>JAECUM010000075.1:0-322365 GCA_016617855.1 Megalonaias nervosa
CCATCACTTACTTCTTATCTTTCATTTAAAAAATGTACAAATTACTCCTCACTTGTGATACACAAACTTTTCAACTTTTTTATCCTAATGAATCTTTTCTTCCCGCTATCCTAATATACATTTCTGTTATATTGTAATATTGTTTTCAACGTACATTTTGAAGGAGATTTGCTGCAACAGTAACGAACCGAGTGATTTCTATCATAATTCCTTTTCAATCAATGAATCTTCAACTCAGGAAATGTAACACATTCATACTAGCAAGCCATATTGTTGCGGATTTCAACGTATACTCTTTGTATGATGGATACAGTTATGACAGGAACACATTTATAAATATCTGGTTATCGTTATATTAAAAACGTTACCTGTTTGGACCTACAGCCCACGTCGATTAGGAGACCGGATGTAGTGTTGCTTTGGTAGTGTCGAATATAGCAGGCCTATAAGTGTAATATATATGACTGTGAAGATATTATTTTTACATCAATATAAGGTGCATATAGTTGTCTGTAATTGAATACATAATGAACAGCTACTGCACTTCCATTTCATATGTGTGTGTTAGATAATACTATTTAGCTAACGGATCTACCTACCTACCTATCTACCTATGTTTACATCACTAATTAGAAAGCCAATATTTGTCAGCAGACAAATTTGGCGATAAACCGTATAGTAAATTTAGATATCAATGATGAGAGAGAGAGAGAGAGAGAGAGAGAGAGAGAGAGAGAGAGAGAGAGAGAACGATTGTAAAGACTGATGCTGCCAATTAAATAAAGTTCAATTTAATCTGTTAAAGTCAATTCAATAACCGTTGATAATTTTTCAAATACATAACTTAAATCTTTTGTAATTTGATAAACTTTAATGAGATTATGAGACGTATATCTATGTGCGTTGCAAACAATCATGCTATTCGAAGATAATAGAAGGAGCCATTTTTAGAAAGTTTAGAAATCAATACCTCTTTAGTAGAGAACGGTTGTCTTTATTATAATTGTAGAAAACCAAATATCAAATGAGATTCGCTGATCACTTTAAATATGGATATTAGATGTGCAAAATATGTTGGGTGTGAGTATCCTATCTCGCAATTTGAAGCTTCGAGGAAGGATTGTGACAATAATATATTTTCAAGTAACAAATTCCATTTTCGTATCGTGCTAAAAGTAGAAAGTGTTAAGAACACATGAAATGCAATTTAATGTTGAAAGATATTTTAAAAGACAAGAGCTTGTAGCTTGGCGACAGCATCTGGCCCTTGGACGACGGCAAATAGGGATATAAAACTGTATTTTGGTCCAAATGTTAGGTTGACTAATGACGGTAGGAGAGGAAGTGATCTGGTACTGGAAGTGTGTAGCCTGGAACTTTCTTGGCGATACTCTGGTAAGAGTATAACGCGTGTCTTTCAAACGATTGTCGGTTGCATACATAGACATATATACCTAATCGCACACAATCATGTATATACCTGATAGCATACATAGTCATACACCTGATTGGATACATAATCGTATACCAGATAGCATACATAATAGTAAACCTGATTGCATTCATAATGGTATACCTGATTGCACACTATCATATACACCTGATAACATACATAGTCATATACCCGATTGCATACATAGTCGTATACCTGATTGCACAGCCATATATACCTGATTAAATATATGGTCATATATACCATTTCATACAAGGTCATATATATCTAATTGCATACATAGCTGTATACCTGATTGCATACATAATCATATATATATTATTGCATACATACTCATATATACCTGATTACATGCAGTCATATATACCTGATTGCAGGCATAGTCATATCTACCTGATCTCCTTGGCATATTTCGATTCTTCTGGCTTCGTCCAAACTTTTCAACCCTTGCCCGGCAAAGCAGGTTACTTTCTGACTGATCACATCTGAAGTATTATTTGGCAAGAATTATCTAGGCATGTTAAAGTTAGACCTTCACATCTAACTAACTATCAATCAATATATATATATATATATATATATATATATATATATATATATATATATATATATATATATATATATATAAATAATGAATCCAAAGATCGAAAACAGAACAGGAACAAATAAAGTTTCCGAGCTTTGCAAGAATGTCTCTGACAGCCGTCCCAACTCTTCGTCCTTATCTTATTAATCTTCTGAACCATATTTTGAAGACGATCATGACCAACAACATCTTCAACGCAATGCAGTCGGCACCAAAATGTCATCTGTGTATGTGAAAATATTAATAGGGAGATAGAAAATATTTCTGAATCAATCACCCATCAAACGCCCAAAATGGTGAAGAAGTATTGATCACCCTGATAGCAAAGCTGGTAGGTACACATTAGCTACTGAAACAATTATTTGAATGTATTGATCGCCCAAAGAGCAAAGTTAGTAGGTACGCGAGAGTTACTCCAACAATTCGTTTGATGTATTGATCACCCTGAGAGCGAAGTAGTATGTGAACGGGAGTTACTACAATAATTCTTTGGATTTGGTTATGATTTTCATTCCACCATAACATTTACATTCGAGGCATCAACCAAGCCTAATATATTCCTTCAAGATGGAAATATAAGAACTGAGCTTTATTGCAAACAGGCTCAGCAATTCTAACGTACGATGTCATCCAAAATGTATTATCCAAAACCCTGAATTTGGCCTATATGTTAACATAAAGAATATCTGCTCAAACGAACAGACTCTCAACAAAATAGTTACGGAGCTCAATGTGCACACAAAATGAATGGGATTAAAGAACAGTACCTTAGATTCGGCTGTAGAAAAATCTATGATCACTGACTGAAGCAGTCTCGTCGGATACAAAGCTAAGGTTGCCACCAACTGTACCGAAATTATAGGGCAAAATCGTCCAGAGACACCGCCAAGAGACTACTTTAGCTTTCTGACAACCACACACATTACAAGATCACGTTGTATGTGCCCAATCAAACCAAACTATTGTACAGAAGCAGGAACATACATTCCTGAAACGGATGCAGTCTAAGCTGCAGGCAAATACAACAGAATCTCTCCCAAGATTTCATCAACGGGAGTTACTTATAATATCAATGAAAAGTTAAGATGTGTCAGCGAAAACATCCTTAACGCTCTGATGCCTGAGATGTGTACCATCCAGAATGTTAGTTAAATAAAGGACTGTACAGATACAACGTCATATCAGGACTGTACAGATACAAACGTCATATCAGAAATAAAGTCAGCGCAAAACTCCCCAACCGTTTCTACTTAGCTGGACACTATGCATTTTGCTGCGAAATGCTGCCTATGGAGTCAAGTCCATGGTAAACTGGAAATGAACGTCCCCAAAATAAAACATGCCGGACACTGCAAATGCGAACATATGACGAATTTGGCTTCAAAGAAACGTTATCGTGCAATATATGGAGCATCAGGGAGGGTGAACAAACCATTTTTAGGAGGGTTTATTTGTGAAAATAAAGCTTCCTGCGAAAATGAACAGACAAGCGTCAATAACGCTAAACCGAGACCTCTAACCGGGTTGTACTAAACCGAGGTCTCTAACAGCATTAGCGCAATTTTGTTATTTTTTTTTCTTCTCTTGACGTTTGTATTTTCAAACTTGTATGCGTCCTCGTTTACCGACCCGAGGCATTTACATGGTCGTAATCCTCCTTGCTGCTGTGTGTGGTAACAATATTTAACGGGTCTCCCAACCAAAAATTGTATCGAGACCTATGCGATATCGCGACCGAGGATCATGTAATTTTATCGTGAAAATCCATGAGGAATCGCTTGCGCTTTTGAGAAGAAGTTTTTAAACTTTATCATATCCATGTTCCCTGAACATGAGGTCTGGTGGATGTTTCTTAGTGTGTAGATATCAACACCATTAAAAACAACCAGAAGATTGCAGTTATCTCTGATCACTTTAGGTATTTGCGCATATTGCTGAGTAACATATAAAGCATAGGTGTATTTGTTTCTGCCTCGGGAAAATATCCTAGCTGGATTTGATTGTTTGTCTAGCATTACATCATCGTATACTACGAGATTCTTGATGCTCCCGTTGAGATCATCTACCAACGGCGCATCGTTGATGTCGGTGATAAAATCAATAATATCACTGCCATCCTCGTCCAACAACTTTGCATTTTCATTAAAATCTTTAAGCACGTCATAGCATCGCTGATCATCTACAGATGGTGCCACTAAATACAACTTATCCCACATGAGCCCTCTCATTATCAGGTTAAGCAACAATTGCTTCTTACCAGACCCGGATGGACCTACGATAATTGCTCTGATAGAATTTGGTATAGCTGGATGATGCTTAATTGGTGCTTGTTTTCGTGTCGCTGAGAAATCAACGACATTCATGTTGTAGGAATATATAATAATCATATGTATTTATATTGTGTTCAATGCAGAACACCCACCCACACCATTGAATTAAATACAATAACGACGAGGAATATAAAAGCGTGCACTTACAGGCAAGTGTATGAAATGTGGTACAAAAAAAATATGAATTTATCACTTATACAACAGGCGGAGATATCGCTACTTCACTGGGAAAATTACCATGGGCTCCATGGGCTATGTATCCTGGCGAGAAACATCTTCATGGATATAATTATTGTGGTACTGGAACCCGACTTGACGAAAAAATTCAACCAAGATCTGGAAAGTATCCAGTAAATGCTATTGATCATGCGTGCCACGTTCATGATGTCGCGTATAAAAATCCAGATCTACAACAACGACATATTGCAGACGTGAAGTTGATTCACACTCTAAAGTCTGTAAAAAAATAAATCTCTCAGAGAATCGCTTGCTAATTGTTTAATAAGATCTGTTATGAAAGGTAAACTTGTGCTAGAGGCTGGTAATTAATCATAGATAACTATTATAATGGACTCAATTTATTATAGCCCAAGAGGATATTGGAGGGGTAGAGCAGCGATTAGTAAACTTGATGACGCAGCAGGTGTCACTTGTTCTGTTGGTACAGATTGGTTAGCACGACAGGCAATATGGCAATTTTATCCACCACCACCAAAAAATTTCAGTACGTACATTTTCATGTCGGCACTCCCAATGAGGTTCATCAGGGAGATATTTTGTTTTTACCACATGATACTATTAAAAACTGGGAGACGTCATCGATCCGCTAGAGGATCACGCTCATACAAATATGCGTTGACTGTCGTGGACGGTGCAAGTATATATAAAGAAACAGAACCACTATCAGAAAAGACAGCAGCTGAACGAATCTACGTTTGAACGAATTCATGAACGTGGCGGCCTGCAATGGCCACAGTTGCTACAGATTGATCCTGGCAAAGAATGTCTTCGTGCAGTAGTATCACTTATACAACAACATAACGTCAAAATTAGACGAGGGCACACCACAATTATGGCGATCAGGCAATCGTTGAGCGATTTAATCGAACACTTGCTGAGTGATTGTTTGGGTATCAGTATGCGCGAGAAATATCCCTGAACAAAGTTCCGGCGGACAAGAGATCTCGTGAATGGGTTGCAAGACTATCAAGTGTGATAGCTGCGTTAAATAATGAAATTTCTCGTGGACATTCTATGACCCCGATCGATGCAATCTCGAAGAAACACATACCAGTGACCGTTCCTGAGAGGCAGCCAAATGACTCTTTCTCAAAACAACCAGTACTTGGTAATGTGACTATAAGATATTTATATGAGCCGCAGGTGGCTTGAGGAGGGGGTGAAAAAAGAGCGACTGAAACTGTCTGGAGTGTAACCACACATACAATTTCCAGCTTGGTAAGATCCACGTGTAGACCTGCAATCTACAAACTAGATTTAACTGCTACTCAACGTGGATTTGTCCGTGAACATTTACAAGTGATTCCTGAAGATACACAATTACAACCACCTTCAGTTTTGCGAAGGGTGATTTGTTAACAATAATGCACTGGCTCCTCGACGTAAATTACACTCAAGACAGGTCAGCATCACATTTTCACGTGTGTGGCCGAGACTACTATTAATTCTATCCACGGTAAACTGTCGTGAGTCATTAGGAAAATACTGCTACAACATTACTGTACTGCAACAAACACAGTGATTATTTTGTTGTTGTTTCAGTGTCATGATAAACTTAACATCAAGATCGAAGACGCGTTTATTTATTTATTTATTTTTTTTGATAACCAGTCAATATTTCCCTTACTATATCGTTTAACAACGATGTGTTGATTTCCAGGGTTTGATTATTATTCCTTGCGCAGTCTATGATAATCCCCCCGTAGACGAGATATTCTTCTGACTCGAGATACTGCTAGATAAACTAAACTTGACCATTCGATACGATCATCGACAATCCAAATATTAGTATCCGAAATAGTTAAATCACCGTGATGAATGGATATTTATATCATATCCTAGAGTCCATGGGGATTTATCCATCGTTAACGCGCTCTCAACAACATCCACAGGAACAACAACAATATCATTATGAACGAGCTTTTGTTTTTTCCTTGGGTCTGTCAATGATCCTGAAATGTCAACATCAATATCTTGTTTACATGTATCTGCTGGGCGATAACATAATGGCAAGGTAGATCTGAAAATTGTTCTTTAAGTAACAGAAATAATTGTTGCTGAAGTGAATCACGAAATATCTTCTGACTTGCAACGTTCAAATCAGCAGGCCTCTACAAATTACAAAAATTGTCGCTTGTTGTTTCCGGAATTACCTTACGCATTATCTCACATTGAATCATATCTGGCTGCAGTCTGATTAGCGTTTTGAACTCTTTTAGCCATTCATCAATAGCTCTGTGATCATCAAATATCTCCTTCATAATAATCTACAAATTCTTCAGCCAGTCATGCGGAGATGAGCCTACAAAATGTGGTGGTTGGCCATGACAACACACATGATAACAGCAGTATTCCGAGTCAATAACCAATCAAGAAACATTGTTAATACGTCAACGAATACCGTGCATATTTCATCCCATATAGTGATCTTATGAATATATTTCTCACCCATTAGTTCAGGTGTCCACACATCTCCCTTCCATCGAAAGAAACTCTAATAATGATGAGACTTAACTCCTCTTTCTTTCACCTCTCTGGCAAGTCGGTGAGTCGGAGTTAGTACAATCATGTCAAGATTCCCTGAACAATGGTTCAGGAATAATTCAATCGCACGTGTTGTTTGACCAGAACCGCCAGATCCGTTGAGATAAACAGTTTTATGTCTGGCCACAGGATCATATACCGATGGTGCTGATGTTCGTCGTGACATTTGACTATTTTTATAATATATCTCCTCAGATACATAATCAGCAGATTCAGAATAACTGAGGATCTTTTCTTTTTTCACTCTCCACTCGCTCCATAGTGCATCAACGCCGATCCATAATTCATTTAGCAATCTTGCATTTTTTTGTAAGTGATATAAAATGATTATATGGCGACTCTAACCGCTGTATCAGGAAATCTGTTTATCATCGATAATAATTTTATCAAAACATATACTAACATCAAAGATCTTAAATGAGTAAACTGTGGTGATTCACCATCAATGTAGCTCAAAACTGTGCCTAGTTTGGTTCCATCTGATAGGTTAACATTATTTCGATTTACAAATATATTTTTCTCTGTTGTATCAGCAATTACAAAATTGAGCTCAGCATCGTCGATAATTAATCTTGTACAATGTCGTTTATGATCAAATGATCCTCCTCGTGTAAATATCCCAATTATATTTCCGCCAAGATCTTTTGCAAGTTTAATTTCATAGTCTCTAATATCGTAATTGACATCTTTGTCAGCCCTGACATCGTCACCCCCGTCACCGACGGCGGGTTTTGGTAGCCAGACCTGCTTTTTTGGACGATACGATATTATTGCTTCACTCACGGTTAACGATATCAATAACTTTGCATCAAGCATATATCGTAATAAAACTGCTGGAGTCCAACCACATTTATTGTAATGCCGACCAAAGCAAACAGCGACAACCGGATGAAGGTTTTCCGATTCTGCAAACTCGAATGACTTAATACATGCAAATCCAGTTTAGTCGAAATAAGAGGGTCCATTTATCGCAACTCGAGACATCTCGTGTGTTGGATGTCCAAATGTTTTAAAATACTCAGAATACTCTCCCATTCCAAGAAAACGTCCGGGGTAACATGCAACCATATCAACCGAGATTACATCCTTATAATCGTATTTAGCATTCCACAATCCGCCGAGTCCGTATTCGACACAACTGTGTTGTATATCTTCAAGAAATTCAAGCCGTGTTGGCTGCCATGAATTTTCCTCCTGAGCAGTGTGAGGAGCAACTGACGAAACAGTGAAGCAATTACTCAATAGTCGCTTAATAACATCAGTATCGTTCGTGTATTTCAGCGCAATCTCTGTATCTCTGAACGAAGAGTTTCTGTACGATAAATATTTCCATTAGGCCTTACAAACTGATCATAATTTCTACATTCGGAACTTTGAAACAACAACACGGATACAGGGCCACTCTTACTGATATTTCTGATAAAATCGAACATATCACCGCCATAAAATGTAACAGTTTGAGTTCGTGAAAATGATGTTACGTCTGGAGTCCACGGGTGAGCGTTATGATCAATGATCTCTATCAAAGCTCCCTTTGATTTATATTTTGATTCATACAAAATCTCGCAGGTTAGTGCCTTCACCCTTATTGAAAATTTTAATTTCTTTTCTAGCTCAGCAAAGTCTCTGATCGTGGCTCCATTTTCCTTAACGCGCTCGGCTCATTCATTGACTGTTTTGCGTCTCAGATCCGTTAACCATTTCCACGTATCGCGTTTGTGAAATGTTCTATAGCTCTCTCAGCAACACAATTCAAGGTCGAAATTTTCATTGGTCGAAGATCATCAACGTTAGGCTTATTATTCAGCGGATATATCGCATAAACAACTGTCGTCACAGGGTATACTCGCTCATAATAAGATTTGTCGATACCTGTCAGTATTCCTGGTTTGGAATTTTTACTTAACGTGACAACATCCCCAGCGCGGTGGGATTCTCGAACAGGGTCACGTTTGTCACTGATGATCCAGGTTACGTCGGCGGCGTCTACCGCTACGATAAATTGTATTCTAAAGGGTATCTTTATTCGCCTAGATAATCAATGATTTTCCTTACTCGCTGATCATTCATTGTATATTCAGTCTGGGGTTCATCGTCTTGCCTAATTCTGAATGTTGACCACGCATGAGCCGCTCCATCGTTGCGAAACTCTTTCTCTCTCTTGGCTTCATGGATACGACTGATTAGAGTCTGATCCGTTCATCAACATCAACCAGAGCTCGCCTCGGCATGTCAGGGATTATTCTATCAAGATCAGATCTAGCCTGAGAGGGCTTAATCGCAGATAATCTTGTAAATTCTTCCATCATATAATTAAGGCAATATATATTTAAATTAAACTTCAATTTATAATATATAATGATTCAAGCAAAGAATAGTTGCAAGTGGTTGATGACTGGATCTACAACTCTTTGCAAAAAGTTTTGTGTAACAGATTTCTGTGCATACCACTTGCAGAGTGTACGACGAGATATTCTAGGACCAAAGCCGTGTCTGAAATGTAACAAGGAAGTCGGGGGGAAACGCAGTTGTATGTAGACAGTGGAGGATAAAAATCAGAGCTTTAAAGCGGTATTATGATAAATAAATGATGGTAATGAATCTCTTATAAAAAACGCTGGAGACTATCTCACTGGCTTTTCACGCTAGCATCATTCCATATATTTTTTCTAGTAATAAAATAATAATTTAAACAAATGAAATTTACTATACAATTGGATCAAGGAAATAACGCTGATGAATTTGTAACCATCCCATCATCAAGAATTACGAGGCGTTGCGTACTGGTGTGATATTGAACTGTCAACTAAAAAAAACAGTCGGTTCTGTCACTAATGCTGGTTATCTCATGTTCAGTGTTGGGACCAAAACTGTCACTCACATAGATTTGATTTTGAATGTTTTAATGGCCTTATTGAAGATGGTTTTGTAATTGATCACAGTAACGGCCAAAACATGATAATTCTTTGGATAATCTTCAGGCTATTACACAGAGTCAGAATTGTGAACGGGGAAATACTGGAAAAAATGATAATTATCCAAGACCAGGTAAACCTGTAAATACAGAGACAGGAGAAAAAAATAATATTTCCATCGACATATGCAGCTGCCAAACATTTCGATATTTGCCGTGCTTCGGTACAACATGTCGCAGGAAATATAACCAAATCAGCATTTTCAAAGAAATAAAAAAATAATAATTCAGTATCTCACTCCAAGTGAAGGAAAATAACTCTGATAAGTAAAACTTCGTCCTCCACAAGTGGAGGGATTAAACAGTAGCCTCAAATGTATCTGTGTTATCAACTGCGTAATTTTCTGTGAGGACCTCCACTTGGAAATTATTATTATTTTTTTTTGGTTGGTGTTCCTGTGTTTCTTAAAAAACGTTATCCTTGTCCCCCTGGTGTGTTACCCCCCCCCCCTTTCTTTGTCAGGGTCTTTAGACAAAAGGAACAGGGCAAGCTTTGACAAGATAAAAATAAGCCACCACCTGGACGTAATCCAGACGAGCTATATGTAGCTTTTCAGGTATTCGTAACTTCGTAATAATTTTTAAAACATATGATAGTAGAGAAGGTTCGTGGCCCAGCGGTAGCGCTGCGGATTTTCACTCTCGACGTGTGGAAAGTAGCGTTCCAATCCCGTGACTGACAAATTTGTAGATGGTTGCAATAAATGGCATTTAATAATTGGGGGCTCCAAGCGCAACAAAAAAAATGTAATGATAACTAAAAATTTGTGTACATCTTCCCAACCACTCCCGGGGTTTTATTTTGGGGGGAGGTGTGTACAAAATTTAAAAGTTATCAGTATAAATCTGTTGAGAAAAGAATTACTTGGTAATGTACAGAACGCAGGGTGTTCCGCCATGAGGTGGAAAACAGGATTCCCCCACCTCATGATAAATATAGACAGTAAGAGTAAACAAGACAGTTACTGTTAACTCATGAAGCAGTAGCACCAGTAAATATAAATATTTGAGAACGATAGCACCATAAGTGAGAGCTCTGGTGTAAAACACAGGGGTGATGACCATGAAGCAGTAGCACCGGTAAAAGTATGATAGCGATAGCACTGTAAATGAGAGTTCCCTGACATTCTCCTGGTGTAACACACCAGGGGACAAAGTCCTTGTCTAAAGACCCTGACAAAGCCAGGAGGGTGTAAAACACCAGGGGTTACAATGACCAAGAAGTACCACAATGACAAAGAAAGAAAGCAAAACAAAAGGGTACAATACACAAATTCACTGAGCAGTAGCATCGGTAAATATATGAGAACTGTAGCACTGTAAGTGAGAGTTCTTGGAGTAAAACACAACGAACAATGACCATGAAGCAGTAGCGTCGGTAAATATAAATATATGAGAACGGTGGCACTGTAAGTGAGAGTCCATGGAGTAAAACACAACGAACAATGACCATGAAGCAGTAGTATCTGTAAATATAAATGTATGACAACAGTAGCACTGTACGTGAGAAATAGCTACACACCACTCTTACTGTCTATTTTTGCTACTTAAAACAACATGCAATTAAAGTAATATTTCTATTATATAATGTATCACGAAAATATTAATGCGATTATCTCTGCAATTCAAAACTTACATCATGACCCATCATCGGGTATACAACTTTCTGATCAACTTGATCCTGAAAAAATCATAAATTATTTTGAAATATTACAAGAACGAAAATCTGAAGGAAGATGCATACTAGCAGCCGAAGACAGGTTTATTAAATTACTCCAACAGGCAATGAAACAATCGCTAGCTTATGTATGTGATGATACAAACGTCCGGCAATTCGTTCCACTCGCATAGGCGATTGAGAAATTTAGAATATGAAACAAAAAGATTGTGAGTGCATGAGTAAGACACTTGAAAAATGTATGCATGATTGTAAACAATCGAATTGTAAACAATCGGATTGTGAAAGTGAAAGTTGTGATACAGAATATAGTTGTATGTAACACCAAGGGAATTTGACCGGCTAATAATAGCGCACGTTTCATTGATCCTTGACTCCGTCAAGGACTATTGTCGGCGGCATCTTCCGCACCTGGCATTGCCCTGGATATAGTAAAAAAAATAGTTTTTTTACTGTGCAAAACATCAATGTGAAACACTGCAACGTCTCCTTTGACATTGTCCATGATAATAGTCGGCGGCGTCTGCTGGTCAGTAAGTCTGACATGTATCGTGATAATAGCGGATTATGACATCTTAGATAAACCGGATTAACAGGTACTGACACAATTTAATATCAAGTGGTACTTCAGGAGCAAATGAGTATAGGATATATCCCTGCTGTGCCTGCCTGGATCTTTCAAGATCCACTTGATAACTACCATTAGTAGCATCACACACCAGACTGACTGCGATCGTTGATGCGATATTGACAACACCTGGTGATATATGACGATCACCACCGTCTGGATTATTGTTACGTTTGAGAATACTCGGAAGAGAAGATATCATTTTCCATGCTTCAGTGATTTTGGGGTAGTACTCATTGATGATATTATTGACGTATTTCTTCAGCTCGTCGGCGTGAAATCCGGGAAGTTTAAACGTTGGCAGATCTGCATTAGTGATCGAATATTTGTTCAGGAAGAATTGTTTATGTGTGTATTTAGTACCATCATTATTAATAAATGCACTGCTGGCTTTAATCACCGCCTGAATAATACTTTTATGAGCAGTCTCGAGGTCCGATGCAACGTGGTTCAGGTATTCTAATTGGTTGATGATTTCCTCCCTCTGATAATCGCTAACGGGGATATACTCGTTTATATAGTGGGTGAATGACTGGCGTAGTTTGTAGCTCAAAATGTTTGTGCTCGCAATCAATTTCATCGAATAATACTTTGATATCATCTTCGGTAAATTACATATCGCAGGGGTATTCCCATATCATTTTAATATGGAGAACTTTGCCTTTCGGAGTTAAATCTGCTTCAAGAACAACGAATCTACTAATGATCTCCACAGCAGAGTCATCCAATAATCTGGATTACTTTTCCAATACGCTTGTTTGTCTGAGACATAATCAGATCGTCGAGGGCGCGTGGTAATGGTGGTGCTAGTGGTAGCATTTCTGGCCATCCTAACACAGCTCGGATCGACGACTGATATCTATCTACGCTATAGTCAGGCGTTGATATTTCAATGGCGGCTGATAACGTTAGCTCTCGAACCGTGATAGCGATCTTGGATTCTTTTCCTGTGATAGATTTGATTCTGCGCTGAACTCATTGTTTATCTGTTCAATTTGATAACTGCCCGTAGGCATGCCTACAACATTCCAGTCTGATTTTTCCTCTAGCCTGGTCGCTGGGAGGCTTATTGTTATACGCAAATACCAATGAATTATTTGCTTGCAACCCACCTAATGATTTTGCTCTAATATTTGGTCAGCTGTAATATACTTGCAATTGCGCTAGAGCAATTTCCTTGGCTGCAGTTGCCGTTGGAAAGTTAACGTCAAACGCAGGCTTGGTTGAGCTAGCTGATATCATCGTGGTTGTTGGTGTTGTTGTATTAGCGATGATTTGTTCCAGCAATCGCAGTGATTGATCTTGTGACATTATTATTTAAATCAGGGATCTAAATGTCGGAGACGGCGACCTCTGCCACCTTGACTTTGTCCTTGTTTTTAGACAAGGGGGTTTGGTTTCTAGTTGCTTCATAGTAAACCGTAATCATTTCTGTGAATTCCTGATCTGATATTATTCAATCATTAAGTCCTGATGATATTAGGGATGATAATTTGGCATGTGCTTTTGTTGCCGATGATAGCAACGTTGTATATTCGTGTAATTGATCAGTCGCGCACGTAGATATCCTTTCTGTGATGATATTAAGAATACCAGCAATACCGGTTATAACTGCAACACCAATTCATTATTGCTGGTGCTATTATGTATATGGCTGATAATGATCCGATTATAGTTGCTGTTTCTGCTCATGTTTGATCGCCATACATAATATCTCCAGTTCTCTGATGCGTCCAGTAATCTCTCACATGAGTGTTAGAATTGATTCCTCCGAGTTTTTATTTTACCACTTTTAGCAAACACCACTAAGTTATCTTCGGTCGCACCTGGAACCCACAGAATAATATCTGTCAACGGGATATTGGTCGTCTTTAACCGTCCTTGCTGATCCTGAAGAGTAACAACTTCACTTTGGTCCACATCTGCGAGACGCAAAAGATTAGCGAGCTCATCCTTGACCTCGTCACTTTGGTGTTTGCCCTGAGTAAGACTCAGAGCAGATCTTCCGTAAATATCTACCATTGTATTTTACACTAGGGGACCTGTTTAAAACGTTGGACGACGATGTTGTCTGGTGGTATAGTCGTGCACGACGTTATGAGGTGGTGTTAGGGGCCTTGACACAGCGTCGAGCACTGCGAGTACTTCACGGCTGTATATTGGCGGATCAGTTTTTGTCTGTGATGGTAATGTTGAACGCCTGACGTAAACGTTAGCGATACTGCTGGCATATTTTAAAATTTTGTTTTGGTGGCGCCAACCCATACGAATCAAAATATACAACTTCACGTGGATCAGTCGCATATGCAACCCAATGAGTACCCCTTCCACCGTTGGTGGAAGGACCAGAGCTTCCATCAAGATTAATGATACCGGTTGCAACACGGTTTGGTTGTTTTGGTAATTGATCACTCATAATAACACGTCTGAAGTTTTTGATGTTTAATTTCTTAGCATCATCAAGTGAATCAAAATTAAACACGGGAAGCTCGAAACGCTTTGTGTTTAGCGATGTGTCCCGGGCGGTCTCAGACCTGAGCCGCTAGTGGCTCGACCCTACCATGAATGAGGGGTTCCTGGCAGTCTTAGACCCCGCCCTTTTTTGGAAGTCTTTAGTCCGTGACATGTTGCTTTCTTTAATGCCATCCCAGCGGCAGTTGCAGCAACACCAAGTGCAGCTACTTTTTCAACAGCTGGGGCTGCAAGAAGTGAAAATATACCACCCGTCCTGGCAATGTCTTTAATGGCATCCGCAGAAAGATCAAGTCTACAACCAGTTTCTGATCGTTTGGCGTCACTGAAGTGCTTGTGTTGACGTTCTGTCAGGGATAGTGTATTTGGACCTTGCCACGCTGCTGATTTCAACAATATTTTTTTCCAGAATTGTTTTTAATGCTGATTGTAGCTTTTTAATCTAACCAGGAGTCAGAGTAACATTAACATGATGACATGACATTATAATATTATGGGTGATTTAATTACTGATCGTGCAATAGATCACGAGTGATCCAGTTACATGTTTTCCACTGGGGCATCAATGACTCTCATACGTCCACCAACACCTTCAAGCACCATTGTTTTGTCTGAGAGTATAACAGCGATTGCTCTTTAATTACCCTAGCTCCTCTTGCCACACTAGTTGGAAAACGTTTATCAACTACAGATTGTCTAAATAAATCCATGTGATCCAGCGAAACGTAATAGATCTGATACAGTGTTGTAAAATTTAGTATCTGATATTTGTAGATCAGAATCAACATTTTGATCACATCCCATGAATCTCATCAAACGATGATATGCACGTGCAAATCAAAGTTCAGTATTATGTCTTCAGCTGGTTCTTGATATCTATTTATTCTCAGCGAAACTTCAGTAACACCAAGTTTGTCAGATATCACTGTATTACGTAATTGTGAGTTTACTCTAGCATTAATTTGGATAGAAATGAATATGTATATTTCGAGGTGCAGAGACACCTTGCTGAGATGCTATCTGCCATGTGAATAAGCCATTAGTGGTATTTTGAACACTGTCTGTGGGAATCGTCAACCATGGTAATGTTGATTACCACTTGAGTCCATAAAAGAGAGCAGCCGTTGTTCTTCTGTCAATGACAGTATCATTGTTGGCATCCACAATGAAAGTTTTGTCAGTATTGCTTTACCTGCATCACCGATAGGGCGCCAGATTGCATCATCGTCGGTAGCCTTTCTTACAAGTACAACTGTATGCTTGGCTCCAAAAATAACCTTTCTGACATTTCTGCAAAATCCAAAGCTATGTGACAGTGGAATTGCACATGAAAATCTTCTACTTCCATCTTTCAGCATTGATCGATGTTCTGCGAATCCTAAGCACCATGAACCACGGCCACATATCAGCGTCAGCGCCGTCGGCGAAGTTTCTTGGTCGTCTTATATTATATTGTTTGTTGTCAGGGTTGTCAGAAGTATCCTTCACAAACATCATTGATGGACCAGTTGATCTTGAATAATCATCGGAATATCTTGCTAGATCCAATATCATCGTGGCAACGTCCATGTTTTCCAGGCATGATTCAATATTTCGATGCTATACGTAGCACTGTTGAACAACGCCATGATGCCATAATTAACAAAATAAACTCCAACATCAGCTCCATATTCAGTATCATCTGGGTTTTTTTTACCTTCTACTTCAATAAGTGCATCAGCGGGTAAGAAATATCTGCCTGTATCCTGAATTTGCAGCGCAGTTCTTCCACGCTGATTTGGCTCTCGTGCATCATACGAATATTATTGATGATCACTTACCGATTCTTCTTTGGGGAGTGGCGCATCCATGTCAAATGCGGGATCAGATATACGCTTGAACATTATTATACTTTGCTATCGTCTAACATGAAGACCTCTTCCAGCAGTTATAATTTTTTCTTTATCCGATTCTACCAGAGGCAGGGGTACACCAGCCAACTCTGTTAGTCTTTGATTTGCAGCTTGATTTATTATTTTAGTAACATTTGCAGGCATAACTTCGGTGCTTGCTGGCTGCAGTTTTACTGGCTGAGGTTTTCGTCGTATTAATCGTGCTTGTCTATCCTTGATTGCTGACAATGCTTTCCTAGCAACATCACCAATAACACCAATACCTTTATCACGAATAACGTCAATAGCTTTCATTCCCAGTTGCTTTCCAATCGGTATTGCTTTTGGGGCTATCCTTCTGAATAGATCTTGAATAACATCACTGAGTCCCTGAGTCCATCCCGCGTTTAATGTTGGTATTCGTAAATTTATCACCCTGACCATTACAGGTCTACGTTGAGAATTGTATACGATCATACTATTTTATTGCATCAATCACAGCCGTAATCATCAACGATTTCATCAATAATGGACCGTTAAACATTAATGTCCATGATACCGTCTGTACATAATCTCTGACAAATAGCAGCTGCTTCATTAAAGATTTCTGGGAAATTATTACTGGCTCGTCTTCCTCCAATAATTTCTAGTCTATCAACATCGGCATGGACGTTATTGGGACAAAGTTTATCAAGGCCACTTCCCCTGGTACCTTACCAGGAGTGACCCAATTGCTAGCGCTGGACAGACCACTTCCAGTGGCACCGGGGCAGGATCTATATCATACCATTTTTCTTTTTCCTTACTTGTTGTTTCGTCTGCATGTTCCTTACTTGTTGTTAAGGTTGATTTTCTTTCTTGTCTTGCATTTTTAAGTTGCACATTTGTATTTTTGTTTTCTTTCTTGTTTTGCTTGTTCAGTATACTCATCTACTGCCTGGTTAAAAATGTTAAACTGATTAACATCTCCCTCAGATCTGTATGTATGCGATATACATCCTTAACCCATTCGACAAATTTCAAAGTTTTAACATATTCGGATTTTACATACCTATCTCTATCATTATATCCTAATGCGGCAATATTAATTAATTGGCCTGGGGGTCTTGATGGCGGCAATACCTTCAAGCGTAGATTTATCTATAATTTTAGTTCTAACTATTGGCGGAGGCGATGATTGATCTTCAGGTTGTGGTTGAGGACGTTGACGGGGTGATGGTGATCTAGCTGCTTGAAGACTGCCAACACTATCAACAGACAATGTCTCAAGAGCTTTTAGAGCTGCCTCAGTTGCTGTAACAATTTTCTTTGTTGGTTCGACAATTGGTTTAAATAACTGTTCTTTACCTCAGTCTGTAAATGCCACCTGAGACTCCTGACTTGCTTGTAGTTGATGCTTAACAGAATCACGGACGGGAAGATATTTCTTACTTGCCTGCAGTTGCTGGCGAGCCATTTTAGCTGTGAGAGATTCCATGGTTAGCGTAGGATCGCTCATTATTATTGATATAATAATGATTTAATTACACCACCTAACCGCGTCGTTACAAGGGTGACGACCAACAGTGAATGTCCCGAGTCGGTACACGAGGACGCATAAAACTTTGACACGCAAACGTCAAAAGAAAATATAACAAACATGCGCTAATCCGGTTAGAGGCCTCGGTTTAGCATTATTGACGCTATAAAGTAGGGTCTCGATGGCCGATTACAGTTAAGAATGAGAAAAAAGTTTCAACATGACATAATAATAGCTAGAGAAGCGACGGATGTTCTAGTTTTTATTTTAAATACACAATATAAATCCTGTCTCTACAAAAAAGACATTGCCAAGTTTATTTATCTCGCACAGGAGAAGTAGATCTTCAGATGGAACAAAATATATCCCTGGACGACATAATGATGTCTTTGCGTGCATAATTTACTACCATAAACGACCGCTCCGGTAGCCAAGTCATTAGAACGTCAGCCACGGATGCGGAGGTCGTGGGTTCGAACCTCGGCCGAGTCATACCAAAGACTTCTAAAATTGGTGCTTACAGCTGCCTCCCTAGGCGCTCAGCATTAAGAGGTTAGTGATAGAACTGATGTCAGGATGATGTAACTGGGTGGAACATCTAGTTATATGTCTGCGGTATGATGCCCCAGTGCTAGACAGCATTAAAAATACACACACACACACACACACACACACACACACACACACACACACACACACAAATACACACACTACCATGAACATAAATTATTGTTACCTTAGGAAAAGTAGTTTTATCAAATATATTACGTTTACTGATAAATATGTCATTTAACAAGCAGCACACATATTTATCAGAGTCAAATGGCTCGTTGATGTCGCTGACACCTTCGGAGGAATTTCAGGGTTTCTTTGCCAGTCTTTAGCGAAAATGGTGGAAAGATGTATGCAAAAATAAATTACGAACTTTTATTAAACATTTGCAATTAATGGATGAATTAAACATTCTTGAAATGACTTCAAACTTGTTATAATATTATGTCTGAGAACAATGAGTAAAGACTATACTGTGTTACGAATATGTAATTAATTACTTGTGTGCTAGTTTTAAATTCTTTTTTTTTATTTTTGCTTCATTACATTTTATTGTAATGATAATTTTCATTGGATTTGAATCTCTTTTTCGGAAAATTCACTTGACCTGATTAGAGTGTAAGATTTCTTCAGCACTATTTTTGGATCATAGATCTTGTAAACATAGAGTGAAAACGATTGGCTATTACCAAGGTCATTTCGGCCCGCGTGTTAGCTGAGTTGTAAACAGCCTTTCTTTTTCTAATTTATTTCCAGTGTAGGAATTAGAGTTTTAGACAGGGCTATTCTAGCTACGTGATAAATGACATTTTTTTTTTATTGCGCTGTTCAGTGTTAAGAGATCACGTGATCCATCACGCGGGACTGAAATGACGTTTTAGTTGGGTTTAACACTGATATCTCAGTAAAATTTCGGCAGTCGTATTCCTACACCTCAGAGCTCAAAGTGTTTCTTCAATTGTTGATGTCAGATTGTTTTGAAGTCTATTTATATTTTGGGATTTAATAATTCATATTCTCTAGAAAACAAAACAAGTACTTTTCTTTACAAAAGTTCTGGGACAAAAAAATTCAGTGGAAATTTATTCTGAAATTCTAAACGGAAATATTATAAACTGTGATTCAGTCGAGGATCTGTTGCCACCAGAACAACAATCTCACCTGACGTCATCGCCTTCCATATTGGAATGTCATCGAGATTCGAACCTGGATTCAATTAGAACTGTTTAGTGATAGGACTTATAATTTTCAATTCTAGGATTAAATTTTGGATTATATTCACAAACCGTTAGTCCGATTTCCTATTTTTACATTGTTTTCCAGGGAAATAAATTATTTTGTTAAAATTTACAAAGCTTGTTGGATTCACTCTTTTCTTTTGTTACTTTTGTAAGAGCCTACACGTAACAAGAGAAAATGGGGTTGCTCGTCCTTGGATATATGAATTTTGGCTAAATATTTCAGAACATTGTTTGTTTTTTTTTAAATTTAATTTCCTCTAGCTTTTAAATCCCAAGTACTATGTTACATTTTCTTTGAAATCTTTAGTGAAAACAACAGGCTTTTATTCACAATATCATCAAAAGTGGAGAATTTTTAAAATTTTATCCAGGAGTATTTGGAAATTTTGAAAATGGAAGTCCAGCTCAAAACGTTGTAATTAGAGATAAGACAGGTTCAGTTTCAGATAGAAAAGATACAAAAAGAAAAAGAAATGGAAGTAATGCAGTTACAATTTAAGGAAAGAATTGAAGAAATGCAAATGCAATTTGAAGAAAGACAGAGAGACAGATGCAAAGAGAGAAGAACGAAAGGGAATTTCAAATTAGAATGAAAGAATTAGAGCTGGCAAAAGGAAAACACTCCCCTACTTTTGATGTTATAAGAAATATCAAGCTAATGCCCCCTTTCAGAGAAAAAGAAGTAGATAGATATTTTCCTTATTTTGAAAAAGTTGCTGAAAATTTGAAGTGGCCAAGGGAGTACTGGACTCTATTATTACTATGTGTACTTACTGGTAGAGCTCGTAATATTTACATTTCACTGTCACTAGAGCAGGGTGCTGATTATGATGTGGTTAAGGACAGTATTTTGAAGGGGTATGAGTTAGTCCCCGAGGCTTATCGGCAAATATTCAGGAATTCTAGAAAACCAGCTGACCAGAACTATGTCGAATTTGCATGGGAAAAAGCACAACAATTTGATAGGTGGTGCTCTTCTAGAAATGTCAATAAAGATTACGAAAGTCTCAGACAACTCATATTACTTGAAGAGTTCAGGAACTGTGTCCATAGTGACATTATAATGTATCTTGACGAGCATGAGATCGAAACCTTGGAAAATGCTGCTCGTGCTGCTGATAACTATTCTTTAGCTCATAAAGTTTCAGTCGTAGGCAAATCTTTCACTCAGCAATCTACTGGCAGACAGGTATTTCAGCCTAATACGACTCCTTCTAAAACTCAATCTGGCACAACTTCTAAAAATCAAGCTTCTGATAAACTTGATTCAAAATCCTTGTCTATTCCTACGTGTACCTATTGCAAGAAAAAAGGACACGTCATTTCTGATTGCTTCAAATTGAAATATAGGGATCAGAATCAAGATAGACCTATTCCAAATGCTCTTATTTCTAAGAAGTCAAGGTTACGGTCATGTATTGAAAGCAATACATTTGCTGGGTCTCATAAACCCCAGTCTGATTTTATTATGGAGAATTATGAACCATTCATGTCGAAGGGTTCTATATCACTCTTGGGTGATTTGGCCAATCCTATCCCTATTAAACTTTTAAGGGATACAGAAGCTTCTCAGAGTCTTTTATTATCAGGTACTTTGCCTTTTTCTGAGAAGTCTTCTTCAAATGAGAGTGTTCTCATTCAGGGAGTAGAGTGTGGCTTTGTTAATGTTCCTCTCCATTGTGTAAATTTGTCATCAGACTTAGTTTCAAGACCTGTGACAGTCGGTATAGTGTTTACTTTACCTGTTGAGGGCATTAAGTTGTTGCTAGGCAACGACCTAGCTGGAGACAAGGTTGAGGTTAATCCACTTGTAACTGACAAGCCTTCTTTGGATCAGAAAGTTGATCCTGTTGAAAAAGAATTCCCTGATTTATACCCAGCTTGTGCAGTTACCAGAGCTATGGCAAAGAAAGCTCTTGAGAATGATTTTGATAAGGAAAGTATTCCTTTAGCTGACACATGTATTGGTCAGGCTTTTGATGAGGTCACTTTCAGTCCTAATTTGGATCAGTCAAAGGTATTGATCACAGTGATCCTCTTTTAAATACTCATTCTCTTTTATCTAATCAGGGTAATAAACGACAGTCACTTGTCGTCGAACAGGAAAAAGATCATGAGACCTCCTGTTTGTTGCAGAGGGCCATTAGTGAAACTCAAGCCACTGAAGTACTTGTCTGTTATTTCACTAAAAATGGAATTCTTATGAGAAAAAGGAGACCTCCCGAGGTACTTGCTAGTGACGACTGGTCAGTGAACTATTGTAGTTCCAAAGTCTTACAGACAGGAAATACTTAGTTTGGCCCATGAAACTCCTCTGGCTGGTCATTTATGGATAAATAAAACTTATCACAAGATCTTGACTCACTTTTATTGGCCAAAAATGAAAAGTGATGTTTGTAAATTTTGTAGATCTTGTCATACTTGTCAAATGGTAAGAAAACCCAATCAGAAGATACCTAAGATTCATCTGCAACCTATTCCTGCATTTGACGAACCATTTAGCAGAATTATGGTAGATTGTGCTGGTCCCTTACCTAAGACCAAGTCAGGCAACCAATACTTGTTGACCATTATGTGTGCGTCAACAAGATTCCCAGAGGCAATTCCTTTGAGGAATATTAAAACCAAAATCATAGTTAAAAACTTTGATAAATGTTTTACTCAATTTGGCCTCCCTAAATCTGTCCAATCGGATCAAGGGTCAAATTTCATGTCTGGAATTTTCCAGCAAGCTATGCACAAATTATGAATTCAACAATTTAAATCTTCTGCCTACCACCCTGAGAGCCAAGGGGCTTCAGAAAGATTTCTTCAAACTTTGAAGAGTATGATTCGATCATATTGCTTTGATACGAGTAAAGATTCGGATGAAGGCATTCATTTACTTTTGTTTGCTGTTAGGGAGTCAGTTCAAGAATCTTTAGGATTCAGTCCCTTTGAACTAGTTTTCGGACATACTGTACTTGGACCAATGAAGTTGTTGAAAGAGAAACTTCGTTCTAATGAAGATACTGAGCTCAGTCTTCTTGATTATGCTTCTGATTTTAAGTACAAGTTGTCAAAGGCTTGTGAGGTCGCAAGAACAAATCTGCACTCTACTCAGTCCAGAATGAAATCAAGATATGATACAAACTCAAAGGATAGGAGTTTTAAGCCTGGTGACAGAGTTCTAGCTCTCTTGCCCATTCCACAAAATCCCCTTGAGGCCAAGTATTATGGTCCATACACGGTTGAAAAGAAAGTAAATGATTTAAATTATATCACAGTGCAAATTATGTATTTACTCCTGGGAGGCGAAAACAAAAACAACTTTGCCACATTGACATGTTAAAGGAGTACATTGAAAGAGATAGCCAAGTAAATCATGTAATTAATTTAGTTGTACCTGTCCCACAAACTGAGGATTTAAGTGAAGAAATTCAATCGGACACTGCTGATCTTGCAGCAACAAATCTTCGGAATTCGGAAATTATGAATAATCTGGACCAGAAATTTTTACATTTGCAACAACAAGAAAGGAATGAAACTAAACAGTTATTATTCGAATATGAGCACTAGTTTCCTGATATTCCTACAAGGAAAAACAAAATGTTTCATGACGCTGAAATTGTAGATTCAGAATCTGTGAAACAACACCCATACAGGATGAACTCTCTCAAACAGGAATACTTGAAAAAGGAAATTCAGTATTTGCTGGAGAACGATTTCATAGAGCCCAGTACAAGTGATTGGAGTTCAGCATGTATACTTGTTCCGAAACCGGATAAAACTTTCCGTATGTGCACTGATTATAGGAAGGTGAACAGTGTGACAAAAACAGATTCATTTCCATTACCAAGAATCGATGACTGTATTGATAAAATTGGAAACTGCAAGTACGTCACCAAACTTGACCTTCTGAAAGGATTTTGGCAAATTCCACTAACGGAAAGAGCAAAGGAAATTTCGGCATTTGTGACTCCAGATGGACTCAATCAATATAAAATAAT
This sequence comes from Megalonaias nervosa, assembly GCA_016617855.1. Taxonomy (NCBI): domain Eukaryota; kingdom Metazoa; phylum Mollusca; class Bivalvia; order Unionida; family Unionidae; genus Megalonaias; species Megalonaias nervosa. Next base: position 24,078 of record JAECUM010000075.1, read on the forward strand.
GCTGTTCAGGATGAAGGGTTCCCCAAGTACCTTTCAATGCTTGATGAATATGATTACCTCTGGTCTAGATAATTGTGATGCTTATATTGATGATGTCATCATCTACAACGACACCTGTAAAAAACATCTAGCCACGATTCGGAAATTCTTTGAAAGACTCACTGATTCAAATTTGACAATTTATCTAAAAGTGAGTTTTGCCGTGATTGTGTAACTTTTCTATGACATATTGTGGGACATGCTCAAGTTAAACCTATAGATGCTAAGGTCAAGGCTGTTTCTGATTTCCCTGTGCCTGTCAGTAAAAAGCAAGTGATGCGATTTTCGGGTATGGCCGGATACTTTCGAAAGTTTTGTTCCAATGTTTCTAATATTGCTGAACCCCTGACAAACTTGTTGAGTAAGAAAAACAAGTTTCTTTGGACTGAAAAATGTAAGGAGGCTTTTGATAGGTTAAAAGCCATACTCAAAAGTGCGCCGGTTCTCACAGCTCCAAATTTCAAGTGGATGCAAGTGATGTTGGGTTTGGAGCAGTATTGATTCAAGAAGATAGAAATGGTGTTGATCACCCAGTGTGCTATTTCTCTAAGAAATTAAATAAGCACCAAAGAAAAAACTCAACAATCGAGAAGGAATGTTTGGCTTTAATATTGGCATTACAGCATTTTGAAGTTTACATTAGCTCAGCTCCTTCTCCGGTTGTTGTGTTTAGTGATCACAACCCCCTTATTTTTATCGACAAGATGAAAAATAAAAATCAAAGATTATTAAGGTGGAGTTTGTTTTTGCAAGAATATAATCTTAACATCAGGCACATCAACGGGAAAGACAATTTGATTGCAGATGCACTTTCCCATGTATAGAAATTGTATTTCATGTACACTTTGTATAATTCATAAGAATTTTCTTATGTAATTTTGTTTTACCTCATGTATAATTTACATATGGTAAAAAGAAAGCTTTATTATATAAATCTTTCTTTTTCTTTATGGGGGGGGGGGACGTGTTACGAATATGCAATTAATTACTTGTGTGTTAGTTTTAAATTCTTTTCATACATTTTTGTTCGTTACATTTTATTGTAATGATAATTTTCATTGGATTTGAATCTCTTTTTCGGAAAATTCACTTGACCTGATTAGAGTGTAAGATTTTTTCAGCACTAGTTTTGGTTCATAGATCTTGTAAACATCGAGTGAAAACGATTGGCTATTACCAAGGTCATTTCGGCCCGCGTGTTAGCTGAGTTGTAAACAGCCTTTCTTTTTCTAATTTATTTCCAGTGTAGGAATTAGATTCTTAGACAGGGCTATTCTAGCTACGTGATAAATGGCATTTTGTTATTGCGCTGTTCAATGTTAAGAGATCACGTGACCCATCACGCGGGACTGAAATGACGTTTTAGTTGGGTTTAACACTGATATCTCCGTAAAATTTCGGCAGTCGTATTCCTACACCTCAGAGCTCAAAGTGTTTCTTCAATTGTTGATGTCAGATTGTTTTGAAGTTTATTTATTTTTTGGGATTTAATAATTCATATTCTCTAGAAAACAAAACAAGTACGTTTCTTTATAAAAGTTCTGGGACAAAGAAATTCAGTGGAAATTTATTCTGGAATTCTAAACGGAAATATTATAAACTGTGATTCAATCGAGGATCTGTTGCCACCAGTACAACAATCTCACCTAACGTCAACGCCTTCCATATTGGAATGTCATCGAGATTCGAACCTGGATTCAATTAGAACTGTTTAGTGATAGGACTTATAATTTTCAATTCTAGGATTAAATTTTGGATTATATTCACAAACCGTTAGTCCGATTTCCTATTTTTACATTGTTTTCTAGGGAAATAAATTATTTTGTTAAAATTTACAAAGCTTGTTGGATTCACTCTTTTCTTTTGTTACTTTTGTACGAGCCTACACGTAACAATTGTTTCAGAATAATTTTGTCTCGTGATGTTTTCTAATGTACCTTTCATGAATGTGTTTTTTCTGAAACATCTTACTTGAAATATTCTTCCTTTTCTTGTTAGCCTTTCTGGGTCTATCAGATTCTTGATATGGTTTGGAATTTTACGCACAGCAGCACAAATATGTTTTTTAATGCCGAGGCATCTTACTTAAGGTGCGTTTGCCAAGGAGACACCATGTCTTCAGACCTAGATGGATCCGACGGTAGGATTAAAACACGCCCCCTTGCACGAGTCTAGCACGCTAAAATCTGAGCGATCTCATCCCCTGTTGCCAATAGTTGCCCTTCCCAGATGCATCGTCCCCTGTTGCCATTAGTAGCCCTTCCCACATGCATCATCCCCTGTTTCCATTAGTTGCCCTTCCCACATGTATAAGGGTGCTATGGGTCTGTTCTCAATCCACAAACCGACTAAAGTTAAAGGTCGTCGAAGTTGGCACCATTTGAGTCTTTCTCTTTTCCCTAAAGATGGAGGTTATGGGAATGAGACCTTCAACTTGTGTGGGATAAAGTATGAGTTCGCATTTCTAAAATATTTATCTTCTTTTGAATCCCAAATCCGCATACAGCATTTGTAGAGATCAAAATGTAAGGTGCCGATATGGCTGTTACAAATCCTTCTTAATGTCAAGAACTGCTACCACTTCCTGGAGATAAAGACATAATGCATCCGTTGATTGTGTGACTTCAGCAACCTGCTATGACACATTTGTCTCCCATGCGGGAGAATTACACATGCTAAAAGGGTGGACACTTTACACTACTGAGGTTGTGTTGAACTCACTACATTCCAGATCATTCAGGTTATGGAAACTCCCAAAATCTATTTCAGAACAACTACATATTAAGCGAGTATAACATGGAGACTATTTCAGAAACAACTCATGGAGTTGTTTCGATTCTTTTACATTTATCTAGTAATATGTATGATACAAGCACAGCGTGACATTTAACCCAGTTATCTCTATAAATCGTGCTTTTTTACTCCAACATTTGTCACCAAAATGAAATAGGCGTCATATCAAGAAGTGGTTACAAAAGGGTTATCGTCCAACGAAATTTTGCACCTTGGATAGATGGATTGATATACAGAAATATACAGCTGTAAGTATAGGAAGATGCATAAACAGGTGATTTAACGAGGGCAGGCGCCTAGAATGACAATTTTATTGAAATCTTATGTTGGGTGATAGTTCGTGATTTTACCGGCGAATGAAGTGTCCTGATTGGATCATTTGTTTGTGCCAAACACTTACAAGTGCTACATACCAAAATGTACCTTATAGTGACTTACATTGTAATTAGTATACGGAAGATGAATCTATTAACAACATGTTCTTGAACGGTGCTTACCTGAATGTATTGTTACCGATGGTGGCTTCGCGGTGACAGTATAGGTAGTCGTAGAAGGGTGTAGCGGGTTCTGTGTTGTGTAAACTGGGCATCAACATGAAATAGATTAACTTCCTTTTGTATAATTGTAAATTTCAGATGTAAAAACTTTCCACACCCTTCTTACTACCATCAACGTTTATTAGAAAACATTCAAAGCAATACTGATTGCTACTGCTATTACTGCTATCGTTATTGTACCTATATGTATGTATCATTATCGTCATTGTACTTCTAATTATGTATCTGTATCTTAGCTGTTCCTATAAATATGTAACACTAATCGCTGTATCTATAAGTGCTGTAACTATAAATATGTAACACTAATCGCTGTATCTGTAAGTGCTGTAACTATAAATATGTATCACTAAAGTCACTGTACCTGTAAGTATGTATCACTATCGTCACTGTGCCTATAAATATATATCACTACTGTCACAGTATTTATAAGTATATATCAATATCGTCATTGCACTTATAAGTATGTATTTACTGTAGTCACTGTACATTCAGAATTAACTTTATTTTATTGTCGTTTACACTAGGACATTGATCACATCTATATTTTACGCAAACTGCAAAGTCTCTCTCTCTCTCTCTCTCTCTCTCTCTCTCTCTCTCTCTCTCTCTCTCAGACAGATGCTCACAAAGTTTTCAAAAGAAGCAAAGGATTTCCAACATAAATATATTAATCTGGCTTACACGGATTCATTGGACAGGTTTCTAATGGTGTCACTGTAAATGGATAAAACAAAATCACATAATGCATGAAACGTATTGCACCATAAACATCTTTTTATCTCGGGCCTAAGTAAATATATTTAAAATTATTCAGTTAATAGAACTTATATGTAATCTTGTCAGCTATTAGCAAGCATACAAAACCTTGACTTTGCATGCAAAACAGTGTTAAAATTGTCACGTGATTCACGTTGGTCACGTGTCTGAAGTACTTAAATCTGTAACTTGCAGTTCAAAGTTAAAGTGTCAGCAAGATTACTAAAAGAAGGTAAACTTAAGATTATCTTCAGCATGTTTAATGAAAATGAGAATCTTTTTGGATTTCAGGAAATCTCATCCTTTGTAATATCTCATTTGTTTGAATATATTTTCTACATTAAATATTTTTTAAGTTTATTAGCATAGAAAAAATAAATCTGCCTCAGAAACCAGACTTAGTTGCGGCCGCTAGGACAGAAACCGGTCTTAAATGAGGCTTCTAGTGAAGAAACAGAAAATACAGTTGGGACAATGATTCTGGATTCTTTGCTCCGTTATCCATTTTCACAGTGAAATTCTAAAGTCACATGCCCATAAAGACTACACCCATGCGGTTAATTCATTAAAGGCATATTTTACATCAGAAAGTGTGAGATTGGCTTACCAGTGGCACTAAAGAAATTTTCTGATCCGGGACTTTTATTACAAAAATCAGAGTCACAGCAAGTTGTACGCGAGGAACCACCAGTACTGTTGGATATAAACTGGCAAAACTGGAATGAAATTTTATAAACTGAAATTCACATGTATGAAAGATATATGACTATCCATACCCTTTACAATACATCGAATCATTGCGATTGTAGGTTGACAAGAGCATAACATTCATACCCATTGATATATGGAGCTGCATTTGGAACGCAAATAGAAATTTGAATTTTCTTCAACTTTGATACATGTAGTTTTCTCCACTCTTTATACAAGAGTTTTGTTGAGTTGGAAGATGGAGATTGACTATATATATATTTACTTGACACCATGCATACATTCAGATCTAACTACCTACTTACATGCATTATTGGATACATACGTTTGCACATATACTGACAGACAGGAACAATTTAAAGTTATCTAGTAAGTAAAAGTGAAATATTTACTATCCTGCTGAAACAGCCAAATGTGGATTGGATACCAGTGACGTCGCTTACACTGGTCATACACATCTACAAAGAGAGGTAGCATGATTAGCTTTGTACATTAAACTGCAAACAAGACAGATCAGGATTTTCTGTCATATAATGTACCATCACATCATTATGTTGTGCCTAATGTAAAGTTTATAAAAATATATATGGTAGGAGACTAATTGTACGTCTTAATATTGTTACGACTCTTTGGTCATAAACTAACAAAAATAATCAAAACCAACATATTTTTGTAAAACTTACAAATAATTTAATTATCAAAGTTATAAATGAAAATGTGAGAGGAACTTACCGTATTATGATACTTAATACTTAAACGGTCTATTAAAGAAGGAAACATTCTGTCTAAAATTTCAGAACCGGAAATGTACTGGTCCACCAAGAATCGTAACGTCAAAATGGCGTTGTCCAGACCTCCTTTGAATCATTCACAATAGTTCCAAAATAATATTGCAGTTCAATAAGCACGTGCTATTTCCACTAAACAAACCAAACAAATGTTTTTTCCTCTCAAAGAATATCTAAGTACAAAATAGCACATCAGCAGACTTGATGTTACAAATGGAACATCATAAACAAAAATTACTCCAAAATAGCAATGAATTCTGAATGCCCGGTTCTCTCCTTATATACACCTTCAAAAGTCTGTTACTATTACATGTCATAATATACCCCACGTGACAGATGTTACTACTCAGTCTAATATTTCAAAATGCCAGTTCATGTGACCTAACTCATTAAGTAGGAATTAACTTAATTCTTCTAAGATACCACCTGACCGATCTGTCCAATGGGTAAACGGTCGAATCTCGTAAACATATTTACTAATTATTTTACTATTAATAACTGTCAACACATACATATGCATCTGTTTATAGATTCTATACAATTTAACTTTCTTTAATATTTTAAAATAGATCATGTGCACCTCACCTACAAAATCCAGTAATAGATAATCATTAAAATTTACAGCCATAAATAAACATCTATTGTAGTCACTGTACTAATTTACTAATTCATCTTCTTTGATCTTTATCTGCTTTGATAAGAAAGTGAAAGTTTCTTTAGTTATAAGTATTAACTTTCTATCATGCATAAATAAATGATACCAGTAAAAGAGAAAAAGGTCACTATTTGAATGTCACTTTTGTTGATTTCATTGTTGAATATTAAAACATAATATATAAATAAATGATACCAGTAAAACAGAAAAAGTCACTATCTGAATATCATTTTTGTTGGTTTCATTGTTGAATATTAAAACATAATATATAAATAAATGATACCTGCAAACGAGGTCTTTTAAGTCGTTGGAAGCATAAATCATCTAAATCATGTATAGGAATGTCACTTATAAAAATGTGAACCAAAATTGGAGAAAGGCAAGATGGACAGATGGACGAATGAGATGACTGAATGTGCAAGCAAGCAAAGAATGAATAGCATATGATAAACATAATGGAAAAAAGGTAAAATCCTGATCTTACATGTGAATTTGGAAAATCAATAAAACTTAATTAAATTAGTTACACTGAAAATAAATGTATATTATGAGTGAATGTATGACAAATTTTAGCCGCAAAACATTGTATAATTTTCGCAACGTAAATCAGAGGATGTTTCAGCTGTGGATAAAATAGTTGGACATTCGATAATTTAGACAAATTTGTTTGAAACATCGTCATGTATAACTCAGACAAATAAAAGAGATTATATTGTGGTGATTTCCAATGCAAAAACAGTTCATATAGTTCATCATCATCACTCATTAGTGGTGGAAGGTGGGTGCTTGGGGGAGGGGGTGACAACAGCAATTCCAAAAAAAATAGAGACTGAAGAAACAAGAAGTTTTAAACAAAAGTTTGAACGGTTTACAGAAACAACGAAAAACAACAGCAAGAGAACACGGAAGTGAGGAAGAGTTTAAAAGTATCCGATTGAGAAGGCAACAGGAACAGAATCAAGATGGAAGAAAAATCATGAATGAAAGTTAAATAAAACAATCATGCATTGTATATTTTCTTCAGTCACTTTAAATGTGTGTCAAAATAATGTCAAAAGTAAATATGAAAAACAAAATTCTGGTTCAGTTTATGTTAGAACAACATATATGAAACAGAAGCAGGAAAACGGACCAAATAATATCCTCGACGAGGTTTAGATCATTTCTCACAACGACAAAAAAAAAACAAAAAAAAAAACAAAAACAAGGAAAAGGATAGCGTATTAAATGATTTGTTCGAGGACCACATCACTCAGTTTGAGCTGAAGATCACAGAATCAAGGCAAGGGGTTTTGAAACAATTGAGAGTCTGTTGTGGTATTGCGTTAAGACATAAGATGAGACGCCGTGTTCTAACTATCAATAACTTTAATATATACAAGTAACTACTGTGAGGTCTTAACACAGAGTGCTATCAAAGAGGCAGACGCCTGTAGATAGAACCAGTGGAGCTATGACTCATGTACAGAGGGTTCTGACTGGTCAGTTACATATGTATAATGTTACATCTCTCTTCTTATAAATAAAAAGTTTTGATAAAACTTTTAACAAACTGTCTAAATGAATCATGAGCCAATATAATTAATATATCAAAATCAAGCGCGTCTTTGATAGAAATGATTACAATGATCAACGAATAAATCTCTGAGACAGACTGAGAATGCATTGTATATTTTTTTTTTTTATAGATCCTGTTGCTTGTTTGATTGCTATTTAATGTACACTGCTGGTCCTTATCTTGAATCACCGTCAGTGTTTATCAACAAAACCATACATTGTGCTACACTAATGACTGTTCTATTAGCTGAGTCTCTCTTATCAGTGAGTACAGGATTTCACAACTGTTTTCTTATCCAGGATATGTCCAGGTTTTAGGAACTGATATTACACTGACACTATTATCTTTGGTTATACTAGCCTTCCAGAACTTGTGTAGCATCGGCTTTGCTGACAATCTTGTGGGATTGTTGCGTCAGGCCCAGGCGTACTTTGGCTGAAACATTGAGATTCCATCGATTCTGAAATTGATTTACTGGCATTTGCAGGGAGTGATACAGCTGTACACAGTGTGTTTTCAGTCTGAGAGAAGGGCGCATTTATATTACATTGTAGTGTTTGTGTTTCATTAGTTTTCATGAGCTGACGTCTATTGCGACGATAAATAGTACCATCTTTGGTGCGAACTGTGTATGACCTTTCGCTGTGTTTTCTTATTACAACGGCAGGTTTCCAGTTTTGACCTTTCAACTGAACTCGGGCTGATTCCCCTTCCTTAAGTGGTTTAAGTGGTTTTGTACTTTTATCATAATAATTCTTTGTTTTCTTCTTAAGAAGTGTAATTTTCTTTTTAACCTCAGCGGTCATGGGTGTTTTGGGAATTAAGTTTTCGCGGGTTGTTGGGAGAATGGATTTGAGCTGTCTCCCCATCAACAATTCTGCTGGTGAGAACCCGATATCAAGAGCAGCGGCTCGATACTCTAATATGCCTATAAGTGGTTCTTTGCCGTCGGCTTTTGCTTTTGAGAGAATTCTCTTTACAGTTTGAACTGTTTTCTCTGCTAGGCCGTTTGACTGAGGGTATGTGGGACTAGATGTAACGTGTTTGAAGTCCCATTCTTTCGCGAAGTTTACGAACTCGCGGGAAGAATAGCATGTTTGAGTGTCGCTGACAACGACTTCCGGTATTCCAAAGCGCGCGAAAATCCTTTTCATGTCATTGATAACAGTGCAACTTTTTGAGCTTACGAGTGCCTTAACTTTGAAGTAGCGACTGAAATGATCGACTACAAAAATGAACTCTTTATTATCCCATGTAAATAGGTATGTGGCGACATTTTGCCATGGGTATTCAAGGACGTCATGGGTAATGAGAGGTTCATTTTGGTTAGAACGTCTGCGCTCTAAGCAGAAAGAGCATTTTAACACTAAATCGGAAATGTCAGCTGAGATTCTTGGCCAAAATAAAACATCTCTGGCTCTTTTCAGACACTTTTCAATACCTTAATGTCCTGAATGTACAGTTTCTAGCATTTTCTGCCTGAGGGCTTGTGGTATGACTATTTTGTGACCTTTCAAGATTAACCCATCTACAACTGAAAGTGTATATCTATAATTCCAGTAGTCGATTATGTCTGATTGACAGCTTGACCTCTTTTCAGGCCAACCTTCAATTATGACCTGTTTCAGTATGACCAGCTGGGGGTCTTGTTCAGTGAGAGATTGAATTTCTTCCTTCTTATGATCAGATACAGGTAATGCTGATAACATCATATGCACATGCATATCTATACCGTCAGATATGATAGGGTGTGTATCAGATAAGAACTTACGGGAGAGTGTGTCTGCTACGGGTATGTTCTTACCTTGGTAATGTTTTACCTCTAGGTCATAACGCTGTAGTTGCAAAAGCATGCGTTGTAGTCGCGGTGGGGCTGCATAGAGGGCCTTTTTCATTATAGAGACAAGTTGAAGGTGGTCAGTTTGAACGTGTACCTTTCTCGCGTATACATATTGATGGAACCGTTTGCATCTAAACAGTATAGCGAACATTTCTTTCTCTATTTGAGCATAATTAATTTCAGTCGTGGTCAAGGATTTTGATCCATAAACCACGGGCTTATCATCTAGCATTAGGGCGGCACCAAGCCCATATTTTGACGCATCAACTTGCAAAGTCAGTGGTTTCTTAAGGTCAAAATAGGACAGAACAGGTCCTGGGGTTATAGTAATTATGTCTTTGACCTTTTGAAATGCGTCTATTTGAGGAGAGTCCCATGAAAACTCTACGTCTTTTGCTAACAGTTGTCTTAATGGACTGGTGGCCTCTGCCAATTTTGGGCAAATTTGGACAAGTAGTTAACCATTCCAAGAATGGTTTCTAACTCCGCGCGGTTATGAGGGGGTTCCATTTCTCTGACCGCTGTCACTTTGGCAGGGTCGAGTTTTAGACCTTCTGCTGATAGAACGTGCCCGAAGTACTATACTTCTGTGACGCCTACTTCTAGTTTTTCCTCATTTAGCCGGATTCCTTTTTCGAGAGAAAGTTTGAGAATATTTCTCAAATTTGTATCATGTTCGTCGCGTGTGCGTCCAAAAACTAGTATATCGTCACAAATCGAGACGATACCACTTAAACCTTCAAAACTCTCATCGATCTGTCTTTGGAATTCATCTTGAGATGATTTCAAACCAAATCGGAGACGCAAGAAACGGTAACGGCCGTAAGGAGTGTTGAAAGTTGTGAGGTATGAAGAGTCACGTGACAGTTTTATTGCCCAATATCCTGACCGTGCATCCAATTTGGTGAAGTATTTTGCACCTGATAATTGGGGTAGGATATTATCTAATGTGCGCATAGGGTAATGGGGACGCAAAATTGCTCTGTTAAGATCTGTGGGTCGAGACATACCTTAGTTTACCCGATTGCTTTTCGACGACAACCATAGAATTTACCCATGCTGTAGGCGATGTAACCGGGGCAATGATATTTTCATTTTCCATGCAATCAAGTTCAGTTATGGGTCTGTCTTGAAGTGCAACAGGTACTCGTCGCGGAGGGTGCACTACAGGTATAGCCTTGGGGTCAATGTGTATGGTACATTCCCCTGGGAAAAGACCTATGCCGTTGAAGACTTCGGCATATTCCTTGAGAACAACCGCCTTAGTGAGGGGCGTACACTTGTTACATTGTAAATTTGATATCTGTGTCTGAACAGAGTATGTAAATTTAACTAAGCCTAACTCCATACAAGACTGTAAACCAAGTATAGGTTGTGCTTTCGTTTTAACAATGTAGAACTAGAGTTCATGTGTACGTTCTGTGCGTTTACACGTGAGATTGACTGTACCCATTGTACTCAATAATTTGCCGTCGTATGCAGATAATGTGTTTAATGTAGATTGAAGGAGGTGCTTAGTGCCTAGCTTTTTGAATATATGCGAGGGTATGATGTTAACTTGAGAGCCAGTATCCAATTTAAAATCAACAGAAGCTAAATTACATCCTACCTCTATCGCCGCATACGACTGGCCATTGGCAACTATATCCCGTTTTACACTGTCAATATATAAATCCTGGTTTTGATATTCATTGTTAATCATGCTGACCGTTTTTGATCTACAGACTTTGTCAAAGTGATTGAGTTTATGACACTTATTGCAAGTCTTTCCTTTTGCAGGGCACTTGTCCTTAGCTTGAATGTGATTTGTATCCGCAGTGTCCACAGGTCGCGTTGACGCTCCGTCTGGAAGACGTTGTCCATTTCTTTTTCGGCTGTTCTTTAGTCTTAGCCTGTCGTTAAATTGTCGCATGCACTTCTGGTCTGGCTGATGCAGACACGGTCTGGAGCTGTTTCTGGGCATATTCATGGCTTTGACTGATGTTAATGGCCCTTTCCAAGGTCAACTTTTTACCCTCGCTGATAAGTTTTTCTCGTATCCTTAATGACGATACCCCGAAAACAATTCTATCACGAATCATGTCGTCTTCGTCTTTCAAGAGACAGTCCTTGACCAAGAGTTTCAGTGAAGTCATGTATTGGTCTATTGTCCTGGAGCCTTGAATTTCATTGTTAAACTTGAATCTGGCAAAGACCGGATTTAATTTTGGTTGCACGTGATGTTTGAATTTTGTAAAGAGCGTCGATGGGTCCTTTTTTCTTCATCCGTCAGAGTCCATGTGTTGAAAATATCTCTACCTTTGTCGCCTACCCAAAGTAGAACATAGTTGGCTTGGACCGCATCACTTCTTTTGCTCATCGGTAGGGGTTGGCACGCCGGAAAGATCCATTTCGAAGGTATTAAGTTCATATGCAGAATTTTCAACGTTTCTAAGGTTCTAAATTCGTGCAAAATCTTCCGTGGATTCTAAAGTTATTGTTTCAAAATATCCATTTACGATGCATGTGCTATTCCAATTATATCCCACTTCTGACACCATGTTGTGTTATTGCGTTAAAACATAAGATGAGACGCCGTGTTCTAACTATCAATAACTTTAATATATACAAGTGACTACTGTGAGGTCTTAACACAGAGTGCTATCAAAGAGGCAGACGCCTGTAGATAGTACCAGTGGAACTATGACTCATGCAGAGAGAGTTCTGATTGGTCAGTTACATATGTATAATGTTAGAGAGTCTGAACATGAACATCGCGTTTTAAAGGATAATTTGAACGGTGTTCCAGTTAGAATTTCCTGCGGGCTAAATTCAAATCTATATTCATTTAGTACCGACAAGGCAAATAAAGTATATATAAAAATAAACACACACAAAAAAATAAATAAATGCTTGGTCAAACAAATTGTACTATTTGAGATGCACCATGATTATACATTCATTAACAATGCACCATGATTGGACATTCATTAACAATGCACCATGATTGGACAGTCAATAAGAAAGACAACTATATATGCATATTAATCTGTTGTGGTCACACACGTTTAACATGCTGAACATCAAAATGATTATTACAGTTTTGAAACAGTGATAACAATAGATTTCTAATTAACAATTTCAGCTCATTCCAATGGGGTTATGAAAAAATAACAACATTCAAAATAATATCAATATTTTAATTTAGCTACACGATCAAGGAAGACGTGAATTCGAAAATGTAATATGCACTAAATATCAAGGATATCTGCATAAATGGTATTTGTGCGATGGACAACTTTAACGTCCTCATTAAAAGTTTATAATTTGTCCCTTGTTAATATGATGATTTTTTAGCCTGAATAGGAACGTAATATACAGTGAGCTTATAGTATTGAAAACTATTTACTGCGGTACGTTTAATTAGATTACACTGAATGTTATTCAATGGTAAATGCGGTTTCCATGCTTGAAAGTGTTCAAAAGTATTTTGGACGGTGTCTTAGAACTATTCAGTATTGACTACTTACCTCATTAATATCTCTACAATATTCCCATCTAAGACAGTAATACCCAGAGATAATATCGTCACATTTCATGCATTTCCTTATACTGGTATCGGCAACTACAATTAGAAATGACTCATGCATAGCAAACGTGAACAACTGATACACTTCTCTGTCTTTACACAGCGCGACGGTAGATCGGACGCTACGGTGGTTGCCCTAGGGAAGGCTTCGTAATAGATAAATACTATAATACAGTGTGGCAAACATCCATGTCGTGGTTTTAATATCCATTGATCTATTATCTCCTTCAGGTGTGAAAGGGTGGTCGCGAAAAGAATGTGCACAATATATTTTGTTCAATATGCATTTGATCGAAAGCTTTGAACGAAGAAGAAAAAATGACCGACTTAGTTGAGAGAGAGAGAGAGAGAGAGAGAGAGAGAGAGAGAGAGAGAGAGAACTCACAGTTCAAAATTATCAGTTTGAAAAAGAGACTGGGGTACATTTAGCTTTAAGAATTAAAGGCTCACTGCCTATGTTGTCTGTCAGTTTTTATATTTCCACTGAAGAATAAAAATCTTCTCTCGTACACGATCACTGTACTTAATTGACAGAATGATCAATGGATAATGCCAATTTTTTTTTTCTTCTGAGGAATTGTTTAGTTTTGTAACAAGTGTGTCATCTTTCTAAAACATATCTTACTGCCCTTACGTAACTGATTGGCATTCATGCATTAATCCTGTCTTTCGTTAGCTGGCACGAGTGTACTACATGATCTCTACACTACTTTTCTTTAGAAGGGTTTGCACATATGATACTAGACTCACATATAAAAGAGACGATGAAGTTCCAGCCGAATGTTATATATGATTTCTTAACTGATTCTGCAACAGGACATCAAACGGTCGACAACATTCGCAACTTCAAGGACAGTAATACGGATCATACCTTGAATGTACGCCGATAGCTGTCATTATAACTACTTCAGCTATTTACAAAACAAGGATTGACTGAGATGTTTCGAATGACTGATTTTTGTATTTGTAATCGCTCCGTCAATCCGAACACATTGGGTTTTTTCGTTTTCGTGGAGAAATTTCAGGTGAACAAAATGTATGATGTTTCTGTAAATTACTGCTCCAACATATATTCGAGGCATAATTTTGTCACTCAGAAATAGTTGAGGTAGTTCCGAATTGGTCGACATGCACATTGTAATGGAGCAAATTTTTCTGTCGATCTCTGATTAATTAGATTTATGGAGTTCTGCGCGCGTGTAAATTGCCATAATGCACGGATTGGTACAGTCTCTGTCACTAGTTTAGCGATTTTTGATTAAGGCTACGTTTGTTTAAGCTGACCGGGAAAGGGGTCAAATTCTGATCGGTATGAAAAACTGTCATTTCTGAAAGTTACCAGGAATCAGTTGGGTAATCAAGGTTTGTCAGACGAACGGCATTGTTTCAGCATAGTTCGGGCGGGAAGTGTATTTCATCCAGATTGGTCACGCTGCGAAGGGGGCGTGGTTTCACATGAAAACTCTTCAGTTTTATGTGCAAATAACAAATTTGAAAATCAGTCGACACCATTTTCTGCGAGAGAAAACAAAGGTAGAGGACTCCCGGTCGAATTTAGAAGAAATTCACTCGTTAAATCATCCATTGTCTAGAAAAAATTGACAGACACGTTCTGGAAGTGAGAGCTTGGAAAAACAAGGTATCTGCAACAATCTTGTGTAATTCGTTGATACTACTATGATGCTTCGTTTGATTTATTTGCTTGTATTTGCATGGATTTATTTGTTTAAGTTCGTAGATTTAATTTCTTGATATGGTATACCTGTGTTGAGTTCGTTTATCTGAGTCCGTACAATGATATTTTTCTTTATATAAACATTGACGACTTGTTTGAACGTATAGTCTCGTTTATTATAGGAAATTATGTATCTAGAATTTCATGCCTTATTTTAGTTGAGATGCGAGAATCCGTGTGAATTCTCCGACCTATATATGAGTTTACGTATGATAACCACTTGATTGTTGTTATAAATACAGTAGTGCAAGGAATTTCTTTCATTTGTGTAATTGAGACTAGTCTGGAACTAATGTCTCGGTGGTGTGTTGAAATAGCAATTAGTTGACCATTAATTTTGTGAAACTAGATTGTTACGGTCTGTCATGGCCAGTTAGACTAGATAGCCGTAGGATCTGTTTGAAATTAGGATAGAATGTATCTGACCTAACGAGGAGAGGTGGGGGGGAAGGTATTGATCTATTCCCCCAGTATAATGTGACGGAAGATTTAGGTTGCTTATGTTTGTTATTTTGGAAGGGCGAGATAGCTCTACGATCTACGTTCTACGTATTACGTGTTACGAACCCAAAGTGGACACAAAGTTGAAAGGGGCGAAAGAGGCGAGGCACCTGTAAATTTGGAAAAGAAAGTCAAAAGTGGAGAAGACCCAGACATACCGGCACAAGGAAGTCAAAAGGGATAGTCGCCCTGGAATTTGGACTGAATCAGGACCATCAGGTTATGAAACTGTACAAGGCAATGTTTTCGATATATTTCACTGGATCTAATGATGATTTAAATTCTATCGCTTAACAGATCGGCTATTGGTATAATCATTTCTTTGTATTTAAAAATTCGTTGAAGAAGTTAATTCAAAAAGAAAGAAGTGTATCTTTCAATCGTAATGTATTATTGTTACTTTTGTTTATGAACTTTATTGTTAGAAATCTTTGATTAAATTTTGTCTTTATTTGTAACGGAGGCTCGTGTTATTATGTTCTATATACCTGCTCAGCTCTTTATCTATCCCACCTGTAAATTTCTCAATTTCTATTGATATTTACTCGTTCCGGGCAAATTACACCGTCGGCGATCATCTCTAGATAACGATAGCCAAAACCCAGAACACCCACCCCGACAAAGCTGGGAGGGGAGATATCTGACACACATACACCGTCCGAATGAGTAATGTGTGAGTGCATCCTATTGCTTGAAAGAAACAGGGACCTACCTAAGCCACATCCATTTGTATTGCAAAGTCCAGAATAGCAGCATTCTTCACAAATGGTCTCGCTGTCTGTGGAATTTCCCGAAATATGGCCGCCATGGAGTGCCGTCAAGCATTGCGTTCGCTTGCATACCTGAGTTACATTATGGACACGAATTATGAACAGATACATATTAATTTGTATATAACATTCACTAGTTATTCCAGTAGATGGCATAACTTTACTAAAAAGATATTAGTTCTCTGTTACAGACGTGGATCATGCTCAAAGCATTCTAAAACAGCGGACTAGTCCAGAAATCGACTTAAACACTCACGCCATCTAACGAAAATCAAGCTTGATGATTGCATTATATTCATCCTTGCAAATATGTGACGTTTGTTTTTTCTTTCCTTTCAATAAAAATATTCTCTTGGTTTCTCATTATACTGATGTTTGATTCTCACTCACTAGAAATAAGTCAAAACTTGTAGTAATCAGCAAAATGTGTAATATTGATTTCGTATAGCATATAATTACCCTAGTTGCAATCCTGTTTACGTGCATTTGAGCGTAATGCTTATAGCGCCCAATGCAGGTTATAACACGTCCTCAATTCAAACAGTTAATGCATACAATGTATATAAAACGGTATTATTTACATGGCCACATTATACATGTATTGGCATTGCTTGAGACCTGTATATGTTACCTCTTTTGTTTTACAGCCAACATCAATAAGAAGCCCGGATGTAAGCTTGTTCCGATAGTGACGAATATAGCAGGTCTACAAATATAAGTTACGGTAGAAATACTTAGGATTTATTCCAATGAGAAATGTAATACTTCATGAGCTTATGAAAATAATATATTTGAGATTTCCAATGGGTCATACTTCTTATTCAAGTGTATTTCTATCAACCTGGCAGCTTACTATATACAGACAGACAGACACACAGATAGATAGATAGATAGATAGATAGATAGATGCATGCATGTACGCACGCAAGCACGCACGCACGCACGCGGGTGGGCGGGCGGAAGGGCAGGCCTGCCTGTCAACCTAAATACCTAGCTAAGTACAAAAATACATATATAACCTCACACAAATGTGTACATAATGATATAAGTCTGTACGCAGAGATGGGGAAATTCATACGTTTTAATCAAAGGTTTCTGGAATGGAATGGGTCTAATTAAGACAGAACTAGCAATTATCCAATAATGAAATTTAATTGGCTCTATTTTAATTATGGTCATACTGACCTGACCATCCGGACATACTTCAATCGTGTTAGCATTTTCCAACCTAGCCAGTCCTGTACCTTGTAGACATGCAATAGGGAAACTTTGCACAGCTGAAAAATTGTTTCTTCATTACGATATATATATATATATATATATATATATATATATATATATATATATATATATATATATATATATATATATATATTTATGAGCGCTGTATCATTAATATTCCACGCCATGCATACCTTTTCAGTAAATGGAAACGAGGCTTGCCAAGCTTCCATTAAATGAAAAATGTATACAACGAGTGGTATATCAAAGATACAGCGTACATTTTATGAATATATTTTATTTACATAACATACAAATATACATATTTGCCTTTGTACGGATTTAAGAGTGACTACAGCCAACTGTGTATTCACCGAGTGAATAAACAGAGGCAAAAAGGTATTTTGCTACGATGTTCCAGAGAGAGAGAGAGAGAGAGAGAGAGAGAGAGAGACTCGATGAAATTCTGCACTATCCCTTGTTCGTTTAAAAGACGGGGATTATTCATATTTTTTTTTTTTTTTCATTATTTTATTTCAACGCTAATGATTAGTCAGTGAAAATTCATCATAGAGCTACAATACATAGAAGCCACAACCTACTGTTGAAAAGAACCTAATGTTGAGACAATTAATGCGCCATAGGCGGATCACAATTTGATATACCAACAGCACTGGTATATCAATTTGCTTTCACCAACAATTTAAAAGCCATACTAATTTTCATGCATGTGGTGTTAAACGCGAAGTCAAATTCAAACAGCGTAGATCGAGCAACGAAAGATTAATCTGATGTCGAGGCCAGACTTGTTTAGTGTCGTTATGAATGCAGACCAACGATATCGATACATATCTATCGGGGAAGTATCCGGCTATTGTTTTAGGTTTTAGATTAACATATATTGTAGTTACGTGTACGCTATGGCCACTGTACAACAGCAATTACACATCCATCAATGCATCGATCCACATCCATGCACTGTTATTATGATTATAAGTGTAATGCATGCGTGAACATGAACCACAAAGACACAATAAAGACTCTTTCAGTTGATCTAATGATAAGTAGGTATTGTCTGTGTACACATTATGACAACAACAGAGCCATTGAGAGCGTGTTTGTGTACATTAGAATAATTTGCTGTGCAATCGACGTTGAATAAAGTTTAGTTTAAGCAAACTAAAGGGCACAAAAGAGAAATAATCTTCGTTCAGGGATCTTATATGACTTGATTTATTGAAAATTTGTATCAAAATATGAAACATTTATTACAAGTGCGAGCTAAACACAGACCCCATGACTGTTTTCTATTCCAAACAAATAAAAAAGTTCCGTATTACTGGAATAGCAGGGACAGCAGAGTTATAATGTCCCAGTAGATGAAGATGCACTACGTCCTTCTGCTAATGATTTCAAGCGTGATAAGTAATGTTATGCATTATGAGATGGTTTAATTGTATCTCTGTAGTCGCTAGGGCTTAATCTTCTGGCCCTAAAATATTTCCTTTTGTTTGAAAGCATTTTTCATGTGTGCCTAGCTATATCAATTTGCATCACATAATTTACGCCTTTTTTAGAGATCTGTTGTCAAATCAGAATTAAGCCAGTGTTACGAATCTAGGCTCTTACAATAAGTAACAGAAAAGAGTGAAGACAACAAGCTTTTAAAAATTTGACAAATAATTTATTTTCCTAGAATACCAAGTAAAAAATTAAAAAGAAAAGAACTTACGGTTTTACGAATTAAATCCAAAAATAATCCAAGAATTAAAAATAGAAGCCCTAGTATTAAAAGTCCTGAGTGAATCTAAGTTCGAGTCCCGATGAAATCCAAAATGGAAGGCGATGACGTGTCTTGTGGTCAGCGTTGTATTAATGTGTCAACAGTCTCTTGTTGAATCACAGAAAATGTTATTCCAGTTTTGAATTCCTTATAAATTTCAGTAAATGTCTTCATCCAAGAATTTTGGTAGGAGCACTTACGTATTTCCAAGGAGAAGAGTCACTTGAAATTCAATAAAATAAAAATTCAGCTCAAGCTGGTCACAACAAAACAACTTAATATGTCAAATGTTTTAAGCCCGACTGAGAAATCTCCATCAAACAACAGTTATACACTATTTTAGGACGCAAAACGGATTCCCTGATGAGGGTCAACTTTTTAGAAAACATAGAAGTTTGTTATGCTATTTGTCACGTCGTCCAGGTATGACCTTGATTCAACTTAACAATTCTTACTATGAGATAGATAAAAAATAAATAAAATGAAGTTGTTTACTAAAACTGTCACTGACTCCGAAACAAGGTCAGAAACTAGATACAGTGTTTCTATTATTAGGTGTTTATCAATGAAATAAAAAAGTCAGGTCAAACAGAACTGAACTGAAATTCTGGACAATGTCAAATCCAGTAAACAAAGTTACATTACAAAAGCATGTAATGGAATTAAAAAAATTAAAACTAACAGACAAATTAAATTAAATTAAATATTCATGGCACCAGTTATAAATATATCCGAACATTTAGACGAGACGTTTGGTTTTAGCAATTTTTACGATATGAAATTATGCTAATCCATGGTCTGTTTGTGTTAGGACATTTTGCCAATATAAGCGAGACAAATTCCTTACTCGTTTACCATCGTTGTTACTTTTGCATTGATGTTTCAATCTTAATGTTTTAATGTTATTGTTGTTTTCTTTTGAGTAGTAGTCCAGAAAAGGTTCTCTTGGCGTTTGTTATTGATGATGACGACGATAACGGTAATGACAACAACGATAATCATGACAACGACGCTGGAAAAACCAATAGTTTTATGAACCGCTTAGTGAACTCAACTATAATTTTAATGACAAAATTCAGAACATACCACAGTCAACTCTCACCACAACGGTAGTTATTATAAGGGAATAATCGGGTTCCGACAGAAAATTAATAGGAACAAACAGTAAATTTAAATTTGAATTTAATAATAGTTATACTATTTTTCAACACATAATCAAGATCTGGTTTGTCTGAGCAGAGCCCGCTGTAAGATATATTGCCTTATAGGCCTTTCGTTTTCTTCGGGATGCCATCTGTAAAGAGGACAGCTTCCTGACAAAACTCGATATAGTGGTGTTTAAAACGGAATATAATATAATATTCAACTCCAGACTCCAACGGCAGTGGCGTTGTAACAACTGGGAATATTTTCTTTATATATCTTTCTCACCTATGCGACAGAGAAATCTAGCTGTTTTGCTAGTGTCTCAGTCCGGTCGTCTCAGTTATGGTGTCATCGCGCAAAGAACTACTTTTAAAAAGAAGAAACACTTGTTGCCCTCTGCTGCGCCTGACCGAGTTGTTATAAAATCAAACAACAGCAACAGATGTATAATAAAAAATTCACTCATACAGCAACTTAAGGTTTCTCCAACTTTCACATCACACCATATAAAACATTTAGAGAAATGCAGATATATACACAGCACGGCGAATTTTATCCTATATGCACCTCAGTAAATGTTCAGGTCAGCGTCATTACATTTAACTAAAATTACCTGGTTCGTTCTACATACTTTGCGTCAAACGAACTTCGTACCTTTAGATACATTTAATGATATTGACATGAAAATTCACTGAGTCGCAGCAAGGATAAAATTCACTTTGCTGTGTGAACGAACTACAACAGAAAATACTGTTCCACGCAGGCTAATCTTTTAATGTTTCTATTTTCTCATGCGTAGAACTCGTGTACTTAACTTTTGACAGGTCACCCCATTGCCCTCATGAACTCGTATTCATGCGCGGGATTTATAAACAATCACACGTTGTTCCATGTACCCATTGTTGCAAACATTCAATACGCAACAACTATAACTTTTTCCTCTATTTATTTATTATTTTCTAAGAGTGGCATATATAGCTACATTCTACTTAGATAATTATTCATATTTTAATTATAGAGTATAAGATCTGACGGCCTTTATATAAAGTGAACGGCAATAAAGTACCTGATTAATATCTGTTGAATCTGCTAACTAAATGCAGGGTTACTTGAATTTAAATGGAAAGAAAAATTGGGCGAGGAACGTAATCTATGTCTGTATTGTATCAAGACAAGGAAATCCCAGTATAAAAATATGTATATATTGAAAAACGCAATGCCTAATCCTTTTTTTGGATCATAAATTATATTTGTTTTATTTTTTTTTATTACTACATCCTGGTTTGACCATGGTAAGACAAGGACAATAACTCATCTAAATTGAAGGCATGAGTTTTTCCAACGATAGTTTCGTTACTACGACAAAGTGACTGGAAACTAACTTAGTTGTTATATTGAGAATTGACAGCCCTTTAAAATGTTTTATCATTATATTACTCTATCAGCATATTTTTCCTATACATCAAACAAAAACATGAGTAAAGAAAATGACACAATAGAAATACTGTCTGGTGATTGAATGGAATTAGGAAATGATGAATACTTACACAAGGCACAACTCATCCATACGACCAGAAGTAGAAAACCTGAAAATAATACTTCATTAGTATTGTCCTGCCTATTTTAATGTTTTGCAAATATGCATTCGTTAAGAGAAAAGAAATCATATTTGATAATAATTTGCGAGCTTGCTTAGAGCCCTCTGAAAATGACAGTTGATTATAGAACCATCCTAGAGTTATGGCGGGAGTTAATTCTCGAAGAATTACCACATTTTGCTCTAATAGATACGGTGTGCCTTTATCAGTCCTTCAGAAATTTTTAAGCTACAGATGCATAAATTAACAGATTACCACGTAGGGGAGCTTTTGTTGATCACCATACCATTTCAGAGAAAGGAATTTTTTTTATCTACATTTTCATAATTTTAAACATCATCATTTAACTCAGTTCTTATCATAATATGTATCGTTTCTATACAGTCTCCGTTATTAAAGTCCCTTTACCTGGATAGTTGCAAATCAATTAAATTAAAATTACTGGTTTTGTGAAACATACTGTACACATCGTACATACAACATACCTTGATCAATGCCCATGGTTGTCAAATAATATCAAGAATAACTAAAAGTAAGACTCATGACATCATTCTGAATCACGGAAAGTTTGCCATCTGGAATGGTTTATCTTAACAATTGGCCGACAATCCACGCGTAAGGTCACGACTAATGGCATTAGACTCACGACACATATAGTACAAAGGAAACAGGGGAAAGTAGGATACAGACGAAAGTAAAAAGCATTCGGTCTTTAATAACTTCACTTGCTGGTTTGGTGCTCTGATCTGAATGACTTTCTTAGGATTCAAACTTTTAGAGAAAACGAAATATTAAAAAAATGAGGAAAACAATGCCCCAACCATTTAAGATACTGCCGTATACTTACTTTTACGGAACATTCGTAAAAATTGCCGCCAATTCTATGTTTATGGAGGCAACGGTGCGTTTATTACCTTTTACCTTTTCACATGTTCCTAAATTGCTTTTTGAAATAATAAAATCTTTGTGCAGTTAAACGAATTAGTTTATAGCTTTTCTGCAGCTGAAATTTTCACAGTATTTCAACTCACCTTAGTATAACGGGGGCAATCACAACGTTTACATTTAGTTGGCAGTGGTGGAGATGGAGGTTGACAACTAACATAAAAACAGTTCTCTGTGGCAAAGTTGGGATGCCACTTAAAACATTGTCCCGGGCGCCTCGGTAGTGGCACCACTAAATGACTTTGCCCCTGGTGTCTCGAACCCTCGAGCCGTCATTGTATATAGACCCACCCGATGATCGACATGTAAAATCATAATTAATTCAATTAAACTAATGTCAATGACTATCGGTGAACATAAATCCAGACTGGAGCTGGAGCTGGAGCCGTACATTCAAAGTAACCTAATTGAAAATGTTGATACAGCAAACAATTGTTGGAAGGTTGCGTTCATAAGAATATAGGCTAGCTTAAGCGAATACAAGAAACCGCCACATCCAATATCTGCAAGCCGGTTTTCAAAAGCTTTAAAAGATCCACATGTCAGGAACATGCTTTTGTCTGACCCCCCCCCCCCTTGTCCAGTGGAATGAATGCTAATGTTAGAATATTTCCAAAAATGCCGGTTCACCTTCATTTTCAGAAGTTATTGAACTAAAAATGGTTACATTACACCATTTTTCGCTAAAAGGCTAGGTCACTATATGACCATCAAAATGGCTCACTTGGCTCAGAATAAAAAATGTTGACCATCCATCATTTTAAAATTTCTAAATTTTAACATACCCTCCCCTAAGAAACCCAATGAAAAATAATTAATAAAATCGCTCGTGTATAATAACTGCCTTTAAAATGTGGGGGAAAAAAAGCTGGCTCTCCCTCCTCCTAACTCAGTCAACTAGTTTAAACCCTGTGATTAGGTCATAATACAAATTGAAATTATATTATTGACTAACTGAATTAATTATAAAAAAAAACTGACATAATGATATCAATAATAAAAAACACACGAAATAAGTAACTATTGACTGGAATAACGTAATAGTGATAGTCCTCAATTTATATTATAATGTACATTTAGTTTGTAATTTGTGCTTGACCTTTATCCATGATTGAGGATAGAGTTTTTGTATGCCAGCTTTTTGTCGTGTTTGTTATTTATAAATAGGTTGTTTACTGATATTTGAGATCAAGGTCTAGTTTTCATTAGAAACTTATCATACTCTGGACATGAACTTTGGACCCACATCCGGGTCATTTTATTGTATCTTCTGCATTTATATTAGGCTGTTGTCGACAGAAGTATTCATTACGCCTTTGACTTTATTCTGTATAAGTATTTACTGGCGCTTTCAGTTATAATTTGAGGAGAATCGTTTATTTAATAATTATTCATTGGAATTACAAAGTGCTGAAAGACATTTTGGATCAATCATTAGAAATATTGTGAATTCAGTCAGGGACATTCTGGATTATATCATTGTGATGCATAGAGACAGTTGGCACATCAACCTATTCAAGATTATTGGTACATCAGCACATTCAATACTGGGATTCATTTAGAACACTGTATACGTTTGGACGCGTGATAGAACTTTGTGATTATTTGGGATTTAGTTCACAATACTGTAGGTACCTCTTAAATTTTTACTTTGTACATTTGTTCATTTAAAAAATTTGTTGGTTTCGCTACTATTACATAGTTTAAGATTACAGAGTCTTAACTGTGTTATCAGTATTTGTAATAACATGAACTCTAATATATCGATTTCAAATCCTTTTAGGCTGAGAAATTTAGCGAATAAAAATAATTAGTTTGGAATTAAATACACATTCTTCTCTTCTGATGATGGTATCTTACACAAACTTATTATAACATACCTTTTAGTCAATTATATGTTTGTACTGGATGAATTTAAACTGCAATGATATCGAGTTAAAATTAGAAAAAAATAATGCATCATCTTCGAGACAAATGTTCTGCATGAGAACACTGCAAACTAAAACCAGAAAGATTTTAAATCTGCCAGAAGGAAACTCTGGAAGCGGCAGATAAGATATAATAATCAAATGTAGACCGCTCTAACCTAATGGAAATATTGCCAGTAATATCCAACACAGGAAACAATTGACCTTGACCTTTTAGTCACTATGATTAAGTGGGTCTTGGCGGGAAGTTTTAACGAAAGAGAGACGGAAACTTATTTAATGGATAAAGAACAACATAAAATCGGTTAAAGATTCCGTTGGATACATGATAGATAACGATATTGATGTTGGAATAAGTTCTATACTCTGGTGGATGAATAAAATTAAAGATTTTAAATATACAATTTACTTATATGACAATTATCATTAAAGCATGTCAATAAATGCAACAATAGCACATTTACTTTGTACGGCTAACATGCAAGAAATGTGATACTATCTTAAACGTACGCAAAACTAGGGGAAAAGCAACCCCCCAAAATAGGACAGAAAAATAGAGAAAAAAACAAAACAAAGAAAACAAGCAAAACTCATTGTACACCCAATTAACAGGATCGTAGCACAGTTTCTAGTGTTAGCAATAAATGGAGCGTAGAAAAAGATCTGCTGTAGAAAATGCCATCTTCCCATCGGATTGAGTAGTTACTATTTCGATTTTCGTACCCCCAGCGCAAGATACAATAATTGCATAGCATACATTCTTCCAGGGGCAAATAAAACAATTGCAAAATATACGTACTTCCAGAGGCAGATACGACTGTCGTAATTTTAAAACAATTTGATCATAATATTTCAATTCACATGTACAGAAGTGAAACACATTTCATCAAACTGTAAAGCAAAATAAAATTGGATTGACGACATGGATGCGTTTGACTTGGTCTATTGGTAAGCATGACCATTTGCCATAAAGAACACTTCATTCAAATCCCACATGTCGTTTTATATTATATAAATGCAGTTGCATTAGTTGATAAATGTAGGGAAGGTTTTCATCGGTCAGAACTAACTATGTGATCAGATCCAATTGCGTTTATTTCTTATAAACACTACGGATAACTACTTTATACTTCTATTAATAGAGTCACGTGCAAATAAACTAATATGAACACTGAATCGGAAGGCATACACACTGTATGCTTTTGAAAAGAAACAAAATCGATGGGTTTATATTTTACGTAGAAAATTTAATAAATTGATTTGATAATATCAAATAACAAATCTTTATAACTTTTCTGAAGATACATAATTTTTTCTTTAATTAAGTTTGAAAAAAAGCTAGAAAATTCTGCCAAGAAGAACATTTGAGTTATGTTGTACAGCACTTTCACTGCGGCTAGTTACAAATACATTTAAACATATAGGTATTAGGAGAAAGTGGTTTCAAAGATTAACATTGTAACAATTTGATTCACAGTCCTTCACTGTCAGGCGCCGACCGTGATAGTTACGATATGGTCGTGGTGGTGGTAACTATCGTAACTATCATGGTCGATATCTTGTACTGTTTGACCATTGGACTCCCATCACTACACCCATTTACCGATAGTCTTAATTTCATTGGTAAGTAGCCCCTGTAGGAAGCCTAAACTGTTAGTGAACACAAAAATAGATGTAAAAAAAAAAAACAAAAAAAAAAAAACGAAAATTGGTTACTCACATATCTGGACAATTACGATTCGGCCAAGGCACAATAAATTCATGACAGCATCAAATCTAAGAGTCATTCGTATGTCTCAAAATAGAGAACACATCCCTTGCTTGGTATATTGAACTTTAGTTAGGCCAAATGTGCCAATTTAGATTAAGGATTAAGACTATGCTGTGGAATGTTCGAAGCCTTAGATCG
This sequence comes from Megalonaias nervosa, assembly GCA_016617855.1. Taxonomy (NCBI): domain Eukaryota; kingdom Metazoa; phylum Mollusca; class Bivalvia; order Unionida; family Unionidae; genus Megalonaias; species Megalonaias nervosa. The sequence goes on from JAECUM010000075.1 coordinate 50,876, forward strand.
CCTACTATTGGTAAACTTATTTTGTATGTTGTTTCATATGTTTGTTTATTAATGCAACTCTAAGTCGGTTTTCTTTCTGAGTACTTTCTTTTACTCGTGTGCAGGTGCACATCACAAAAACATATGATGTAAATTAATTTATTTATTTTATTTCCTTCCCTTCATCTTCTCCTCATTACTACAACTACATGTAATACTGTTACTGTTGCTGCTACTACTACTAATAATAACAGCAAAAACAGCAACAACAATAACACTAATAAGAATAATCACGATAATGTAGTTTGGGCTACATGTCCTGATTATATTTTTATTGGGATATACAAACTGGGTAATGAAGGGAGAGAGAACGCCAATTAAAGTGGTTTATCTTTTGATAAAACCAGTTATATTTAAGTGTTAAACCATAATCTGACTCAATAATTAAATGTAATATTTTATAATTATAACCTTCTAGAACTTTGTAATTCAGCCATTAGCTGAACTAGTCATTGATATTGTCCTGTGTGTTATTACAGCAGTACATCCAAGTCATGAGCATGTAAACCCTGTCAGTGTTTCCGTAGGCTGTGTGCAATTACTTCATTATCTAAAAGATCTCTCTGATGTGCATCATGATTACGAACGTTTTGAAATGGAAGGAAGATGCTTAAAAGATGTTTCCCATGTTACAACTGGTGACAGTCATAATGATACAGCTGACTTAATGTTATCTGTCCTCCATCCTCAACTGTCATCCGGCATCAACATTTAACCTCTTATCAGTAAAACTAAGATCCCTATTCCCCATACCACTCTATGAGCCCTCTTACACCTTAAGTAGAACACGTTTATCCCCTTCTATAAGGGGAATTAGTTACTTCCCTTTATCCCAGCTACCTACTATCAACAAACCAAACATCTACGTTCAAGTACCCAGTTATCAACCATCAACACCCATTTGTCTAATGTCCAGTTATTTACTATTCACAACCATTTATCTACTATCCACCAAACAGCTGTGTACTACCAAAATCCAACTATCTACTATCCAGCACTGAGTCATCTAATATCTAGGTGCCTTATGATCGCCGTAATAAATAAAGTTACAGTCTTTAGCCTCTTCTATAATGTCCCTACACTCCTATTTTAAACAGAACTACCAGCCTATTCAAACATGGATTAATGCAAAAAGATGGGTATAAATCAGAATGTAGTAGATAAAAATAACGTCCTTATCTCCTAGACCACTGTTCGATCCTCCTTATAAAAAAAGAAAAAAAAGGTTAGATTTTAAAGACGAGGTATAAATAAAAGATAAATAACACCAACCACCATACCACGTGACCCCCCTTGACCTATGCTGCTGGCGCCCATGCATCCATGCTAAATGGTTTTTAATCTCTGTCTTTCTGTCTGTCTGTCTCATTATGTATCATTTATAGCTATTATATGTGACATGCAACGACTGCAGGGTTTATAACAATTCAACGTCTATTAATATGAGGGTAAAGATTCTTTTTCAATGCAACGTAAATGTACAATCAGGAGTGGATTTAGATTCAAGCTCCCAGACCAACCCTAGTCCCCACATCCCAATTGTCTAGGAAAATAGTACATTTCTCAGTGTAAAAAGTGAAGAAACAGCCGTTTCAGGATAACTATCAACCGTATATATATATATATATATATATATATATATATATATATATATATATATATATATATATATATATATATATATATATATAGAACCATCTTAGAAGAAAAAAACAATTCATCGTCCCCCACTCAACTCTTCGGACTTTTCATACCTTTTTGTTATATCTGAGACTTCGCTTTATCAATATAAAAATAATTACTTCTTTTAATGTTTCGACAAACCCGCTCTAGTTGATAAACATCGGAAAGTTGTACTGTATCTAAGCAGTGGTGTCACTAGGGTTGGTGTCACCCAGTGCGGTAACTCACGGTGTCCCCTTCCCATGGGCCTCCTTAATTCATCCACAAAAGTTCAAAAATATTATAGACAGTCATGTGCGGTAACTCATGGTGTCAACCCCTGGATCTCCTTCCTGCACAAAAATTCAAAAATTGTATAGACAGTCACTTTGGCGTCATCCCCTCTGATGGTCTCACCCGGTGCGGTCCTCACTCCCCGCACCCCCTAGTGACGCCATTGTATCTAAGAACACATAAGTCGAATCAATAACATAGACGAGGATAATGGAACGGATCTAAGTCTATGCGCTGTGTTAAGACTGGCAAGTTGAAAATTAAAAAGAAACATGTACCCTGACCTGCCGGGAAATTACGCGACAGCAGACCATGTCTGTCTTTTATCTTTGAGCATGAATAAGATTTAAACGCCCACATACGGTAAACGATTGAGCGACTACGGGGACGGAAATAGCGTATGTGTCACGCTGGCGTAGATGTTTGCAATGTAAATTAACAACATTAGCGATTGGCATAAGCATTGCGCTAGATTTAGTAAAGCCATATTACCGCCAGGAAGAGAAAAACACGAAGCGATCCAATTAAATATTTTGAGTGGTGTAGAATAGGCCATGTTTGGATAAGGAAAGTGGAGTTCCCCAGTTGCTTATGTTGTTGTGACAGCTGGCATTCATTTTTGTAGCTGTACCAGAATATGATCTAAAAAACGGATATCAGCTGACTTGGAAATACCTATCATCTAGTAACTCGGTATGTATAATTTTGTATGTTTACTTGCTGTAAAGCAGTTTGTTCAAACATACTTGCAATGTTGACCGTAGATACAACAAAGTTTCATCTGTTGTTCTATTATCGCTCCCGCTGTGTTTTACGCATGAATTCAGCATTTATATCCCACCCACCCCCTTTATTTCGTCCGCTATACATTTACCTGACACCGGTATCGTTGAAAACTTTAAACCTCTCTCCGTATAGGAGAAATATCGCTGCTGTTTCGTTTCGCAGCTAGGTACGCTTTGTATTCGATGGCTTTTGTGTGGGTTGAGGTCAGAATGCTCATACATTATCAACGATATGTTATATAAATTAACTTCTGTATGTTTATGCGCAATTATTAGGGAAACCGGAGAGAGAGAGAGAGAGAGAGAGAGAGAGAGAGATTGTTGACCTAATTTCAAGGCTATTCGCGAGATGTACAACTCATATCGACAAAACTGTTGCCTATAGCAAGGGAGGCGACTCAATCTACCATAAAATGATGGTAATTTTAAATGTACCTCAGATAAGAATCACAGGACATTTTGTGCGAAGGTGTCAGAATGGATGCATGTGAGAGAAGAAAGCTAATTTTGAGAAAATCAAACAACTGGCTCAAATGTCAAGTGCGCATTTTTGAACATCCTTCTTTCCACATTATAAAATTGTGAAGGATATTCGGACTGGATACTGAACAGATTGCTGGTTGTTTAGTCAAGGTATTAGTCAAGGAAAGCTGAGAAGTGTTGATAGATTTGTACAGGGGATGATTAGGATAACTGGTGCTTCAGTTTTTAACGAGACAACGAAATTCCAGTTGCATCGATTCAAAGAGAAAAGAAGGGAAATACATCACCAATGATGACAGGTGCGCAGAAGAGAAGGTCTTTAATTAGTCTTCATATCATTAACGTGTAGACTTGGAAAATATGTTCTTCAGTGATGAAAGTTCTATCCGGTTTTATCCTAACGACATCAAAATCTTGGCAAAGCATGCTACAGAAACACTAGATCAGTGTTCAAAAGACAGTCAGACTAAATACACTTCATACATGGAATACCATTTCTCTATGGTGGAATCAAGCTTGTCGGTATACTGCAAAACAGCTTGACATACCTGCTTTATCTAGACGTTCTAAGTGGAAACCTCTTAAAAACCACATGTTTTGTGTAGTGTTGTCTGAGAAAAACTTGCTTTGCTAATCAAAATATCACCGTCCTAAATTGGTCAACGTACAGCCCTTGTCCCAACCGAATTGTAATGTATGGGCATTATTAAAGGTCAACATTTAAAAGAAATGGATCAGGGCTATTGAAGATAGAAGTGGCGTAATATTGGGACAGTATGTACCATGATTTCATATATGATATCAACAGTGTATCCAGGTACTACTTCAACGGTCTTATTGAGCTACAAGGCATACTAACTAAAGTTTGACTTGTTATTTTTGTTATCACGCAACGTTCCACACACACACACACACACACACACACACACACACACACATATATATATATATATATATATATATATATATATATATATATATATATATATATATGAGACAGAGTAAACCCCGTGTAATTCAAGATAATCTTGAAATTTTCATTGAATATATCTTCCTTTTCCTGAATGTATCATATTACTGATTCCATGAATGTCATCCTCACTTCGATCTCGCTATTTCGTAACTACATGAACAGTAAATTGATATTGGTGTACATGGCATTTGTTAGAGATGTATCAAAACCAACAGATCATCGTTCAAAACAAAGAGCCCGTCTATCGCTATCTTGACCAGGCTTCCTTAATCCCAGTCATTTTGATATATAGCAAAACGCCGGTTGAAAGCCAATGGCGGCCGTTCGGAGCCTGTCGCTGCTTACGACGTACTGTATCAGTTTTCATGTCCTTTCAAAACAGAAAACAGATGAGTTTCTGATATCATATTTCGTTAAAGTGTCGTGAAGGTAAATTTAGTATAAAATCATATATACTAACCAACGTTTGCAACATGACTGAGCGACTGCGAGTTATGAGTTTAGGGCATTGATATGAAACATACTGGAGTGAGTAGTATTTTCATCGTTATTGCTGAAAATGAAACTGAAATTAAGGAGCGTTTCGGAAATATTGCACATATCAAAATCGCATAAGAAATAATTTCCGCAACCTGTTAATTATATAAACAGTTTTAGCTTAGAGTAGTCTGTCACATAATAAAAACTTTTCTTACAACGTTTGCGTCTTATATCAACATTCGCCACGTGTTGCGCGATGTAAGTCAGTATGCTGCGATTCTATGTAAAACATATGTACACCGCAGTTGCTGTCCCTTCCATTCTTGTTCAGTCTTCCTAATGGCACAAGTTTGACTGTGACTTGTGGGTGACAGTTTATGTAAGTAAATAGCACACGATGGCTATAAAAAGTGATACCAAATTCTCGACTGCTGTGATACAGGTCAGGTTATGTTTTGCTGATGTTTAAAACAAAGAGTATAAACTGTCTTGGATGCAACGTCGCTGCAGTTGTTTTATCAATCAAAAACATAAAGAAAATGTGCTTTAATTAAAGAATTCAGTAATATGACTGTCTGCGCTTTTGAGTAATTTTTTCCTTGCTCGAGATCACAGAAGTCTTTCAGTAGGAATATCATCCACCTTTTCTAAAAACTAATAATAAAAATTAAATTAAAATACAAACAAAAATACAAACTCAGATGTGGCTAAACGGCATTGAGAGCTACACTGATAACTATATTCTGTCACAACGCACAATACTGCGGTGAGAACAGAAGGATTTTAGAATGGGACCATCATTGACGTTTGCCTATGCATATCTGGTAGTGCATTTCAGTCGATGGCGAATCACCGAAACACATCTAATATTTATAGGCTACTGCATTTGTATGGGAAAATATGAACGAGTTTTTCGGATGGAAATACTGCACGATCTTGGGAGTGCAGTATATCCATCCGACAAAACGAGTTCATATTTTCCCACACAAATGCAGTAACCTTTTTGTTATATGCTCATTTTCTTGTACTACCTAAGGCTTAATTATATAAACAAAAATACACTACAAGAAACAAAGTAACTGAATGTATGCCGTATTCCAAATTAAATACACAAGCTTAGATTCATCGTTACACAACAACGTTATTAATGCGCCCATAACTCCGCCCAGATAAATTTGAACTTGATCGCGCGCTAGATATAAGTTCTGAAAGAAAATGGCGTTTTTGGTCTACTTAAAATTGAAATTTGGAGTCAATTTGTGAATGAATGCGCATTGTAACAACTTTTCGATTTGATCTGGAATGAATACATTTTGGTATTTTTGTTGATTCTACAAAACTTCGTATTATTGACTGGATTTATCTGTGACAATTCTACATGAAGTACATCGGATTGCAGCAGCAAGGAGCAGCGTGTTGATATATGCAAATGTGTTTCTGTTCTGTCATTGAATGTTTGAAATCATAATGTGGGAAAGATATGAAGTCTTTCAATTGCAATTATCAAAGAGACGCTATGGAATGTTCGCACGTTTCGGAACCCGTAACTTCAATTTCGTGCAACGCAGAAAAGTCAAGTATGGTTTGATGAATAGAAAAATATCTCAGGAGTAAAACAAGCCATAGAATATGGTCATATGCCTTTAAAGACGGAAATAGCAGGAGGAAATCGAGGGTGATTGGTGGAACGAAGTATTAGGAAGTTACTGACCTTGTCTGTTATATAGTATGATAGAGCACAGGGGTTCGTTACAAATAAAATTAGGAGCCTAACCTGTAATAATATAACACAAGGGAAGACACGAGTCCGCACCCCTCGGTAGTTCCAACCCTGCTAGTTTATCCTAATTGCGTCTGCTAATTTCCAACTTAAGCCAGTCGTAATCAAGAATAGTGCAATTTTCAAAACAGCTCGACACACTTCGTTCATTTTGTGACATATTGGAGAAAATGCAATAATTGTTCGCCGATTTTGACGTCCGGACAAGTATATGACCTGCAGTGCCGTTAGCATTCGGGTAGTCTTGGATTTCACCATTGACCAAAAGGTAAGATCCGAACAACTTCGAGTCTGTAGTTCAGCGCCAAATACAAGCAGACGATAGCAACGAAATAAATGGATAATTTCATTGTGCCATGGTAAAATAAGCTTAGCAGCGTAGATAATGCTAATTATCAAAATGTTATAATATGTTCAATATTTTATATATGAGTAAGAATGTTTGGAATATAATTAATATTAGTATTGGGCCGACTATTAGTGTTTTGGTCAATGTCACAATATGCTGTTTTAGAGCAATTCAATATGACTATAAATAGTGCTTGAAAAATAAGAAATCCATCACTCAGAGAGAAATATAGAGAATTTGTACTAACATGGCCTTATTGCTACTAGATATATATGTAGTCACATGTACTGAATAGAACCAACACCACTGGTTTCCCTATTAATGAAGTGTGTGTGGTCCAGTGTGATGAGCAAAAGCACACATATTTAAGGATATTACAATTTCCTTTGACTCTCTCTCTCTCTCTCTCTCTGTTTCAAGATATCTCCAAGTTCAGCCATAAGCAATGACAGTATAGTAAATTCCACAAAATACATTCATTATCAAAGGTAGGGGGCTGGTTTGCTGACTACATTGACCTGTTTTGCTGACATGTTATTTAGTAAATGTAATAAAGTGTGACATATTTAATTAAAAATAATGCACCTATCATTTATGCAAATAAATAGCATAATAATGTCAATTTGTTACCAGTGGTGGTGGAAATTTGGATGTATCTCTCCTGATGATGAAGGTGATTGTGATTTAGTAATATTTGTTTTGTTTGCATTACATCTGAAAATAACTGAAACTACAATACACCGATAACATTTATATATGTGTTTGACAGTAACTTAACGATAAAAAGAAATTCCCTCAACTACCAAACTGAATTCATGCATTACAAATGGATGTATGGACATATAATCGAAAATGCACAAAGTTTATGCACCTTCCACATTTGTGGTGTGGAATAAAAGATACATGTACTTGCAGCTATGTTCCAGGATCTTCAAAGCCTTGTTGTGTAGAGTTTTAATAATTTAATGGGGTCACTTACATGCAATATTGCAGTTTCAATCCTACCATCGTAGCATTAGATTCAGCTGTAATGACTGTAACACAGCTTACACATGTGTCTTTGGGCAATGCGCATTGTTGTTGTTGTTTATCCTTGGAGTTTGAAGCAGACTATGACATCACTAACAAGTCTGGTTTCTGTAAGTATGTGAGTTGCTGATACTACAAATTTATGCTCTGAACCTTCTCTGGCACACTCAACAGGAGAAACTGCTTTGGATTTCTTGACAAATAGAGGATGTGCTGCAATTTTCAGGCTGATGCTACTCATGCTTCTGCAATGAATATTCAGTTCTCCCCTTTTCAGAGTCTGTAAATACAGTAAGGTGAAGTGAACCAATATCTTCCCAACAATTTTGGTCAATGTTGAAGTGTTTTATGGATGACTTGAAATTGTACTAGTGAAATTACACTACATTGGTCAAGTTCATTCTATCATTTATATTGAACTTAATTTCATTGTCAGTATACCATTGGATTCCACATTTAGTGATTCTGGGTCAAACTACTTAAGCTGAGCTATCAAAAGAGAATTATGCTTCACTTTATATTGTGCAGCGATTATTTACATGTAACTGGAGATGGAATGTGTGGTCCTCAGTCCTAATATTTGAGCATGCAAAATCTGCTCTAAGAATGTAACAGTGCTTACAGGTGTATCCTCAGGCAAATTCCTTTGTTCTTGTTTGCTCTTTGATTTCGAAGATGACCATGACATCACTAACTGGTTTGGTTTCTGTGAGTGGCTGACCTGACAGGTTAATTTATGCTCTGAACTGTATGTGGCACACATGGTTGGAGATGACTTTGGTTCACTTGATCAATTGAGGATTATCTTGCTAGTCAACAATCAGGTTAAAATCAGATCTCCACTGTCCTACGTGAAGGACAGTGGAGATCTGATGTTAAACAGATTGGTAATTCATCAGTGTTGATGCATGGAATGCCTGCCTGTATAGGAACCTCAATGTCTGGGACCTTGTCCTGCCATCTTATCCTCGCCGATTCCCAAGGGCAGCCTGTGTGAAAATGATTTACTGTCATGACATATGTACACTGTCCAGGGTTCACAAGCATTCATCAGGGTCGCTGACAAAATGGATTTGTAAACAAGCATTTAAGTTTGCAGACTTAAAAATATTCTGCCAAAGGACACACCTCATTTAGCAATTCTGGCATTGGTTTCATCATCAATGTGCACTGCATATAACAATGTGCACATAAGACATCTGAACCTCTCCACTGGCATGAGGGGTTTTCCATTTACGATGATGGTATGGTCTGCATAATGTTTTCCTTATACAGGTTGTTGCATCACTACTGTACTATTGATAATGATTTAGATATCTTTTTCCAACAAGCTGAAGAGAAATGGTCCATACTGGTTGCAAGTCACACCTAAGTTTTGCATTCAGTGAACAGCCATCAGGAAATGTGAGATCATGAACATTCTGTGATCGATACACTGCTGAGTTTACCGTAAGTCTGGTATGTGGTGTAGATCATAGTGTAATAGTCACAGAAGGCATTACTAAACATGATAGAGAACATCATATCGACGAGGTCAGAGCCAATATACTGCCTTGCTCGACTCGATTGGTGATTTGCCATCCCCATCTTAATTGAGCATGCCATCATGGAATAAACCATATAATAAATCAATCAGTTTCTGCAGGCTCCAATCTAATAGATGCATTATTCTTTTACAGATATTATTCTGATTTTTGCTTTTCTGCGCATGTGGAACACAACCATTCATCTGGTAATGCATTAAGGTCTTCAATTCTCATACAGTCAGCATGGAACCATAGATCACATTGATCACAAGCAACAGAATTCTCACTTGCATCTTTGCCACAGACCCCACAAGGCCACTGAATTGTACACTTTGTTTGGGTTTTTTAGGCTTTTCCTTCACCACGTCTGTTTACTTTACGTTTTACACTGGACTCTGGATTTTTCACACTGTCTTTTTTCCTTCTTAATTGCTGGCAAAGGGCTTCTTTTTTAAATGCTTTATTCCTCGCTAGATACTCTTTCCTTAGCTGAGCAATGCTCATCAGTGATTATTTCGAAATTATTTCATCAAGAATACTTTTCTGGATGTTACCTGCATCTTCGAAACTGCCGTCAAATGATAAAAATAAGTTTGTCCATAATTCATTCAATGTGTGGTCATTCTATAACTTTAAATTCAAAAAAGCTGAAAATTTGGAACCATGCACATTCAAATTTGCGTCTGTCTGAATAAGTCTTATTGACTTGTCCAGAGCCATAAAAAAACGGAAGCATGTATCACTGACATTTATGAGTCATCGTCTTACATTTTGCTTCCTATTAATTTCATGTACTGAATCCTGTTGTGTTGAAGTGTCTACTAAATTCATTTCAGCAACTTCCAAGTGCTCAATAAGTTTCTTCTCCAATACCAACCGTTCCACTTCTTTCTTATTTTTGGAATTGTACATATTTTGTACTATTCTCTTCATTCTTCTTTTCTTGAGGGTATGTAGGAACCAACCTGAGATGTATCTTATTTTGCCTCTTCCACCTGATGATTCATCATACTCTCTTCCTCTACCTTGTTCTGCTTGTTCTTTTGCATGTTGCCTAATTGGCTTTATCTGGATGTTTAGGATTTCTCTCCGAATAGAGCATGACAGTCTAAACATTACATCGTAATGTTCTGAGGATGGAATTTGTCCAAACAAATGGTTGACTTTCCATTGGTACTCGTCACCTGTAAGCATTTTATTACACTCCTTGTAAAATTCAGTACAATCTATGTTCGCTACTGCTGGTGTGCTTCTCCTTTATTGGCCATATCTTGCTCCAAAGATATTCCACAAATTGGCGTGTTTCCTTCATGTATTTTTCAAGGTATGCAACAACTGTATTTTCTATGGATTGATATGGAGTTTCTTCACTATTGTGCAGAAGGCCCTGGAGCAAATTATGGACATCAACTCCTTGGGGCAGCGGACACTGCACTATGTTGCTGATGCTCTGCTCCATTCTTTCTACCACTTCTAAAAAATGAATGTCATTGTCACTAGACATTTCGTCACTGGTGTCCATTTCTGCATCTAAATATGAAAATTCAATGGGTAATATATCAGAAATGTTATGGGATTGCACACAACATGACAAGTCAGTTTTGTCTTTTCATAAAAATTCGTGACAACAGGTGGTGGTACCTTGACAAGATTGGTTGAAAAGTTCAGAACCTGCAATCCGTTTTCCTTGTAACTCGGCTTAACGCAACAACAAGTTGGCCATACTGAGACATATTTTGGCAGTCAACTGAAACTCTTTCCAGTGTAAGTCCATGTGCCTTGCGGACAGTTAATGCAAAAGCCAGCTTTAATGGTATCTGCCAACGTGTGCCTAAATCTCTCTGTAATTGTACACTGTACTTAGTAAAAGCATATTGTTTCACAAATACCTGTCGTTTAAGTAAAGAGAAATAAACAGAAACATTCGCTGCATTGGCTTCCATGACTTCTCCTGTAAGCCCATTTACAAGTACGTCAGATATATTGACAAGCAACATGACAGGACATCCCACTTTAAGGTGCAGTTCTTTCAGTCCATCACAACCTTCGGCATGTCCTTCCTCATGACTGTAATATATATGGTCCTCACCTGAAAAGAAGATGATGTACACCTTGAAGAAACACACACACACACACACACACACACACACACACACATATATATATAATATAATATATAAAATATGTATCGACCTTGGTCACCTCCACCCCCATTATAGGGTTATGCCCATTGTAGTTGGGGCTGCAGATTTGGGTTTTGTAACTAAATATCCCTGTCTTCAAGCTCCACAGACCCTCAAAAGTGAATGTGCATGTGTATTAATTTACTAAAAGACTCAATTATCATTGTGATTTGTGAACTGCACCACTGGGTCATACGTTAATGTTAATCATGGAGTATGGTGGACAGTGTAATGGAGTGCTGGGATTAGTTCTTAAAAAGCAGTATGCTTATATGTGGTTATATTCATTTTTTCAGGTTGTGTTCAAATAATGCCAAAGACAACAATGGGACAGTCTATTTAAAGGACCTGTATGCATATTATGAACAAGAATGCAAATCCAATGAGGTTCCATGCAAGTCAATAAACATATTTTGCAGATTGTTAATGCAACTGTTCCCTATGAGTGAACATACAAGAATCTCCGCATCAACCATGTCAAAATACATGTGTACACTGGAATTTCATACCAAGCATCGCAATTCAGATTGGAAACAGGCAGCGTAGATTTGTCAAATATTCAGAATTACCTGGATCATTCATCAATGTTGATTTCAAAGACTGAAAGCTGTGCTGTGATCTATCTGATGACTAATATAATATCCAATGGAAATCGAGTCTTGAAAGAAATCACCTTCAATTTTTTGTACTAACATTTGGGAACTTAAGGTACGTGGACATCCAATCAACATGAACACTTTGGGCATTTCAAATTACTTTGACAAAACAGTGTCCAACTTTTCAGAATGTTCTTCACATTGTAAATGCGGTAAAACTCCGCACTGGTCTTCAAATTGTACATAAGAGATTAATACCAGTTAATATCATATCCGAAATTATAAGTACTGCATGTAACACAAAGACATCGACTTTAAGAAAAATGAAATGTTCAACCTGCAAAGAGATTCTGTGCTGGTTAAGCACTGGTGATGCTTGTAGAAACTGTGTGAAGAATTTATGTGACTTTAAGAAATCCCATCAGGATAATTGGATACATTTTGAATGTACCGATGATCAAGATTTAACCAACATTTTAGACAGTGTATTTGCAAGTGCCACAGATGAAATGAAATTTTTCTTGAAAAGTCAGCATGATGCCTTAAAGATAAAAGATGCAAGAAAGTTCCGATGGGACAAAGCTATTATCAAAACATGCCTGAGTCTTTGGTCCCGAAGCCCCCAGTCATTTCAAGACTTAAAGGACAGTAACATTTTCATTTTGCCATCTGGGAGGTAGCTTCAAATATATAAAAACATAATCCCACACAATGCAGGCATCAATCAAGACATGTTCAGGTGGATGTATAATACAGCCAAAAAAAAATTCATGATGAAACTTCTATTCAGGAAGATTTGGTACTGAATATGAAATGTAATGAAAATAAACTGATTGGATGGATAGATACTAGAGAGCAAGCGGGAGCATTAAGAATTCTAAAGGAGAAAGAAATAAAACAAACACTTGCATCAAAAGTTTTACAGGTGTCGTTTTTGGGTGACACTGGTTTCCGATTTCCCATTGCTCATTATCCTACTGGAGGCGTAAAATCTTCTGAACTTTATATAATAATCTGGGACATTATATCCAATTTACAGTCTTGGGGTTTCACAGTTAACTACATTCTTCAAGATGGAGGTGACCAAAATCGGGAGTTTATGAAGATGCATTTCAACAATGATACTGATGCTAAGATGAAAAATTACATGAGTGCCAATCTAGTAAATCCAGTCAGAAAAATAGCACATTCACAGGATTTCTCTCATAATGTGAAGAAACTGAGGAATGCAGTACATAGCAGTGGCATACATTCCTTCAACACAAGGAAGCTAGTCAAGTCAGATCAATGCATTGTATGAGACCATGGGATTAATGCTGCCAAATGGGATGAGGATACAAACTCTCGCAAAATTCATTACAAATTATCTTACTCACATCTACATCCAGATTCTTCTGAGAAAATGAGAAATCACCTTGCTGAGGAAGTTTTGAACAATGATATGTTAAACTTGATGCAACAATACCAAAGTTCATTAATGAATAGCTGTGTTCTGGATAGTACTATTGAATATTTGGAAAACACAAGCAAGCTAATCACAGTTTTCAAAGATCCAAGACCAATTATATCTATGTACGATACTCGAATAGAGTCCTTATTAACCATTTTACATTGGTTCCAATCATGGAGAGAGGAAATAGAAGCAAAGCCACTGTCAAAAAAGGATAAAGGAAAAATGATTTCTAGTAAACAATGCCTCGATGACACAGAGAGTTTAATTTCTGCATTTACTGAGTTATGTAAAATACATATCAGTGATTTCCCAGGTCAGGGTCTTTGTCCAGCCAGGTACAACTCTGATATTATAGAAAACATATTTTGCCAAGTGAGGGGCCTGCACAATGGCAATTTAACTAATCCAAATTACAGCACGTACTCGTCCACCATGAAGTGTGTTATTTTAGGACAATCTAGTAAGTCTCATGGTAGAAAATCCAATACTGGCATTTTATCAGCAGACCCATACAAATTTGAGTTGGATCCACCTGTACCAAGAAAAAGGAAGACACTGACTGACATCACTAACAATCCAGTTTAATAACAGAGGTCCTATTAAATTACAAGTAAATGCTACCTCCATTCTATACAACATAAAACTAACATTGCATGCTATCTCACTGGCTTGCAATGGTTATGTTTCCTGAAATACAAACCTTCCATTTCACATAGAGATCTGGCATTCCAAAGATCGACCTCAAAATTCCTTGCAAACACCTTCACTGGACTCTCTCCAGGTGATAATGTCCGTCTCATGCGACAAATCAGCTGATTAGTTGCCAAGGTTACATTACCTCTGCAAAACAGAAGTCCAGTTCTAAACAACATTGAAAGTATTGATTGTTACAGTAAATTAGCTCGTACATAGTACATGTTATTTTCAACTTATTTATGTTACTTTTCATTTTGCATCAATAACAATTTTCTTCCTTGATAATGTCTGAGAAGAATATGTAGATTTTGATTCAATTCTAAATTTAACCTTGTCTTGATAGACAACCTCATTTGCCTATTTATCATTCCATGTCAAGACCGATTGACTTTCTTTACAGTTTATAACGCTATATAATCAACAAATCTGTATGTTGAGAATCCTGTCTCTTAAGACAGTTGATCTTTGATAGTAGTGGTCTTTCAACTCAGGTTTAACTCTACTTGCCTTTCACTTGGAACAGATTAAAAACTGTGCAACTATTGTCAATCACAGTTTTCACAACTTAATTCACATTTTTGTTACAAATTTTATGAGTAATAATGATATGACTATCCTACAGAATTATGACAAAATGGTCAATTTAAAAGACCACATCAAGTTCACTTTTTAATTGGTCAATAGCTTCATGTTTGATTGCTGTAAAACATTATACAGTTTATGTCAAATAAACATCAATCTGTTTTACAAATATTGTTTTTAATTTCTTGGACCAGTGTACATAGGAACACGTTTCAATTCTAAGCTTAAAATGATGCTATTTTTTTTTAAGTTTATGGCTATATAAGACAAGTGACATGGGGTGAAAGGAGTGCAAAGTTAGATATATCTGTGTGCATTGTTTCCACTGAAGGTCACCTCTTCTACAGTAAACTAGTGACTTTATAAACCATGCATGCTCTCATGGAGGACAAATATGGTAAGATACTAGTAATATTATACTAGATTTGGGTGTTTGTCAAACTGGAAGGGATGGCCTATAGAGAAATTGATATGACAAACAAAAGCTAGTATACACTTTATCATATCAATCCATCTGTATTTCTTAATGTAGTATCCATATATCTATGTATCTAAGATCTTTCAACTGATAATCCAAAAGGGAGAGAGAAAATCTAAATATTTAATAGGTCTTCTAAAATGTACATGATGTGATTAATGTAATACACCAGTAATCGTTTACCATCTTTTATACATGTTGGAGTAAATGTTTTATATACAACCAATATTTCTAACATGTAAGTTGAAACATAAAGATTTGTAACAGTTGCCAATTACATCTGTAAAATAAATGACAAACAGCTATGATATGATTACCCTCACACTAAATTTCTTCACCTTAATCACATTCATATGTTTCTTGCAAATGTTTCTAATCCAAACTTAAATCGTATTTTACCCCATGGCCAAATTTATGAATAACTCAGGGCTAATATTGTACATAGGAATATGAAACATTTTCAATATAAAGGATCTCCCATGATATTATCACAACCAATGACGTGGGAAAAAGTGGTACTCATGGTAGGAATCATATGATGACTTTTAAGGCAGAAAAATGTAAATGGTAGTTATGGAGTGGCTAGGTTTTATTTACCAAACCTATCAATTATGGGTTTACAGTACATGTGGTTATAATTCCATAACATCAAGACATATTGTCAGTATAAGTAAAAAGTACATGCTGCTTTACACATGTTCCTTCATTTCAATTGGGAATTGGTATCTTTGTTACTTTTATAAAGTATAATGTTCTATTAAGAAAATGGACTAAATGCACACAACAAACCAAAGTAACATACGTTAAAAAAATGTTTAGTACCTAGAGATCTCATGAATTGCTGCAATGAGGTCTGGCTCATCTAGTCTATGTGTAGACTGTAGGCTGACGTGTAGGCTGACGTGTTGGAAATAATCCATTAAACTGGATGATAATATGGAAGATCCATCATCTCCGTATTCTGGGGTAGGAACAGGAGGCAACTGATAAAAGTCCCAGACAATATCACCTGTACACATCCAAAGGGCTTATCACTGCTCCTAACACGTCTGAACAAAAATTCTATTTGAGTGAAAACTTTCAGACTTAGCATAGACACTTCGTCTATGACTACAACGTCGACATTTAAAATGTTGCATTTATTTTTGAGAAAATCATCATTATATAGCAATAGGTTCAATATTTCGTCATTGCGAAGTCGTCCGCTTTTGATGCCTGAAAAATGATGAATTGTTGTCACATTTATTTCAGTAGACACATACTCTCTTAATACACTTGCAGCCTTTCCAGTTGATGCTGTTAAAGCTATCCTTCTCCCACTGATGGTCAATTTATCACAAATCCTTCTAAGTGTGAATGTTTTTTCCTGTGCCAGGACAGCCTGTTAAAAGTAGATTATGACCTTTCTCTGCGATCTTCGTAACTAACAACTGCTGCTCATCCATTTTCTTTGAAGTTAATATACGATAATACGGACAACAATAAAAACACAAAATTTATAACTGTTTAAGTGATTACAATAAGTACTGACATGAATTTTCAAACAATAAGTATGTTTCAGGAGTTATCAATGCACTGTACAACGATGTCACCAGCAATCAGCACCAATTTACCAAAATCAATATTTGTTTTTGCCACCACGCATCACAATGTACATTAACGATATTTACTGCGGACTCGAGGTTATTCGGATCTTACCTTTCGGTCAATGGTGAAATCCAAGACTACCCGAATGCAAACGGCACTGCCGGTCATGTACTTGTCCGGACGTCAAAATCGGCGAACAATTATTGCATTTTCTCCAATATGTCACAAACTGAACGAAGTGTGTCGAGCTGTTTTGAAAATTGAACTATTCTTGATTACGACTGGCCTAAGTTGGAAATTAGCAGACGCAATTAGGATAAACTAGCAGGGTTGGAACTACCGATGGGTGCGGACCCGTGTCTTCTCTTGTGTTATATTATTACAGGTTAGGCTCCTAATTTTATTTGTAAGAAACCCCTGTGATTAAACATGGTTAAATTGGTAAGTACAACTTTTACAGTCTATACATTTTCTTGCTAGAACCCTTATTCAATTTCCGATCGCCCTTATGAATTGAGGTTTATGTCCAGACGTCTGTCATTACACAGCGCAGTTTTGCCACAACTGCGCGTGGCTCTCTTCCCATTTGTCCCTGACATTCTGCTTTTCTTAGCGTAAATGAGTACAACTAAATCCTATACCTTCT
Source organism: Megalonaias nervosa (assembly GCA_016617855.1). Classification (NCBI taxonomy): domain Eukaryota; kingdom Metazoa; phylum Mollusca; class Bivalvia; order Unionida; family Unionidae; genus Megalonaias; species Megalonaias nervosa. The sequence continues at coordinate 68,497 of JAECUM010000075.1, forward strand.
GATTACTTCTAGCTGATATTAATACCTGGATTAAATTATGGTCATTCCCAAGAAGTTATAATTTGTATTCGCTTCCACGAGGACAAACAGTTTATATTTTTTGTTTGTTTCTATAACTTCAATGTTTGACCTAACAGCCAGAGTCTAAAAATGAAAAGGTATTGGTAATGTGAATAGGCTTGATAGAGTGGGTGGGTGTGATATAGCCAAATATCACATATCGTTCTAATAAGAGAAAACATTTTATCTATTAATACAAAAAAATATTATTTAAACTTGCAGGTTGAATCTTTTTTGTGGAAAATATATTTATAAGGGCTACAATAGGAAATGTGGTATTGCGTTTACGCTCAATAGATCACAGCATTGAGATAGAATTTAGCTATTGCATTGGAATTATTGTGTTGTATGCAAGATTAGTCGAGCGTTACATTTTTCATATACTCTGAATCTTGCATACAATGCATGTGATGCACATCGTAATGCAGTGCAATGGGGGCTGCCATATTGGTTTTTTTTTTTTCACTGACCCCCTGTCCCATCACTAACAATTACAGTACATGCATACATGCAGCCCGATGGCTATTGACAAATGCGCCATTCAGCATTGGGTGGAGGATGGTACCCTGACTGTGAAAAAATGGCTAAATAGTGTGATAATAACAGAGTTGTATTTCTTGACATAAAGTATAGTGTAACACTTAGCAATGAGTTTGTGAAATAACTAACAATAAAAAATAAAAAATCAACTTCTTTTTGTCGAGAGAGTTTCAAGCAGTCCATATAAAAAGGAGTTTGTATGCACTGAAACAAAAATGTCACTAACGTTAACTTATCAGTAATTATACTTTCCCCGAGCGAATCCTAACTGATACGGTATATTCCACCTTAGACAATCACGAGGAAATGTAAATGTATATTTGCTAAACCTGCCGTCGTGGAACTTGTTGCACAACACTTTCTTTAGAATTCAAGTTCAGTAACAATCGTAGCATCAACCCGATTTGTTTGAGAGACCGTCTGGTATAGTTAACGTATGCAATTTCTCGTGTATCTTGCCGGATCAATTAAGTTTTGTATAAATAGATTTTTCTCCACCACAAACACATTTTGTGCCTTGCTGGACATACCTTCTCACACACTAGCGAAAAAAAATTCTATAAATAAAATAGTTCCATATTTGCAAGCGCATTCAATATATATATACCGTTAAGGAAGAAATGTAATGCAGATTTACGATATATAGCAAATGTTTTAAAATTTTCAATGTATTTATATGAGTATTAAGCAGAAAAGACTAATAATACTGGAAAATATCAAGTTCGGAGGATGAACTTTCCCAAAACTAAATAATTTAATCGACCGAAGACGAGCAAGTAAATTGGAAAAACTGGAACAAGTCCGCTTCTAGTATACATCTAAACTTTTGGAATTTTTTTTTCGCGTTTAACAGTACCGATCACTACTGTACTTGCTATATGAAATGTTTGATAGCCATAGTGTCACAAATATGCATACAATATAACTTGCCAATAATGTGTTTTGGCCACAACAAGACCAATATGGTAGCCTCCATTTCATTGCAATGTGATATTTTCTGCATGCGGCGTACGTTTTTCCCTATGCATTTACGAAACCTAACACTCGTTACATCTTGTTTAGACTTTATGCAATGGAATAATTGCAACGCAATCGATCAGAGGTATCGCTATGTCGTTATGTATTGCAGTAAAATTCAGTATCAGTTTGCATATCAGATAGCTGTGGAATAGACTTCAGTATACTTTCCCTTTTAACATACATACATCTCAATTCTACATATTACCCAAAAATCACAGAAATCCTAACCATAATTTACCTTTAAATTATCCAGGACGACCCAGTATATTAGTTTGTAATTCATATACTGAAAACCTATCCAAATGTATTGATAGTGTTTTACAACCTTTAATGAAATCACTTCCGTCATAGATTAAAGATACTACTGATTTCATTAAAAAGTTGAAGTCTATTCCACAGCTATCTGAGAACTAAATCCTGGTATCATTAGATTAACATCACTATATACCAGCATTCCGCATGCAGATGATATTGAAGTGTGTAAATATTTTTTTCATAACAATCCTAATAATAGCGCACTGTATAGTGAAGATATTTGTAAAATAATAAAACTTATCTTGGAAAATTATTATTTTCATATTAATAATACAAATTACATGCAAATAATGGGTACATCAGTGGGCAGTCCTATGGCTCCTTCATACGCTTCTCTTTTCATGGGTAAATTAGTAAAAGATTTCCTTGAAAAAGAAAAGTTTAATCCATCTGTTTGGTTTAGATTTTTAGACGACATATTTATGATCTGGAACCATTCAACTGAAGAACTGGAAAAATTAATTGATCGCTTAAATCATTTTCATCCGACGATTAAGTTTACTTATACTGCATCTAGTATGCTTGTTTCATTTTTAGATGGTAAACGTAATTAAAAATATTGATAACACTGTCTCTACTAATACTCATGTCAAGGAAACAAATATCCACCAGTATGTGGAATATTCTTCATGTCATCCCATGTCATGTAAAACGGTATACTATATAACCAGGCCAAAAGATACCGACGCATTATTTCAGATGATTGTAAATTACAAAATTCGTTGAATGATTTAAAAACATATTTTAAAAAAAGAAATTATACTAAACACATCATTAAATCTGCGCTGAACAAAGCCCGTAATCTTACTCAACATGAGGCTTTAAACACAGCAAATTGTACAATAGAGAAAAATATAATTCCTTTCGCAATAAAATATAATCCTTCATTACCTAATATAGGCCTTATAATTAATAAATATTGGAGTCTCCTAAATTTATCAAATAAAAACAGCGTAAAGTCACTTTACAAAAATAAACCTATTCTTGCTTATAGAAGACCCAAGAATTTGCGAGATTTTCCAATTAGAACTAAACAGAAAGAAAATAAAAAGACAACTCTCGTCATCTAAATGTAATAGACACCGGTGCTCTCAATGTGCAAACATAATAGAAAGTACTTCTTTCAGTAGCGCTAATACAAAAGAGATATTTTCTCTACGTTATAATACTAACTGCGTATCAACTGATGTGATTTATTTGATAACCTGTAAAAAAATGTAATATGCAATATGTTGGACAAACATTTCAACAAGTTTCTAAGAGAATGAACAATCGTCGTTTTCATATACAAATATTATAGAGATCCTCAGTTTTCCTCTAAAATTTCAACACATTTTAATAACCAATAATCACTCTCTACTCGATTTTTCTTTCATGCCAATAGATATTGTGCATGGAGACATGAATAGACTCATAAAAGAAACCTATTGGATTCATAAATTAGATACTTTGTATCTTAATGGCCTTAATACCAATGCACTATATAAAATTTTATATTTTTTTCTTTTTTAATTGATAAATTGTACTGTATATTCTTTATAACAATATAATTATATGTTTGTCTCTATTTTATTTTATTATTTTTCTAAAAGTATTATAATCTTTATCAACCTTCTTTGAAGAGCATCATCCATCAAATAATGTTTTCTTTTTCCCATGCAAATTCAACATAGGTTTTGTCAGTTAATTTTCTACAATTCATAAAACCTCGTGAAATCAATCGGGTTCCAACTCATAACCCTTCAGGGTATATTCCTTAACTTCGTCGGGGCCCCGAGTGGCCGAGTAGTCTAAAGCTCTCTCCGTTACGGATCATTGCCATCTCACCTCTGTCTGCGTGGGTTCGAGTCTCGGATTCGGCCAATATGGGTATCTGAGAAATCTTGCCAGTAGCTTCTCGTGGGTCGGTGGTTCTTTCCGGGGTTTTCCCGGGTTCTTCCTCCACCATTAATACTGGCCGCCATGTATAGCCTATCGTGTGCTGAAAAATGGCGTTAAACCCTACAACAACAACAACAACAACAACAACTTAACTTCGTCATAAACAACACTCTGTTGCACTGACAGGGAAATGTAAATATCAGTAGTTCTGCCAAGAACTACACTTTGTAATAATGTGACAAATGCTGTCTTGGCCATTTCAGATTGTCATCATATTTTAATGAGAAACAATATTTATCTACTTCGTTTTCTTTAGATAGGGTACTAACCTAATCTTTCTGGTAACATCAAAACCCGATTTTATGCGTGAAGTAGGAGAGTTCATTCCTCTTGCCAGCCCTAATTCTTTTAATCTAAATTGAATTTCCACATTTCCTTTTCTCTCTGCATCTCTCTCTCTCTCTCTCTCTCTCTCTCTCTCTCTCTCTCTCTCTCTCTCTCGCACTTTTGCAAATATATCCCAATTTAGAGTTTGCTTGTGAATGAATAGTTTCAAGATTGTTTGTGTAATTGCGTGCATGGTATTAGATCAACATCTGTGATTTTGCAACCTTTGCTCAAGTTACCGAATATAGAGAGAATATATATTAAATGTATAAAAATTGGGTTATAACAGAAGTAAAACAGACTGTACATTTCAAATAGACTTGCTGGGTTTGGTTATTTACCCGTTTGCTTTTTACTGATTTGGTTAGTTTGGATTTTCATATTCCACCAGAATTGCTGGCATGGTGATAGGTCGGCTGGTATATTTCTGAGGATTTGGTTATTATAGCTTTTAGCTTTTCATAATCAAACTTATACACGTTTTTGAAGTTGTTTTCCCAGCTCGTGATGTGCTTACGTTTTGTGTCTTACGATGCTTTTCACTCTCAGCTCAAGATCACAAAATCAGTATGCATCATATATTATTTGATTTCGCCATCGAGTTGTGGTCGGATAATACACGCGCAGGCCTGTACAACCGGAAGATTTGTGCGACTTCGAGAGTACGCCGCGCGCGATTCTAGTAAAAGTTCTGAACTATGAAACATTGCTAACGGGTGTCGCTCACAATTTTCAAAGAGTTAAGATTTTCGGGAAAAGTTAAAGATCTGATTTATAATATCCACCAACATTTCTGGCAGTTATCCCTTACACACACACACACACACACACACACACACACACACACGTGTGTGCGCGAGCGCGATTTTAAAAACGAGAAACACGGATATAAATACTGCACAAAATAAGTGGTCCCGAACATCGTTTTTTTTTTTTTTCTTTTTTGTTTTGCACGTTTCAAATCATTCGGAAGCTGTAGATGTAAACTATCAGAGTGACTGCTCCCCGTCCTTTTCCGGTTCCTAGAACAGTCCATTTTCAGTAAAATCTGTTGTTTGCAACTAATTTTTGCAACAGTCTAGTTAGAATATTTCTAAAATAAAAATTGAAGGTAACGAAATGTACGGAATTGTTCAGACGTTACTGTAGACGGCGAAGAAATTATTTGTGTTGTCGGAAAAAAATGACTCTCCCATATATTTAGTAAGGAAACTTCCGTTTGATTGGGAACGTGAACCAGATAACAAATTAAAGGACTTCATGGCTACGTTCACGTTAGAAATTTAACTTGTTGAACTAAATGACCCATCTTTGTGCATATTTGATATCCTTGATGCTTTTAATTTTTACCATTTGTAGTGGGTTGCAAGCTGCGTGGAGACGAGGTTGGAGGGGAGAGGGGTTGTTGAACATGACACGTATACGGGTTTTATTTACAGACATGAGAATAGACGCAAACGTATAAATATTTTGCACAAATATAATCAATCAGAATCACACAGTCCTCATAGATACAGTAATTAACGTAGTCTTTCGAACGAATCAACGTGCATACAAGATTTTTCATGAGCCTTATTTTTATGCACTCTTTTGCTGTGTAATTTCACGGGTCTAAGCCTCGTCATTGGAGGACCTGGTTGAACTAGACGAGTACGGGTGACATAAACATGTTGAATCCTAATATCCGAAGTCCACATGATCGCTCCAACACTGTACTCTACGTCGTCCATTTTTGCCTGATATTTTATGGAGAAACGTAAAGAATATTAACATAATTATATAGTAGGTGACTTTTTTTATCATTTCAGGTTTTTGTCTTCGTTGGATTATTTACAATCATTTTCAACATGGCAACAAATGTACTTGAGTTTAGTACGTATCCATGTTGAGAGAGAGAGAGAGACAGAGAGAGAGAGAGAGAGAGAGAGAGAATGTTTACCTTCCTTCGTCGACTTTCGACAATGTGTAACTGTAATACATATTTTATTTATTTGTTTGTCTGTTAGTTTAACATTTTGTTTCTTTCATTACATTTATTGCAATGTAACATTGTTTGCTGGACTTGACCTTGTCCAAAACTGAGTTCATTTCTGGTTTACCTGACCGAATTTTTTAAAACTTTTTTATTTCATTTATGTAAACAACTAACAATAGCTTCATTATTATCTATGTGTATGAGCTTATTGTCAGGATTATTATTCAGGTACACAAGAAGGCGTAAATATGTTGATCAGGGTCATGGTTTTTGAGATTCCTAAGTGCATGTTGTAGGCTATTGTGTTGTAAATAAACAAGGCTCATTAGATCATTCTATAAGGTTATTTTCCATTAGGTAATGCTTTAGAAATTGCTAATTGTGACCTGAGGTCAAGCAGAGAACTATATTATCTTTTGACTGTAAGTATTTTACCATTGGTGCTTTAACATCTAGCACTCTAACTTGTATTATGTTGTCACCAGTTTGGGCTGAATTTTATTTTTCTTCAAATTATTGAATTCAAGTGATTATTTTATCTTAAAATACAAACGTGCTCTGATAAATTAATTCTATAAAGACATTCACTGGAATTTATACTGAATTCAAACCTGGAATAATATTTCTGTGATTCAACAAGAGACTGTTGACACATCAGCACTTCGCAGACCATAACAGTAACCAATAAATTTAAACCTTGTATGTGCTTTCGATTGTGAATAAGTGTATATTTACCTTTCATTAATGCGAAATATTCCATGTCTGGAAGGCTGGAACTCGAACAATTTTCGAAACGAAAATAAATAAAATGTAAACAATAACTTTCACATTTCCTGGATCTGAAAGTTCATGCATGATGATGTAGAATAAGACTTGCTCTGGGAAAATAAGTTGTTTTTTTTTTGCGTTTTCGTGGAGACGAGTTACAAAAGGTAAACACATTTTAAATATTTCCTTTGAGGTTTTTTCTTTCTTTTGGGGTGGGAGTTTCATTGTAATTCTCTCTTGTTGTAACGCATTCCAATCAGGAATATCGTCTTTAACCCTTTTTTATATCTCATAACACAGATAACTGATGGACAGACAGACGCACGAACACAAGAACAAGCCTGACCGATCACAAAATATCTGCGAAAGACTATATATATATATATATATATATATATATATATATATATATACATACATACATACATACATACATACATACATACACACAAATTACACAAATGCGTTAATGATTGAGGCATTGCTCTATCCTTTCCATAAACCCGAAAGAGACTCCCATAATGCACGAGACAGGGATAAAGTCTTAAAAAATTACCTTGCCAGGAAGTAGTGAAACCGCCATTAAAAGGAGTAGGGAACGTGCAGTTACCGTGGGTTGGGGTGTCAAATAGTACATCCGCCATGTGGATAATTTGCATCAACTGGATATATTCTGATCTCATTCCTGTTAAAAATTGCGATATAACTGAGACGTCATAATGAACATTGCGTGCCAAATTACGTCAGGCTAATACACAAATTAATCTTTCTTAGATTAGTTTAAAATACCTTTGTTTGTTTTGACAAATAATTTGATTTATCTTATGAAAGCTATATCAGCGCCGTCTAGCGGCTTATTTTCATTTTACTTCTTTCCGCATCTAATTATCTCACCGCATCCCGACCCCACCTCAGGCCCTGGTTGGGCCTTTTACAGAACTGCGATGGAAGCCGACTCTATACATTTCACATTCGGAACAAAATTATTATGACCATTCAGCCATATTAGGTTTTAACAACAGTGTTACGACTCTATGGTCATAAACTAAGTAACAGAAAGAAACTAACTGAAAAGTTTTCTAAACCTTAACAAACAATTTAATTATCAATGTTATAAATTTTAATTCAAGAGGAACTTGCAATATTATGAACTGAATCCAAAATAATCATGAGAAAGTGCTATTAAAGTCCAAACGAGTGACCTTACCATCATATCGTTTTGCTTTTAACTGTTTGATATTTCCATCGCTGGTCGATAAGAAACCTTTTCTCTCTTTTAAATAATCCTACACATAACCTTTTATATGGCGCTAAATAGCCCAACAGTGCTCATGAGCCGTAAAAATACAATCAATCAACTAAGCGAGTGAAATGTTCCGTATAAATTTCAGATCTTGAAATGTACTGATCTGTCAAGAATCGCGATTTTGTCAAAATGGCGTTGTCTAGAAATCTTTTGAATGATTCACAACAGTTCCAAAACATATTAGAGTCCAATGAGCACTTTCTATTTCCACTGAATAACCCCAAAAAATGTTTTTCTTCTCAAAATAATATCTACAACATAAAATATGTCTGCAGACTTGATGCAACAGCAAGAACACAAGAAATAAGAATAAGAAAACAGCCCAGTGTGAGCCTGTTATATTCTGGCACAAAACAAAAACAAGCATATTTATCACTACTATCTACTGGACACGTCGCAAATTTCCAACATCGTGGAGCAACTAGTATGATTTAAATCATCTAATTGGGAATTAATTTAATTTTGCTAACATACCACCTGACCTATCTGTCCAATGGTAAAAAGGCCTAATCTCGTAAATACATTTACTAATGATTTTATTATTTGTAACTGTCAACACATACGTTAGTATCTATTTATAGATACTATGCAATTTTCCATTCTTTAATACCTTAAAGAAGGACATATGCATGTACAAAATCCACCTGTAGATAATTACTACAATATACAGCCATGAATAAAAATTGCAAATATTAAAGATAAAATCAAGTATCAGGAATTACAAAATTATAGATATATATAATAGTAGTTCCTAATGCATTTTTATTTCTCGGCTACTTTTATTCCACTTTGTACATTTTATTAAATATCAAAAGTTTATTTTTTGAAAACTGATTGCTGTCAAAATCTGTTGTATCACCGAGAAAGGATGCTGCTTTTTCTGCACGTATTGAACTTCGAAAATAGTGTTTTTCTTTGTTTCCTTTGAACTTAAATCTGAAGTCGACAGGTGTAGCTATGCTGTTGCCAAAATCTAGAATGTCTCTATTTCTAACCACGTTGTATGAAGTACAAGTTACAGTTATGTCGACACGTGAAAACGTTTCTGTATGCATCAAATCAGAGCACTGGTTACATAGATACATGACGGGAGTACCGAGTTCGCTAATTGTCCTGTTTTAAATGGACTATAAAGGAATGACAGTGATTGTTAATCTAGCAGCAGATACAATATAAATTTTCTTAGAAATTGTTTTGACTATGGTGGACGTACACTACCGAGCCTACTTTCGTGTTCGACGGAAATTGTCGAATCCTATCTTGATTGATAAATACTTGTATGGATGCCATACATTCTGACAGACATACATACAGACAGACAGATCTTTTTGCATGAGGCTTTTTTGCAGAAAACCATTTGACCATGTGATCATTTCACCTCGCTCGTGCGTTCACATGTGCATCAGAAAATGCGTTCGTAATATCGTGCAACTCTTCTTGTCTGTGTAAGAGAGACTTCAAATGTTGTTACATGGCTGAAGGTTGTCTGTAAGATAGCCATGGTGGCTCTGAATTTAATCTGAGGTTCTGATAGAAACCTGGAAACAACGATGTTCGCTGTCGATATTTACTATTCATTTTGTTCATGGATATAAATAGTGTTTTTGACAAATATTTCGTCGGTATTTCGTGGATTGCGAATGGGTCTAGTGATCGACAGAAGAAACATTGCTCGTGTGGTGTTTATATTTGTGGCTTGTAACAGTAATGAATCTGCTAAAATGTGTACCCCACGAAATTCGGTTAATTCTCAGTATTGGTTTCTTTGCAGGATGCTTTTTGAATGGAAGAATTGAAATTATAATTGGAACAAACAGAAGCTACGTAAAGGCCGTGGCGAAAATTTCCTTTGGACTCTGCCCTACTGAATTTGATAATCTTTATACGAAACTGTTCATAACAGCATGTGACTTTGTATGTTATTTTTGTATTTCAATAGACTTGTTCTTCGAAATAATAACAGACGATTTTAAGTCTCAGTGGTTAGAAATTTACTAGCAAATTGTTCAAGTTTGCAGCTGTTCTTTTGAGCTGACTAAAATTCCATTTTCAAGAAATATTGCTGGGTCGAAAATCAAAACACGGGATACTAACATACACACGGACATGACGTCTCTGTATCTGCTCCTTTTGTTAATGAGCGATAACAAAGAATCTTCAAAACATTCAAAGAAAACATTTTAGTCTTCGTAATAGCTCTAGTAATTTATTGAACTGTAATTAAAAATGGCCGGCGGTCGTATTGTTCAGAAAAGGACCTACTGCTCATAGACTATTCACTTCTTTTTCGTTAGCGTTTCAACATCCGTATAAAAAGATTTTCTGTTGTAAATTGACATTCAAATCCTTAAATAGGTCAAACGTATAGACTGAACATATCTCAATATTACAAAAACAAAATTCAAAAGTTGTTACAATATCAATTAATACGCTTTGTAATGTCGGCACTTTCTTGGTTTCATATATCCGTCAGGAAAGATTTGGGAACAAATATGTCTTTATGTACGCTTTTGTGAAATAGTACTAGGGAAAGACCTTGAAAATTGGTCTCAACATGTACATGGTGCTACAATAAATGACGTATCCCATTTAATTTCGGGGTTTCTTTTGGTGGGGGGCTGAGATTTTTTTCGAGAAAGATATATTATTGTTTTTTACCTCAATATCCTTTTCTCTCAATTTATACAATGAATATTATAAGTTCTCCTTTTCAACAAATTAAAAAGAGATTAGATTTAAGCTATTTGGGAATATATTATTTTTAAATTCTTACCCCCACTCCAGCAAACCGTCTACAATTTCTAAAGTGATAAGGAAATTGATATGTATACATTCAGACATTGCCACATCGTATAACACTTTGGAATGACCAGGAATGACCTGGACTTCTTCGAACTGATTGGCTTTATGATTTAGATCGCATTGTGGTCTGAATAATATTGTCTGTCCCGAACGATTTAAACGCATATTGTTTAAGATATTCCATATCCTGCTATGAACAATCGCTAAAACGGAATATTTTAAAAGACGTTCGTGGACCAATTGTATAATTTTCTAAAAATCACATTCACGGCCCAATGCGTTGCTGAAGACGTGACTAGTCAACAAACCGCCCATCTAGGCCACACGTCAGTTGAGGTAATCTCCGTCTCTTCAGATTGTAAATTTTAGATATCACCCTGGTTAAAGTACAAGACATATAACGCCCACTTGCAGATTGGTTATGTTGTGATACTGTCCGTTTAAAGTGACTTTTTGCTAGCATAAAAAGAATTTAATCTCAACTTTTTTTCCTGATTGTGCAGGTGCGACTTTTTACTCAAAGACACTCAGATATACTCATATACACTAAAAAATAAAGTTGCGTAGGGGAAACTTACTGTAGGTTTTATTAAAATAGGGTAATGAAATTTATAATATACAAAACATACTCAGCTTGTTTTATTCCCAATTCACGTTTGAAAGTCATGGTATGAAATTAACCAAGCGGAACTCGCAGTCTTGTGAGAGATGGATGCATAGCTGAAGTAAGGTCAGACAGTATGTTACCCAACACAAATAACACCTATAAACCATAAGACAAGAAAAGTGGGGATACAAGTTATTTCAACAAGGAAAATGTCTTTTTAAAAAAACTAGTACTACCAGTGAAGAAAATCTGGGACTTTCTCTTAAAATAAAGCTCGGTGCCAAGAACAAGACTGTATAACTGAACCTTAAGACAAATCGGAACATTTCTGCGATTTGTTTTTCTCTTTATCTCATGGTATCTATCATTTTCGCAATAAAATGGTATATTGATATCAATGGTAAGCACGAAAATAAGTTAATTATGCCTATTTTACATATATGTATACAATGTGACGTGTGGCAGTGTTGCTTATGAAATGTCCTTTAATTTTGTGAAAATTACTAATAATTAGCCTTAGTGTGACTTTACCAAATATACTTAAGATCGAAGCTTCCAAGTTTTGGTTTTGGTTTGAAAATGTTCGTAGATTTTCACAAACCTTTTTGAGAAGGGAACTAACCCACATATTACTCCTACAAATGTCATGTATCTTCCATGGTTCCTACTGTTCCATATGCTGAGCTTTTCGCCCACTAGCACAGCTTTCTAAGGAAGGGAGAACACATCTGGTTACCACGAAGAACGATAGTCGAGTATCATTAACTGTTTCAATACTAGAAAGTATGTGAGAATGGATCTTTTCCTTTCCTGAATAGAATACGGTTTGTCTGGAGGGGTGGACCGAAGTGTAGAAATAAGCATGGATACATGGTTATTATTATTATTATTATTATTATTATTATTCTCTTTCTTAAGACTATTTACATTCTTTTCGTTTTTAGGGTGAAGACATCACCGTGGTATTGTCAAGTGGTAACGATACGTTGGATGATATTATTGGTGGTAAAAGAACGCTGTCTTTCTCCATCAGATGCAATCGAGTCAATGAATCGGGCCGCCTTGGGACCGCATTACTTCATGTAACACCGGAGTAAACACATTTCTCGTTACTTTGAGCTGCGTATGTATCTACCAATGCATACATCAAGCATTCCATCGATCGATATAAACATTCTGTATTGCTCTGTCATTAAACAATAATTAATCAATCAATTGAACCTATCCATCATTGATTTGTGAGGTTTTATTTCCTTCTTGTAATCATTTCTCAAGTCCAAAGGTGTGAGGGAGATAAACCGATGATGATGTCCATTGGTTTGCCCCATCTTTATGCAGGATATGAGATTACTTGATGTGAAATGTCAAGGTCTCAAACTTCAAAATTAGCTCTAAATTTCAGTCTTAGACTGAGCTAGTTATGATACATTTTTACAAAAATATTAACTGGGGATAGTCCTCGATCAATTTAAAAGCTTTATTGTTTTATTGCAATTTAACTTTCTCTCGGGGACCGCTCAGGTGGCCTAGTGGTAAAAGCGTCCGCCTTGGATGCGGGTTCGAATCCCGACCGAATCATACCCAAGACTTGTAAAAATGGTACTAGTAGCTACCTCACTTGGCCCCCAGCATTAAGAGGTTAGCGTTAGGACTGGTCGGATAATGTGTCTGTGTGGGGTATTATTTCCACTCTTTTAAAACATGTCACTGTGACCTACATTTTACATTTTACCGACTTGGATTAATATTTTGCCTTTAGCTCATAATAGCATACGGTTGGTTCACTACGTATACAGCCATTCTATCTGGAATGATTAAACTTGGTGGTGTGGTGCATCTTGGTTAGAACAACACTAACATAAAACATTGGATCGCTGCGTCCCAGATTTCATTGACGTCCGGTTAAATTGGGTTTTAGGTTTTTATCCAAGGCACTTCTTGATGTAGCTATAGTATCAAACTCGAATGACACAAGGTCACTGTGACCTATTTTTAACATTTGACTGGCTTATGATATAGTTGTGCGTTTCGTTTATGATCATGTAGGTTTACTGCTACCATCTTGAAAAGAGACCGGGGATAGACAGTTAAAAGATGTGAACTAACATAGATAAATGGGTGGTATACAACCTATATGTTGATTTTTATCCATGTCACTATGCGTTCCGCTGGAACATAGACAAAGTAATGGCCATTTATGGTGTATTTTCACATTCAGGTAAATTGGATCTAGGATAAGGTGTGTCTTTTCGGACTGAAAATGTCGCATGTTTTTAACACAAATACCTATTTCATTTTTGTACGGAGTCCTGGACCGGAGGATGGCATGTTGTAAAATTCATAGCTTCTTTTAATATGAAGTGAACAAATACATTAAAAGAAGCATATTTCTCTTGTCGAAACAGGTTGCAGATGACAAAGATGAGTAGTTTAGAACCAATTCTTGGCAAAGTGATATCCGCTCTCTACACAGACTATACCCTGGATACCTTAGCAACTAAAGTGGTCATTGGATCTCACATTGTTTGGGCTATTATTGCATCACGTGAGTACACAAGCTCCGCTTTTATCTCTTTACGTTTGTCTTTCTTTGTGTATCTATCTGTTAATCTTGTTCGGGGTTTAATGTTATTTCTCAACGTGAGATAGGCTATTCATGGCAGCCAATAAAACCGGTGGAAGACGAAAACTAGGAAACCCCGGTAAGACCGTCCAACCCTTGTAAAGCTACTGGCAAGCTTTGTCAAATATCCAGATGGCTCGAGCCCCAGACTCGAACCAACGTTAAGAGAAGTGAGATGGCACTCGGCCACCAGGGGTACATTTGCCCGTCTCCAACACAACTTGTGTCAAGGTTTCTTGAGCAGCGCATGCATTGATAACAACAACTGCTTTGATAACAAAATAAATTGTCATGGTGATTACCCCATTATCATCGTTCTCGTCTTCATCATGAACGTCGGAGAAAATTTAATCTGGGTTTTAATATTCAAGTTTTGTTGACACCACTTTGATCACATGTGAGACATATCATTCTCTTTTCCGATAATGACAGGTATGGACAGTTAAAGTTTTGAGTCAAGTGTTTAATTTGCATACATTTCTTAAATCCGATGGTAGATTCTCATCATATTTGGCAGGAATCATTACGAAGCAAAGTCAACTCATTCTGCGACACGTCGCTCATACAGCAGGCGTTGTGTTGAAGACAATAATCGTAGAGACTTTGCCTGAACGTTTTCATTTCATGTTTGTCCTTTGCTTATTTTGAACCTGTAAAACCTTTGAAAGAATGCAGGAATCCATCTCTAAACGGGTCACTAATTCAATGCAAATGTAATTCATCCTTTAAACTACGTTGGTTTTGCTCCCAGAAATATGACGGCAGACAAGCTGTAGGAATCACTGAAACATCGCAGTCACAGAACTAGTACTGAACTAAACATGGTCAGTTTAGTTTTGTAAATTATGCAGACTGGTGGTCAAGCTTAGATTTGAACTAAATATGTAAACCAAGCTTCTCTTGACTTGGAATCAATATCTGATAACATTAGATGATAAAATCAAATGATAAAATCTGATGATATCCGAATGATGAAACTGTCTAATAGCACAGTCCTTCAAGAACTCTTGCAAACAACTATGTAACAAAACAAAGATTTTTGGCAGACTTTGCGAGAAGCTTTCTTCTAATACAACTTCACGTGTTCTTCCTCCACCAAATACGCCTGCCTCCATGTATAGTTTATTAGCTGAAAATGACATTAAAACGTACAAAACCAAAACGTACAAAATTCATTAAAGCTTGATACTCGGTTGTGTCGCGAACCACCCTAAGCGATTCACGCTCTTCCCCCTCTCTCTATATATCTGTGAAATGTATTTGCTGCTAAAGTTTCGGCTGCCAAGAATTGATTTAAGATGTCTTCTTTCAAATTCTCGCAACTTCTCCAGTCATTAATATGGTGGCTACGAAGTAATATTAGATGCATCCCTCGAAGATGGCGCAAGGGTAGGTGTTTGCACATCCAAAAGCATAAAAATAAGTACAACCGTAATGCATACTAACTATTTGTGCATACCGAGTCCTAGACGCCAATTTTGTTATGTGGATTTCCATAGCGTCTATCGACTGGGGTGGGGGCCAAGGGCGCAAATTTGAACGTACATGTCCATTACTTTGTACATGTGGTTATATTAGTTTCATATTCATGGTTAAATTTTTCTGTATTTAGCTCATCTTTTGACAAAGAGATTGTACGCATCTCTATTGGTAACAAAGCCTTATAAGAAACGGTAACAGCGACCTGTGTTTCAACGTTCTTTGCATCTTGCATACATAATGCTATACATAGATTGATGAATCTTGGTGAGGGCATGCATCTTGATCAATCTTTATTTCTTCCTTTTAGAGATAACAATAAAAAAGGGCAAAAAGAAGAAAAAATGCAGTAATTGTACAATTAGGTTAAATAACGTTCAGAGAAGTCTCTTAGAATTGCAGGTTCCTTTTGAGGATTCGTATTTGAGACCACTATAATTATTATAATGTAGGGCGTTTTCCTACGAAACCTTTTTGTACATAATTATTGTACACGCCATCATTAATTTTGTTCAATAAATTAGTAGTTGATATTGTATCATAAATAGCTTGCAAGAAGATATGACTATCATGTTTTCTACGATCACGTTTCTTCCAAATCTGGATAATTTGAAAGTCGATCTTATTAATAGGAAATAAATCCATGTATTACAGATGCAGAGAATACTGAAGCAGACAAAATCAAATTTCTTAGCATTTCTTCCTCACAGAAGCCCACACTGATGGGAACTTCCCTACCCAGGAGATGTTGAATAAATTCCTGATCGGATATATTATGAATTAACCCCCTCGATAATGTGGTCAAAAACTATGATCCATACCATACGCTACTCCACTTGACCCCTCCCCCGATTTTACCGCTAAATATGTTTTGGTCTACATCCGTAAAACTTAATAGCTGACGACTATATGTGTGCCCTTCACCCCAATAAAAAATAGTGCTGCTGCACCCCTGCTTCACCTACATGGTTTAAAATTCATGTTTAATCATTTCTCTGGGACCATTTATGCTAAAATAAATGATGATTATGTGCATCTGTATTAATATCGCACCCGTTCAGAAAGAAAAATAAACCTCGCGACCCATGTTTGAGCCTTTACATTTTTCAGTTTTCTTTGCGAGTTCTTGGCATTCTATACGCATACTATCCTACTTTTACAATCACAAGAATTGTTAACGGTTGTATCTTAAGAGGTAATATAACATATTAATGCTAGATTTCTCTGAGCCTCATTTTATGATTCAGTGACATTGTTAAAATGTTGTCCTTAAAGGTCATTTATTATGTGCTGGTAGAATCGCGAAACTTCATTGTATTATTTGTTTTCAACTGCAGTCTTCCAAGCAAAGAAGATCACTATGACCTACATTTGATGCTTTCCTTCTATCGCTTCTATATTTGCATGCAGCTCATGGCCATAGATTTGCCCATGTTATATACATTGTAAACTAAATAGAAAGACCATTATAACCATTGCAAATGAGGTCGGATTATACTTTCATTAGATGGTAAACATTCCATGTCCATGAATATACACTGTACATTGTGGTGGGACACTCTAGTAATTTTTCTGTCTTTTGTACATGTGAATAAGCATAGGACTTCGACGAGTAGATTGCATGCGTTTCATGTGTGGCCTCCGCTGTAGTGGCTAATCAAGGTAATTACTGATGCACGAACTATGCTTTTCGTGGAGGTCAATGCTGGCTTTCAATCTAAGGATTTTCAAAGCGTGTGAATTTCAACTAACATAATTCTTGGGAAGGACAAATGTAAACTTTTGACGCAGATTTTAATAACAATGGTTTAAAGCTATTTAGAATGGAGAACATATTTGTTTTGTTTTTTTTTAATATTTTATTAGTTTATATCATGTCACTAAAAAAAAAACATTTCATTAATAGGTCTGAATGTACTTTATGCATGATAATTAATGTTTACATTGGGTTCAGTTCTAAAAAGTGGAAACCCTTTTTGCAGCGGGACACATCCCGTGACAGTGATACAAAAGGCTTTGGACTTTTAAATGAGTGTGGGTTTATTTTTTAAGTTTGTTCATGCCGCATATTTTCTTTTAGCCCAAAATGTCCGTTTTCCTAGATATTTGTACAAGGTTTATTCATTTACCATTTTTGCTTTCTTGAATTGCATTGGCACTATATACCTTGGATTGTGCTGATGTGCCATGAAACCGTATATTTATATAGACACGTACATGCATCACGTTCGGTTTACAATTTCCTTTTTACTACCCCTTCTTCTCCATGAAACTCGATCTTTGGAAATTGATTCTTCCGATGACGTTTTAGCTCGCCTTTACGAAGAGGTTAACTGGATATTGTACGTCTGAATGAATATATGAAGATTAGTGGACCGATTCATTTTATGTGGCGGCCCCGAGTGGCCAAGTGGTCTAAAGAGCTCTCCTTTACGGATCACTGCCATCTCACCTCTGCGTGGGTTCGAGTCTCGGATTCGACGAATGTGGATCAGTGAGAAAGCTTGCCAGTAGCTTCTCGTGGGTCGGTGGTTCTTTCCGGGGATTTCCCGTTTTCTTCCTCCACCATTAATACTGGCCGCCATGTATAGCCTATCGTGTACTGAAAAATGGCGTTAAACCCTACAACAACAACAACAACAGCAACAACAACATTTTATGTGAGGTATCGGGTTTTACATGCTGATCGGCGTAATTGCTGATGCATGAATTATGATTTTAATAGTCGTATTGGCCGTCATTCCAAGGTATTGAAGTTCTTTGATCTTAACTTTTATCTCTCCCATATACCTCCAACCCAATTCCTCCGACATTTCACCAAGTTCTTTATTAGTACAGACCACAGATGACACACAAAGAATACAATACACTTTGAACATTACAACTTCGTCGATGTCTTGGAATTTTTCATATATAAGCTAAATATCAATCCAAAGCTGCATATAGTCAGATACGACTGTATTATTAACCTATTAGAAACTGTAAATAATTTGGATTTAGATTACTGTTTGGTAACAGTCCTCGTTATAATTCATCTGCCTCCATGTCAGTCTTTAACACTCATTTCAACTCTTAATTCGCATAAAGACCAACTTTATTTGCAAAGTACGCATCGTTATAAAGTGTCAACGATATTAAAGATGGTTCGCCTGTACTAGAGTAATATATTTTCTGCAAACTAATCTTGGTTATGGTTTTAAATAATAACAATAATAATGATGATAATGATTATAGTGATAATAGGACCATAGAGAATGACAGTGATTTAAAACATTGTTTGTGGAATTAAGTTTAAAGGTCACTGGCCACATATATTGTACAAAAGTGTGAGATCATTCTAGTCATTTAAAAAGACTGCATTGCTATGTATGCACATCATAAAAATGTTCAATTAGACTTAAAAATCCGCTTCTTTAATGAAAAATATTATTCGGCAATCTCCGTAAATAATCTGTAGTTTCCGCGCGCCAAAAACGGATGTGGCGTACATTTGTCCCTTCTATTCAACCTTGCCATTCAAGTGTAAATGTATGTGTGATATATCTTACGATCGAGGTTCTGTACAGCAAATATGGTGCACTGTGTTGCATATGGATGTAACCAAAAGAGTAAAGATGGGACAAAAGGGTTCTTTATTTTCCGAAAGACCCTGTTTACCAGAAAAAAAGGTGGATTGAATCTGTGGGATCGAATAGGGTGAGAGATGATAAAGGTGTACCATTTATGCCAACATCAACATCCCGCTTTTGCATACGGCATTTTGGGAACAGTTGCTTTTTACACCCTCCTTCGGTGCTGAAATCCATTGGTGTACAAATGAAATTGATTTTGTTCAAGACAGCAGTGCCTACAATTTTCCGAGAGACTGTCAAATATAAGAAAAAATCCCTTGCGTCACTCGAGAAGTTTGGACCTCCAATATCCCGTAGAAAGCTCTATGGTACATACGAGAAGAGGGATAGAAAGAGCGGAAGTAAAATATATCAAATAAAGATTACAGTAAAGTATTGTTACTGCAGATGTAAAATATTAATTTTAACAAAATCATAATACGTTTTGAACGTGCAGAGTCTAGACTTTGATCAAACTGTTTATTTAGCATTATTATAACCAATATGAACTGAAAGGGGTAATAAAGAGAAATATGAGGTATTACTATGTGACGTTTATCAATTATTGGTGTACAAAAGTCTGTAGAGTCAGTTATTTACACCTTATTTGCTGTACATATCGGGACACGATAAAATAACTTTTTTTCTGCCCCAGAACTTACGGTGGAACCTTTTTCGATCAAAGTACATGTCCCAAGACTTAAGAAACCAAACACTTTTGTGTTGAATTTGCGCCCTCTCCATTGCACGGTACAATAAAATAAACAAAACACTTATTTGAAACTAAAATGAAAGAAACTAACCTTCATTTGTTTTCATTTATTCCTTTCTTTTTCATCATGCGAAATTTATTAAAGTCGGAAATAAATCCACGAACTCCATATATGTAGTGGATGCCGGGTGGCGTGTAAATCAATACTGTAGTGTGTATCGCTTATGTCAGATAACAAAATCGCAGAAGAGACGTGAATATCACCCGATTTGCTTGAAGGCACCTACCATTCACTCACGATGCGTTATAAAGGTGCAAAATGACCAAGATTGTTTTGTATCAAGGTTGACTATACGATGGTATCTCGCAAAAAAAAAAAAAAAATCATTGTTTGAAAATACATTCACTATGAGTGCAAATGATAATCTTTTGGCAATCATAGGTTTTCAAAAGTATTATTAAAACAAGTTATTGCCGTGT
Organism: Megalonaias nervosa; assembly: GCA_016617855.1. Taxonomy (NCBI): domain Eukaryota; kingdom Metazoa; phylum Mollusca; class Bivalvia; order Unionida; family Unionidae; genus Megalonaias; species Megalonaias nervosa. The sequence continues at coordinate 89,063 of JAECUM010000075.1, forward strand.
GTAACATTTTCCCTGCAAAGATCAATGTCAGATTGTATCAATTATGATTACATATAGCAAACAAAAAGAAGCCCGGGTGCTGAATAAACACAACTGGCAGCGAGCAATAAACTCATTGCTTAAAGTTACCGACAGGATGTCAAATACAAAGTTTTTTTTTTTATTGCAAAGCAAGCCAACTGCGGAAATTGACTTTGGATTCTTTTAAGTGTGACGATTTTTTATATAAGGAAATAGGGAAGCCAACTTTGGTTCCTTTGGATTCTTTAAAGTGTGCAGATTTCTTTGCTTATTACAAAGTCGACCGACATAGGGAAGCTACCATTGATTCCTTTAACCTGCATTAATGGGAATTTTGAAATTAAATTCAAACAATGGAACAGTTTTGAAAGCGATACAATCTAGTCCGTCGTGCACGTTCCTCGATATAGGGCTGAACAGTAAATTAGTTTTCAGTAGTTTCATCTAAATGTTCCCTATCCATAGTTTATAGCATTTTTTTTTTCGACAACAAGAAGCATCTACTTCGTTTTGTGGGGATCAATGTACGTCATTTCCGGTTGGCTTCCTGTTTTAGTGGGAAATCGTAGGTAAGGGGAAGTAACAGCGTTGTACACTTCTATTTCGAGTAATTAAATTATTTCTTCTTTACACTTGACAATATTTTTATTCTTTTTGTGCGAGTATAACGACATTAAATCATGTAATGCAAATCTGATGTAAAAAGAAAAATGTTAGAGTATGGCCGGTGACCCTTTAGAACACGTTTTCCATTACCATTGGAATTGTTGCAAAATATAAGAATCGACATTCAGCAAAAGCTTTAAAAGCAGTTGCCATTTTCTCTATTAGAGTCGACAGTACCTAAAGATGAAGTTGAAAGGCAGTTGATGTGACAAACACACCGGTTGTTTTCAAACCATTGCCTATGCCACTTCCAATGTCAGCGTTTCTCAGTTACTCTTTTGACGACTCCGTAATACAACAAGGGGTGGGGGTGTTGAACTATGCAAAATAAAGTACACACCATCTTATTTCTATACTCAAACCATTGGTGGATTTTCGAAATGGACGACTTGCATTGGAATTCCCGTATCGAACGTTGTCTGCTATAAAGTATGTTACGTATCGGCTCGTTTAAAGTAGCACAAAGAAAAGAGTGACTACAACAAGCTTTGTAAATTTTAACAAAAATAATTTATTTCCCTAGAAAACACGGTGAAAAGGTAAAAATATGAAACAAGACTTACGATTTACGAAGAAGATCCAAAAATTTGTTCTAAAATTGTGAAAACACATAAGTCCTGTGAATAAACAGTTCTAAATTGAAGTAGTCTGAATCTCAATTCCGTTCCAAGATGGCGGATGATGACGTCAGACGAAGGTTAAACACAAATGTCCAGAATTTTTACTGTGAATCACAAAATGTATTGTCCTGTTCCAATTTAGAATTAATTTCAGCAAATGTTTTTGTCCAAAGCCAGTTGTGTAGTTCTCCAGGGAAAATAATTATTTAGAAAGTAGATGAAGTACAGCTATCGTCAATAACAAAACATGTTATTCTTCATACGTACGAACGAACAACCCTTTCCAGCACAAAATACCTTCTTTTAAAGGTATTTAGAAACTCTATAAGATGTTACGATGTGACTCTCTAAGATGTTAAAATATGACTCTAGACTAGTTCACAGGTACCTGAGTATTTTAAAGCAAACTCATACGTCATTTCATGTACACGCATGAAGAAATCGGGGAGATTTCGAAATATCGCCAACGTAGTATAGAATGTCAAAAAGTATTATTAGAAACGATCGTGGTCACAACCAATCATTTATATAGCTATTTCTGACTGTTTACTTGCAACGACAAAACAGTCATGCAAAAATCATGCTTACGCGAGCCACATTTACGTTCTAAATAAACACGATGTTTCTAATAAAATATCAGACCCTGCGAACATAATCATCATCACAATAATAATTACATTTAATGATATAAAAATGAATCAAAAATGAAATAAAAAGATTTAGAAAGAATTCAAATTTTAACACATGTAATTTAACTACAGGGTCGTAACAAGTATGCTTCTAAAATTAACAACCAATTTTACCTGATGACAATAGCCACAGTGTTCATCCACACCACTATCTTGTTTATACCCCCAACCGATTTTAAAAATAAAGGCATATATAAAGGATATATAAAATGCACAAACTTTGCAATTTCCAACCGGATCATCGCACAGTATGGTCTCTAACAATGTTGTTCGTGTTCCAAAGCAAATAGGAGATTCTCCACTAACACGGTCTTCATATTTGCGCGGGCTGATCCATTTGTTCACGCAACGGATGTGATGTCATTCAACAAAATCGAAATAATAATCCCAGTCGTTTCTTTAACTTTGGGACTTACATCCCATTAAGCACGTGTTTATGATAGTTACACTGTTTTGTCAAATTATTTTAAAAACTAGAAATATTAGAACATGACATTGCAAATGTTGCATGCAGACGACAGTTTTACATGGAATGGACTGTTTTAGGAATCCGAAAAGGACAGTAAGCAGACTAGTTATTTGCATCGAGAGCTTTCATTTAAAAAATATATTATTTCACGTTATTCAAATAAGTTAAAAATTGGTACTCCTTTCTGTTATTATTTCTCACATTCCATAATGGCAAACATACATGAAAATCTGGAGAGTCATACTAATAAACGTTTGAACTGAATGTTATTTTAAACACCACGTAACACGGATGAATACGAGTCGTTATAATGATATGTTTGCACCTTCCGTGGTATTTGTCTACTAAGTTGTACAATACCAATGATAAATGATCAACGTTGATATAACCCTTTTAGACTAGGACGACCGTACTGGAAATATATGGAGGATAGGCACGTTTATTTGAGAAGATATAAAAAAAAAAACTGTTTACGAAAACAAATGTTAGTTTGCATGCATTGTCTTAATAAGGTGGTTCTACCAAGGCAACTTACTAATTACGTTTAAATTATTAGTGACTAAGCTTGCATGAACTCTTTGATATTCGATATCACGTCACTCACACAATATCGTATGCCATTTACACTCTACGATAAACGGACACATGTTTGTTTTAGAAAAACCGTTGGTTTAATATAGTAATAAAACTGTTTAAATAGCAATTATAACTCTGTATTAATTCATAGTCATGTGAACAAACGATGGAGAAATTGGAGTGTTGATTACAGAACTGAAATTAAGTGACAGTCGAAATTTGGGTTCAGTATATGTGAGCGAACTAGACGGCAAAAACCTGCTAAGGCTAAACAATGTATGTTTAAATCCAGACGTAAACCAGAAAAACGACAACCTACATCCATAAAAATAAACACAATCATGAATGTCTTTTATAAATATTATATGCTCCGAAATCTGGCAGATGTGACCGCACTGGGATGTTCCAAGGTAGCCCCTAAAAAGAGTTGTCTCGCACAACGAATGTGTTAATGAAAATAAAAATTTGTATTTTCCTTTTAAAAGAATCAATAACTTAACAAAATACACTTTCTGAAGCTTTAATTTTACAAACTACATTTGCAACAGGTCCTTCTCCTTAATTTGATTTTGTATTTTTGTAAGCTTTGTATTGATGATGTAATGAAGCCGTTATTAGATTTGGAAGAAACTTAACAGAAGAGTCATGCATGTGGATGGTTGTTACAGAAGTATTTACTAAAAGAAATATCTACTCTCTGTGGGCAGATATATGGAAATATTTCACTTGTAAAGTTTCAACATTTTGTATTATCTTTTCATTTCTTCTCTCTCTATCTCTCCATCTGGATGAATAGATCTTAAAACGTAAAAACTCTTGACCCGCTAATATTCATTTTTGTACGCCGTCAAGAGTTCACAAACAAGAAACCCAAACAAAGCAGACTTCAAGAATTAAATTTTTTTTGGTTAGTTTTCCACATGAATGGTTCACATTTTCAGTGACTGAACTTGCATGGCCTGTTATTATTGCATATTGTTCGTCCCCATACTATGTCGTATAGCCGTTACACTCAAAGAAGAATGGGATACATTTTGAAGTCTTGTTTACAAACAGTAAGAAAATTCTTCAAGTAGCGCTCGTTACTGCCATCACAATCATAATCATAACGAGTGAGAAACCAAGCCTTGACTTGTGTCGATCTGAAGTACAACCACCTCTCCGATCCAACCCTCCCAGATACTACATTAAGCTAAAGGGAGCAATAAGTTGCCTTCCGATCTATTTGGCGGTGGTGCAGAGTGATCTCCCCTAACATAAGAACTGGCATCACAGTGTATGAATATCCCAGTTATTCATGGAGTCGAGGGCACGCTTCCTATGGATGTAACTGCGGTGAATGATGGGAGAGTGTGTGTATTATAATTGCGTAAGTACTTTCGAAGAAACATAATACTAGGAAAAATTGGTTTCTTCCTCGATTACGTTACCCAATCAGAATAACTTAGGAGAAATAGGTAAGAGGTGGAGGGAGGTACATCCCCTTACCCCGGAGGTACCATCTCCGGTTCCCTAAGGTATTGAGACAAATTCTAGGTAATCCAACTGAGTCGGATCCATCTGTCGGGATGCTTCTTCAAAAGGGAAAAAATTCCCCCCTCCCCGCAAATCCAGTCGAATTCGGGAAGCCCCGTCTTAAGAAGCTGTTGATCGATCTGGAAGAGTGACCTGTTGAGCTGTGGATATGGGTCCTACTATATCGAATTGACCTCTCTGGGATGACATATCTCGGAGATAAAAGCTAGAGAATGCGGACTCCGATCTCCATCCCACAGCCTGACTGATGTCAGTTAGCGAACAGTTCCGGTCTGATGCTAGGTTGATTGCAACTGTTCGAACTTCTTAAGCCGAAGAGTTTAAAAGTTCATTGAGTTGGGGTTATCTCCCTATATGCTGAGCGAATAATTCCCTTACTACAGGACGTGATATTCTGTTCCGATCGATATTCCTGTTCTTTTAAGAGAAGAGGCAGGAGACGTGATCTCTCTCGATGCAACCGTTCTGTTCGTATTAATGAATCATCTGAAAGCCCCGACTGGGTCTTGTAGGTGGCCTTTTGTTGGTGTGTCCAGATGAGACTGAGGGTTCGTGACAAAAGTTTGGGTTCCCATGGAAGAGAAACGGTTCTCGCCAATGAAAGAAGATTCCGTGATGAATAGGACTGACCCGTCTTGTCTGAACTTGCATGTAAATCGGGTTTGCTGATATAGCATGCATTTTGAGAATTCTGCCTGCAGTTGCCAATGCCATGAGGTAGCTGGTCTCGTAGGAAAAGGAGCGCCAGAGATGCCATTGAAAATGGTTCAAAAAGGTTTCTTATCGAGCCATATTAATACATAGATAGGTTCCGCTTTGGGCCCAGGGTTAACGTTTCTGGTCGTGTGTACACAGAGTTGGTTAGAAGGTCGGACAAGTACTGGGTTTGTCCGATATCTTCTCACCGATGATGACGAAAGGTGGCGGCGATCGTACAGTGCTCACATTGGATCGTACTCGGCACTAACTTGCTCTCTTCGAAGAGTCAGAGGAGGAAGTCAGCTGTGGTATGGATGTCTGGAGAGGTAAGATATGTTCGTTTGCGCACTACTGCGGGAAACTGTGCCATTGACTTCATATGCTTTCGGAGTGGAGGGCTTGTCGCGCCTGTGCAATTCTCTCCACGACTGGTTGAGAAAATGTTGAATTTTGAGGGCCTGTTTGAGATGATCCAGACGTGCAGGTTTGGGGCTCTCGACAAGTATGACACAAATGCCATCGTGTTTAAATGAGCAGATAAAGAAAAACCATAATTCCTCAGGGTTTACGATGCAAGAATGATGAGGTAGTTAACCCACAACTACTCCCAACAGAATGGTGCGATGAGGATGATGATACATGCCGATTCCCTTGTTTTCTGTATCACTTTGGAATCAGAGTTGTTGGGGATTAGTGTATGAGTTCAGTTTGGTCCAATCCAACGATTGGGCGTCCACTGACCAAGCTATTGGGTCCGGGACGGGAGAGACAAAGGATGTGTTTTTTTGGCATTCCATATTGTCGTAAACAGACCCTCCATCGGTCGGTCCCATCCGGTACAGATCAGGGATGGATAAACCATTCCTTCTGTACTAGTCGATTGTTCGTGACGAAGGGTCGGTCAGTACTGTGAACTAATGAACCTGTATGGCTTGTGGGTGACAACATCACTTCAGAATGTCCCACACCATGACGCAGATGTCTGGGAAATGGAGTCCTCCTCGTTGTTGAAAATAAATCACCGTTGTAGGATTGAGTTCCTTCTTGTTGTTTGAGATATGTCCGACACCATGACGCAAAGATCTGGAGACTGGGGTCCTCCTTGTTGTTAAAAGATAAATCACCGTTGTAGGATTTAGTTCCTAATTGTTGTTTGAGATAAGTTCCGAACCATGACGCAAAGGTCTGGTGAATGAATTCTCCTTGTTGCTGGGGATATATCACCATTGTAGGATTGGGGAAATTCTTGAGATAAGTCACCACTGTAGGGCTTTCAGACAGAATGAGAAATCCCTTGCCATCTAAATATTCTTGTCCCCATTGAAAAACATTTACAACGGCAGTCCTCTGCAGATTATTGAAATGAAGATGTCTTTCCTGGGGAAATCCTGCACTGCTGGCGTCCCGAAATGTTTGTAGTGGGCGGGTTTCCCAGCCTTTATTACTTGCATCGGTACAGACTGTAATCTCAAGCGGGTGAACGCAGAGATGTTTGCCCGCCCCGAGTCAAGTTAGGTTGTTCCCGAGCCCGCCGATGATACCTCAATTGGGTTCAGATGTTGAAAGGATGATCCAATGAACAAACATGACGACTCCATTCAGAAAAAGAAACAGTAACAATGCAGTAGAAGGCGACCTAGGACCATGATGTACTCTGCCGCGTTGAGCAATACTGTCCGGATAGAATTCCTCGAAAGAAAGGTGCTACTATGCCCGATTATGAGGGAGACAAAATATGGTGCCTGTGTATTGAAGTCCATACCTAGGTGAACGAATCGTTTACATGCTGCTAGGCCGGATTTTTCCTTGTTGATGAGAAGTCCAGACTGGTAACAAGGGCTATCATGATTAGAGCTAAGTCGCTGATGTTGCTGCAGGATGTTGTCCAAGTAACGTGATTTTGCCGCCATAAAAATGGTCAAGAGACGTGCCATTACTCGATTGGTCAGACGAGGGCAGACCCCGGGTTCGACGTTGAGCCTCAATTGGGGTGCTCTGAATTGATGTACGATGTTGTAGCCGAATCGCAGGAACGTCCTAAGAGCCTTATGAATAGAGGCACGAAGGCATGTGCCATTTAAACCCACAGTGATGGCAAAGGACTCCCTAATGGATATCGTTCAAAATGCGCTGTGATGTTTCCATCGGGAACCAATAAGCGTGCATAAATCGATTGAGGGTGCTTAGGCCGATGAACAGAGGTAAAGAATCGTTTGCCGTTGGGACCAAGAGAAAAGGTGTGGAACGAACGATAGGACCCTCTCGGTGCTATATCCACATTGTATGCGATTGTTGTAGCTTCGATAGGACGGCTTTTAGAGCATCGTGTCCAATGAGTGTCCCTCCGGTCCTTTTGTTGATTCCCCGAACTATCTCTGTATCGACGCTGTTTCGGAAGGGAGGGAAATGTGTCTCTTTGATGGCTTGTTAGCGTACTTCATCCATCGGGGCGTTAAACATGAGGTAGAGGATAAAATCCGTGCTCTTAGCTTGAGACCGACTCCCATACATACCCTGAGGTATTCTGAGTGGGAGAAGATAAGCTCTGTTCCGTTGGTTGGAAGATAACCAGAGAGAACAAAAGTTCAACAGCGATGTCACGGTAACGATATTGCTCAATAACTGCGCAGTGTCAACAAAGGTCATTCGTTCCATACGTATGGAATGTGGCTATGTCATCCCCAACGCAGCGAGATCACAGTCATTGCTGGGGTTCCAAATGAAAAGCTGGTGGGAGTGCAAATCTTAGAACCGCCGACAAACTGATGATGAAAGCGGGCAGAAAGTACATAACTCTCCCAGACTACGAACGTAACTAAAGTCAGAACCTTCCGTTCGTCGAAAGGTCAACAGTTGCTGGTACATGTCCATGGAGTCAGAGGAGGAGGACAAAGCTCCGGAGCGTAAAAACGTCCTCAATGGAGGTTCGGAAGGCACAATCCTTCCCTGCCCTCGTGTAGGGAATAATAGATGACGGTACTGGTAGAACAAGCAACATCATCTTAGTTGTGTGGAGTGAGGCTACGGTCCCCTGTAAAGCATAAGACTTACCTGGCGAAGAGGGAACAGGTATGTCGCTCACTGAACTCGTAGAACGCCCTGGATTAGAAACCGTGACTTCAAGCCAGTCGCGTAGTAAAGAGGCTCTTCTTTTTGCAGAGTGTAGAGAAACTGCGAAGTGACATCTGTTGAAGAGTTAGGATCTACACCTGGTATCATGCCGAATAAGAATCACGAGGTGGTATGAGTTGGAATGGTCCATGCACTTCTCGGGTTCGATGCGCTGAAAGCCCGGGATGTTATTAATTGAACCCGTAGTATTGATATTTGGCCCTTCGTGATCCCAAGTATATGGCCTAGGATGATCGCAACGGAAATGGGCCATCATTGTGGGAAGGATATCTTTAGGATCATAAGTTGGGACGGGTTATGGTATATTTGATTGTGTAAGCTGTCCCTATGTCTGCTGAATGAGAGGGAACTTGGCTGTTTGTTAGCTCTGTCACATTCTGTAGGAGGAATCAAGTTGGACCCCGAGGAGGCAAGGTAAAGGGACTTCCAAATATGACGAGTCCTGTGGTGGTGACTTGGGTGCAGGAGCTGTGTCCGAACGTGTCAATGTCCGGTGCTTTGTGGCTAAAGGGTAAGTTGAATTGTCTCCCTTGTTCCATAAAGATTCACACTGAGGACACAATCACTTGTGACGTCTTCGGTCTGAAATGTATGTTGTTTGCGCAATGCCCATAGTTCTAATCTGTAAGACAAAATAGAGCAAAGCGGATAAAGCTGTAGCCCTGCACCTCTCGTAGAACGCTATGTCCGTGCAGAGCTAAATCATTAAAAAAGGTGACCCAGAAACTGATAACTCTAATAAAGCAAGGAAGCATACAGATACAATCTAATGACAATACCACCTGTTTATAAACCTGTGATGTTTGAATATCGTGAAGGGCTGATATCTATACTAAATGATGGTTACCTGGAAAAAGTGATAGCAGACGATTTCTATTACAATGCCTGAGCAGGTAGAATCATTGAAGCATAGTGTTCCAATGCTAAATTTAACGTGGTAAACGAACTCACCTTTATGTACAAGAATGGACGGAATATTACATATATAATGAGTTCTTCAGAGCATAAAGACATTCACACATGTAAATCATTTAGCCCGAACCTAACGTATGAAGTCGCATTGGCTACACATGCGAGCAACTTAGTGCACGATAAATACGATTTAACGTGTATGCATTGAAACATGACTCGAGGGTCGCCTATAGAAAGATGCATGAGCAGGAGGTGACTGAATATACAATGAATAAAGCTCTGACCGGTACTTGTTCAACCAGAGTGGTAGAAATACAAAAATGTACTAGTGTCTACATTACACACATAAACCCCTTCGCCTAAAATGGAACTGAGACACCGTTATAGAGACATACACAGTAGGTGCGACAAAATAAACTATAGGGAAAAAGGTCCACAGACAGCCCGTACAAGCACATACATTAAAGTTGGTGCCCGGACACTACCAAAGTCTTGGATAGAAACTCGCCGATATGTACCCTTTGTAAAGGACTTACACATATATAGGAGTTATATGAGCACTAGAGACTTGCACATATAAAAGAAATATAGCACGAACTGACTGTGAAGTCGCGTAGACTCCACGTGCAAGTACCAAAATATGTGACGACGACAAAGTGTGGCAACTTGTAAAGGCAGAACTTTGTCGTGACAGAAAGAGAGAAAAAAGTGGAAACATAGATGGAATATACTTTCCTTAGAAGTAAAAAACTCCTCCAACTTGTAGTGGTATATTTTACACGTAGCTTCTGGCTTTTGCGAGGTCTGTCGTGACGAGAGCGTGTTTCTTGGCACGAGCGGAAGTAGTAACTGGGATATTCTTACAATGTGCCTCCAAGTCTTATACGTAACGGGAGATCACTCTGCCCGACTGCCAAATAGGTCGGTAGACACCTATTAGCTCCCTTTAGCTAAAAGTAGTATCTGGGACGGCTGGATTTACGAGGTAGTGGTAGTTCTGCTAAGGTATTATGATTACGCAACGTATTCGAAGAAGAAATGAAAATATTCATTACTTTGAAAACAACACAATTTAAAGCATTATGTGTAGAATCCAAATCTGTAACAAGTCGTTATCCTGACGCTATTGTACATGGTGGGAACTTCGTTTTAACAATGTTAAAGCCGTTAATCGCATCGACACAGAATGGAGAAACATCCATGCAAATGGAATGGCTTTACCTCAGGAAATTATACTTAAAAGATCTTCATTTCTTGAGTAGATTTAAGTTAATATTTCACTCGTGAAGTGGAAGCATTTTGTCTTTTCACTTGTGACAATACAATACTTTACATATAAAAAAAATCTTTATAAAAAAAACAAAAACAACTTAAGTATCCTCCATATATTTACAGTACTGTCTTCCTAGACTCGACGGGTTATTGCAACGTTCATCATTGGTATTGCACGATATTTTAGCAAAATACCATGGAAAGTGTAAATATGCTATTATAACGACTCGTCTTTGTTACATGGTGTTTAAATTGAAGTGACGTCCTATTCAAACGTTTATCACTATCACTCCCCAGATTTTCATGTATGTTTGCAATTATGGCATGTGAAGGATAGTAAAATAAAGTAGTACCAGCTTTTAATTCATTTAGGTAATGTGAAATACTAATATTTTTCTCATTTTTTCCTATTGACGATCAATTAGTGGGAATTCATTGGCGATATAGAGCACATAGAAGCAATAGACTCCCGTTTAAACCACGATATGCATATTCACATGCCGTTATCGACTGACAGTTTAATATACCAGTATTTGTTATATATCAAATTGATGTATACATACACTTTAATGGTCAGGGTTTTTAAAAATCTCTGCTATAGATATAAATAAATAAATGAAACGGAAGCTCTCGATGCAAACAACTGGATTTCTTGCTGTCCTTTCCCGGTTCTTAAACAGTCCATTCCGTGTAAAAATTGTTTTTTGTATGCTATATTTGCAATATTTCGTTTTAATATTTCTCCGTTTTAAAAATAATTGGAGCTAAATGTGCAACTATTATAAACATGTGCTTAATGGGATGTCACTCCCAAAGTTTAAAACACAATTGTGGGACTATTTCGAATTTGTCCAATGACATGACATCTATTGTCTGAACAAATGGACTCGCCGATACAAATATGGAGGCCGTGTTAGTAGAAAAACTCCCACTTGGTTTGAAACGCGAAGAAGATAAGTGTTAGAGACCACACTGCGACAATCAGGTTGGAAATTATAAAGTTTGTGCATTTTATATATCCTCGATGCCTTTTATTTTTCAAAATATTACAAACAAGATGATGGCGTTGGTGAATACTATGCCTATTTTCAACAGATAAATGATTACCCGTTTAAAACGCATTCTTTATAGCAGTCGACGGTAGGCGAGGGACTTCTAATACAAAGCAACCATTTTGAAAATCATGCAATGGTTTGTGTATAGAAATAAGGAGGTGTTTACATCATTTTGCATAGTTCACACCTCCACACCTTCTTGTATTAAGGATTCGTCGAAAAGAAACTAATTAAAAATGTTGACGTTGGACGTGGCGTTGGCAATTGGTTGAAAACAACAGGTGTAATTTTCGCATCAACTGCGTTCGATCCGCATTTTTTGTACTCTTGACTCTAACAGAACAAAATGGCAACGGCTTTTATAAACTTTACTGAATGTATATTCCAGTTTGTATTAGAGAGATTTGTTTCCTACTTAATATAATCTTATAGTCTGCACTAATTCCAATGGTATGAGAAAACATTTCTATTTGTAGAAAACCTCTACTAAGTGTCGATGCATTTTAAAACTTAAATCTACATTAATTGTTTTCTACCATAAGTGGTGACCATCGCAATTCTGTATGGTCCTACTATAATTATAGCAATTATCATTATCATCATTGTTATTCTTACTATTATTGAATGCCATAACCAGGATTCGGTTGCGGAGAATATATTATTCCAGGATAGGTTGCTCATCGTTAAAATCGTCGACCATTTTTAAAACGATGCGAATGTTGGTAATAAAGACGTCATGATTCATTCAACACGCGTCTGTTGTTGGAATAATACATTCAGCTGCTTGTTTTCTCCCTTTATTTACAAAACATGATTGAAAAACCTAACATCAAATGCTGGTAAATGGAATTTTATTCGTTTATACATTTAAAAACAAAACAATACTCGTATCTGACGACAAAAAGTAATTTTATTCAATACAATTATTTTCATTGTACATCAGCTGTGAACAATAACGACTGTTATTACACCGATAGCAATGACTTCATCATTCTGTGAGACAAAAGTCTACAAACAGTTTAAAAGCTTAACACGTTTAAACTACTACATTGTCTTTCATAACAGACGACGATCATCTTGAAAATATTTTCAATAACACTTTTCTCGTTATAAAATTAAACTCAAAGGCTGGACAAAATAAAAAGCAACAATGCAACACAAACTGCATAACAATGCTGCTAAAGTGCGCAGGCTTAGTGAAATACACAAGAAATCCGACAAATCTGAAACTTAAAATTTAAGTAAGGTAATGAAACTGGTAAAAACGAAAAGGGGAAACTAGTGTGTTGTGAACTAATTACACACTGACTATAATATCTTCGCTTGTGGTGGTGGTGGGGAAGAAAGGAAATTTCAGTTTGACCTAATTATTATTTCATCATTTGATTCTTGTTGGTATACAGCTTTTATTCAATAATAATAATAATAATAATAATAATAATAAATATATATATATATATATATATATATATATATATATATATATATATATATATATATGTGTGTGTGTGTGTGTGTGTGTGTGTGTGTGTGTGTGTGTGTACAAGTACAGACCGTGTCGCAAAGGTATTTTTTCCAGCAACTTCCAGAATCAAATCTTTCAAGAATACACAAGCCTTCAAACACATCTGCCATGATTAAAAGTGTTGTGGCTCATAAATGCACAACAATATTACCAGATGTATTTTCTTGATGCAAAATGTTTTGCTAACACTCATTCGATTTTCTCCATTATGGCAAACATACTAGAAGGCAGAATGATTTCCGTTATGAAGCATTATTTTAAAAACACCCAACAAAATATTATGAAACCATTTATAAAATTGATGTTTTGCTTCTGATCTACACAAACACATCAGAGTGTATGTAATGCACTGGAAGATCAATAAAAACATACTAAAACAAAACAAAAATGTTTCCTATGACACATGTATTATTTAACATTTTAGCTCAGTGTCAGCTGACTTCAAATTGCGTGTTCAGTATTTGCAATACAGTAAGCATTTTTAAAACCTACGAACATAGCATATATTTGACGAGGAAAACATTTGTTCTCATCATTTGATTACCATCACTTTACAAATAATTTACATTTTAAGTCTATAATAGTATCTTCTCAACATTTGGAGTAAATGCCTTTCTCTGCTCCATTGGCACGTTTTGCGTGTTCTTTTCATTAAGCTTTTGAAAATGGTAAATATCCTTCCTCTGTGAAGAGTTGACATGGGTGATGGTTGTTGTTACAGTAATGTTCTCTTTATCTCCGATTTTAGCCGAGATCACTCCTTCGCAGATCTTCTAAAACACTATCATTGGTACTCTCTTAACGTACAGAACAAAACCAAAGAATGGAAAATAAAATCACCATGATCGACAGCCTTACAGGAGATGTGAACCCAATCGCTGAAAATATATGAAATGATATAGCATAGATGTTATACAATTTTCTATCAATATACATTAACGGAACCTACTGGGTCAAATTGTCACCGAATGTTCTGCCAAATGCATTACACAAGCAAGGATGTTACAGAATCATAATTATTCCAAATGGAGTCATGGCCGCATAAATCAATTCTTGCGAAAAGTACATTAGTTGGTCACTGATGTATCACGATATACATGTTCTTCCAAAAACGTTCCATACATGCGAAGAAGGTGGTGTAGTGACAATTTTGCAAATTAAGTGATGACTAGATCAAAAATTCAAACGCTTAGCCATTTTAACTGACTGAAAATATTGCCCATATTTTCACGAAGAGTGTGAGTTTCACACATTTGGAAAAAGTGCTCCCTATTTCAACAACTCAATATCTTGACAGATACATTTTGTCATTTGCTGTGTTGCTTTTGGCTCTTGACATGTAATAATATTTGAAAGGCTTAATTCGTTTAACTTAAATCTTTTATTTACAGGAAGGGAAGCTTCTGAGGTCGCATCAGGTCATGTTAGTGTGGCGATCTCTTTCGAAACGTGCATATGCAAAACATAGCGTCAGAAACCATATCCCGAACAGTGCCACCGGATGTTATATCTTCTGGTGTTTTGCTAGTTGTCTATTGGTGAAAAAATACGAAGAAAAACGAGCAAATGTTTTGTAAAATCGATCACACTACTTTTTGGTTCATGAACTTGTTTCATAACTTAAAAATTTTGTGACCTGTACTTTTATTATTAATTCAATGACATGGGCGGTCATTTTCTTGCAACTCTGAAACATTACTTTCACAGCTTCAACATGCATGCAAGACAACATGGCACAGTTGACGTCGGTCATAGTAAGCACAATGTTCCCAGTAAGCTTCACTAATGTGTTTACATGTTTTATATTTGTGAGTCCTTAATTAACGTTGATGTATATACAAAGGCGCATGAAATTATACTACAAACAGCGTTAGAGGTTCTTCTCTACAGTTTTGTACGTTGCAAATGGTTCGAGTTTTAAAGAACACAAAATATTAGGTTGTCCCCATTAGTTATTTGTGTTTTATGAAAAAGAACTTTTAAAGTTCGGTATTGCACAAATAGCGTTTAGTCCCTTTATTTTGGTTTATGATTGATGGGTGCAATTTGGATTGTTAGACTATATAGCTTGGAATTACTTCTGATGTGCATCTCTAACAAGATTGCTGGATCGGCCAAGATAGAAAGGGGACATTCGGACTACCTTCATATAAAGTGTATTCCGTACTCGTACAGATCATAAAACTGCACGTGTTATCTGTTGTGAAAACTGCACGTGTTATACAGAAAATCTAGATATTGACCGTATATACATTACAACGGTCTAAACGGATTGATCTCGATAGTATTCGAACCTGTGACTTTTAGTTTGTGGGTCTTATACGCTAACCACGAAGTTAAAGCAGACGAAGCTATATAAATTAAATTTGCCAATATTGACGTAATGTGACAAATTGTCTATAGTGTGTTTTGTCACTTATGACTAGATATATTTTAGATGCTTCTGGCGACCTCAGTTCAGCTGAAGTCTGCAAACGAATATTTTTTCATCTCTGCCAAGGTAATTACAATTTTCATGATAACGATAAAAGCAGAATCACGTTCCAGTCACGGCCCCAAAAACACCATTGGATGTGCTATCTCTAAAGCTACTAGACATGTGCAATGTCAGCAGCATTTATTGCGGTATGCTAGATAAAATGACCAGTTGGAAAATCAATAGCAATTTCGCAAAAATTGGAATAGACTACTATTTTCCTCAAATCGAGCTCTAAATGACGTATGCATACAATGTCATTGCTTGTACGGATCATTTCCCTTCAGGATCAGCCTCTGTTTGAGTTGTGGTTGACGTCTTGTTTTTCTTTCCTGATGTATGGCGAAACATGTAGATCTATTATCATTGGCACGGATGGATATGGTGGCTTAAGCGTGCAATAATGTGCAGTTTTCATCTCTTCATGCGAATTTCTTGGGGAAGAGAGTAAAGCCTGTTTTTTTAAAATATCTTTTCTGTTTTGCTGGAATCAAAGCGGCTAAGTGTTAAGATGTGTATTTCCATTACTGTTTTGCAAATTACTGGAGAAAAAAATTGACCAAAGACTTTGCAGGATTTTGCAATGATTTTGTACAAAATTAGCATATGGCTGAAGTGGCATTTGGAGAGAAACGATAATGCCACCTGGTGGAAAGGTTGTCTGTGTCTATATTCTGCTTTATCCCGAAAGAGATGATAGGGTTCAGAATGTCAAGGAGACATGTACCTGTAGAAGAGTATGATGGCATGTCCTCTACCAACAGCGAAACTCTCACGTTTTCTCTATTCATCGCCTGATGGTACAGTTCTGCATACCTCCTCTTTATTTCACCATTATTACAGTTCTGAAATAATAATAATAATAATAATAAAATAATAATAATAATAATAGATGCCAATATTGTTACGAATCTAGGTTCTTACAAAATGTAACAAAAACGAGTGAAGACAACAATCTTTGTAAAATTTAACAAATAATTTATTTCCCTAGAATACCCAGTGAAAACTTAGGAAACAGAACTTACGGTTTTACGAACAAAATCCAAAAATAATCGAAGAATTAAAAAATAGAAGTCCTATTATTAAAATGTCCTGAATGAATGTGAGTTCGAGTCTCGATGAAATCCAAAATGGAAGACGATGCCGTCTGTTGTAACCTTCAGAGTGTAGACGTCCCATCAGTTTCTTGTTGAATCACAGAAAATATTATTCCAATTTTGAATTCCGTATAAATTTCAGTGAATGTCTTTGTACAAGAATTTTGTATGAGCACTTAATGTATTTCCAGGGAGAAGAATCACTTGAATTCCATGAAATAAAAAAACAAATTCAATTCAAACTGGTCACAACAAAATGTAACTTAACATCTCAAGTGTTTTAAGCTCGACTGAACAATCTCTATAAAGACAGCAGTTATACACAAGATTAAGACGCAAAACAGATTCCCGGACCAAGGCCAACCTTCTAGAAAAATTAGAGGTTTGTAACTATAAACACGTGTTTTATATCGCGTACAACAGGTATGGCCTTGACCTCACTTAATAGTTCTTACTCTGAAAAGAATAAAAAAAAATTTAAAAAAAATTGTTTAACAAAATTATCACTGGTTCGAAATCGAGGTCAGAAACTAGATACAGTGTTTCTGTTATTAGGTGTTTATCAATGAAAAATTTCAGTCATGTCAAACAGAACTAAATGCAATTCTGGACAATATCAAATCCAGTAAACAAATTACATTAGAATAGCATGTAATGGAAGAAAAAATTTACAAACAACAAATAAATAATTAAATTAAATACACATAACAATATGTCAAGAATTTTGTTGGAAAATTTTGTGAAGTCACCTGAGAGGGGTTGTATTTCTAGAACTTAAAAATAGTACACGCTGACTTAATGGTGGACGATACAAGAATGAAATTGAATCCCAAGGCCAGAAGACTAGAGGGTTATTGCCACTCCATTCAAACCAACTCGCAATTTTAGTCGAGCTATAAATCTAATATTTAGTCACATTAACTAATATATAGTGAATGTAAAACGAATTGACCAATTAAATGATAGACGGGTAGCGTTTAAATGCGAGTGTTTGTTTTCTGCAAATGTCACAAATAACATGAAAGTCGAACAAGGATATTTGATTGATAGCATGCCATTGATAAATCCGACTGCTTTTAGTAGTTATTCGTGATTCTCTAACACCTGCATGATAATTACTGCGCCCGTGAGGCAGCCGATAACTGAATTCTTAATTTTAGCGAAAGTATGGAACCTGTGCTTTTTCACGTGATGCACCGCGCCCACGAGTCTTGATCCCTGCTTCCTATGCCCACCGTTACGAACATTGCTACACTGCTATATTATCGGCGATACGTATTTGACTATTTACCGTCCCAAGGGATGGCTTGCCAGTTGAGGCCAGGTACCAGAGAAATCCCTCCTTAAGCTAAGAAAACCTGTATTTTTCTGAGAAAATTGTCTAGGTGTGATTTTGTGAGTCCTTATGATTTTTGGCCCAGACGATGTAATTCACGAATCGTCAGAACCGAGAGAATCACACCTAATCCTATGAATGCCATTCAAACAGGCAATGTCCATTACCCCCACCCAACATTTTGTCTCTACAATATTGTATAATTCACATATAATAGTAAAAATGGAATAAAATTATCCAAGTTATTACTTTAATGTATCCACGCTAATTGGTGGAAGAGTCTGTGTAACCATTCGGACGGCACGCTTATTCTCAGACAAGATGATCACAAGAGGTGTATTTTAAGAATGGTTTAGACATGAAGAATGGCTAGAGGTCCAGAGGATATACGATAAATAATTAGTTTAGAAATCTCCGATATGAAAGGTGAAACTAGTAAGGTCATTATTTTTCTGATGGAAAGCCAGGCCGAGAATGAATATCGCATGTATTTGTACTTAAAAAAAGTGGAATAATACAGCCGAACTACCTACTTAATCCTGCAACCACATGTACTATAAATGGAGATAATTTCCAGTTTAGTAATATGTAATATTACACCGTATGCTTTGTGGGGCACTCGTGTCAAATTTAGGCTTTTCATCCTTAGCTTCATTCTTGATACGCTCATTGTATGGAAGACAATGTCTTAGCCTCGTTCTTGATACGCTCATTGTATGGAAGACAATGTCTTAGCCTCGTTCTTGATACGCTCATTGTATGGAAGACAATGTCTTAGCCTCGTTCTTGATACGCTCATTGTACGATTCGACTCGAGATTATTGAAAAAGGTCTTTTGACGGATTAGAGGAAGTGGATGTGAGACGATTTGGGATAATTTAATGGAACGTATTGGTGTATATATTCATGTATAGAATATTTACATTAAAGAAGATTATACCGTTTTCAATAAATGAATGTAGATTTATATACCTGTTATTAGTGGACTTTTATATTATCTGTTTTCATATGTGTATCCATGTATAGTGCATTTTAATCTGAATATTTTAGCAAATTTTACATTTTCATAAATTATAATAATGAATATTTGCCTACCTTTTGTAATTAGCTATTAGATTGGTTTAAAGCGCCTCAAGTGACGTAGACGATTGGAAGTTATTACTTTATACGACTAGAAAGGAATTCGTCATTTGTTCACGGGTTCCTCCTGTGCAATATGACATTATTTGTTATCTGTTTTCAAAAGGTAATTCCGTTATTTATTTCTGGAGATTTGTTATTGCTTTTACAAATATACGTAATAAACGCAGAACATCATAGTTGACAGCATTCATTAACCGGAATTTTATGTTACACACGAACGTTCATTGCTAAGCTACGGCCTTTCTTGTATTACGTGAAAACTATTCAAGCTTCGCGAATTCACGAATCATGTAAAGTGTGAATCCATACAGTTATGCATTTATGACATACGTGTATTTTCTGTTTTATAAACAAAACGTTTCTAATTAAATATTTGTAAGATTGTGTAGATATGTGCTTATTGCACATTCCACTCTTCAAATTTATATACATCGCAGCTTGCATAAACGTTTATTTCTGATGATAAGTACACTAATTAGAATATTAATTCACGAATTCTTACTGTACAAAATTGTATTGTCACCTTTTCTTCTTGAAATAAATTGTCTTCATTTTCATATGAACACAAGTCACAACATTGAACCTTTTTAACATTACTTACAAAATCGCAATTTTTAGATCTCTCGGGACACACGCGGACATCACAAGCCACTGTAATGTAAGGACTGTTAAGAAAACGAAAGGCGTAGAAAGAGGCTATGATCCTGCCTGGGTTCGAGTTGTCAAAGTCGCCAACCAGTTCGTCATCCACGGAACACCTGCGTATTAATCTAGGCATTAACAGTCTTACATGGAACAAAAACTATGTGTAAACTGAACCAACAAAACTACACACAACTTTGCCTGCTCTTTAGACCATGGATTCTTCCGTCAATGTTTCTTTTTGTGCATACTGAAGCCCCTTCAAAATTAGTAAAGATGGCAGCTTTACAGGATCGGTTGACACATACACAAGGAAAAAGGTACACAAGGAGAAGTTGAGATAGATAATTATGCGAATTAAGAGTTAAAATGAGTGTTAAAGACTGACATGGAGGCAGATGGATTATAACGAGCACTGTGTTATCAACCAGTAATCTAAATCTAAATTATTTACAGTTTCTAATAGGTTAATAATACAGTCGTATCTGACTATATGCAGCTTTGGATTGATATTTAGCTTATATATGAAAAATTCCAAGACATTGACGAAGTTGTAATGTTCAAAGTGTATTGTATTCTTTGTGTGTCATCTGTGGTCTGTATTAATAAATAACTTGGTGAAATGTCGGAGGAATTGGGTTGGGAGAGATAAAAGTTAAGATCACAGAGCTTCACTACCTTGGAATGACGGCCAATACGACTACTATTAAAAGCATAATTCATGCACAAGCAATTGCGCCGACCAGCAAGTAAAACCCGATGCCTCACATAAAATGAATCGGTCCACTAATCTTCTTCATATATTCATTCAGACGTACAATACCAGTTAATATCTTCGTAAAGACGAGCTAAAATGTCATCGGAAGAATGGATTTCCAAAGATGGAGTTTCACGAAGAAGAAGGGATAGTAAAAAAAAGGAGGAAATTGTTGTAAACCGAACGTGATGCATGTATGTGTCTATAGAAACATATGGTTTCATGCCACATCAGCACAATCCAAGCTATATAGTGCCGATGAAATTCACGGTAACAAGAATGGTAAATGAATAAACCTTGTACAAATATCTAGAAAAACGGACATTTTGGACTAAAAGAAAATACGCGCCATGAACAAACTTAAAAAAATAAACCCACACTCATTTAAAAGTCCAAAGCCTGTTTTATCACTGTCACGGGATGTGTCCCACTTGCAAATAGGTTTTCTAATTTTAGCACTGAATCCAATGTAAACATTAACTATCATACACGAAATACATTTAGACCTAATTACGGAATGGTATTTTTTAGTGACATGACATAAACTAATAAAATATAAGAAAATAACAACAAATATGCTCTCCATTCTAAATAGCTTTAAACCATTGTTATTAAAATCTGCATCAAAAGTTTACATTTGTCCTTCCCAAGAATTATATTGGTTGAAATTCACACGCTTTGAAAATCCTTAAATTGAAAGCTAGTATTAACCTCCACGAAAAGCATACTTCATGCATCAGTAATTACCTTGATTAGCCACTACAGCGGAGGCCACACATGAAACACATGGAATCTACTCGAAGTCCTATGCTTATTCACACGTAGAAAAGACAGATAAATTACTAGTGTGTCCCACCACAATATACAGTGTATATTCATGGACATGGAATGTTTGCCATCTAATGAAAGTATAATCCGACCTCATTTGCAATGGTTATAATGGTCTTTCTGTTTAGTTTACAATGCATATAACATGGGCAAATCTATGGCCATGAGCTGCATGCAAATATAGAAGCGATAGAAGGAAAGCATCAAATGTAGATCATAGTGATCTTCTTTGCTTGGAAGACTGCAGTAGAAAACAAATAATACAATGATGAAGAATCGCGATTCTACCAGCACATAATAAATGACCTTTAAGGACAACATTTTAACAATGTCACTGAATCATAAAATGAGGCTCAGAGAAATTTAGCATTAATATGTTGTATTACCTCTTAAGATACAACCGTTAACAAATCTGGCGTTTGTTAAAGTAGGACAGTATGCCTATAGAATACCAAGAACTCGCAACAAAACTGAAAAATGTAAAGGCTCAAACATGGGTCACCAGATTTATTTTTCTTTCTGAACGGGTGCGATATTAATACAGATGCACATCATCATCATTTATTTTAGCATAAATGGTCCCAGAGAAATGATTAAACATGAATTTTAAACCAAGTTGGCGAAGCAGGAGTGCAGCAGCACTATTTGTTATTGGGGTGAAGGGCACACAATTAGTCGTCAGCTATTAAGTTTTACAAATGTAGACCAAAACATATTTAGAGGTGAAATCGGGGGGAGGGGGCAAGTGGAGTAGCGTGAAGTATGGATCATAGTTTTCGATCACATCATCGAGAGGGTTAATTCGTAATATATCCGATCAGGAATTTATTCAACATTTCATGGGTAGGGAGGTTCCCATTGGTGTGGGCTTAGATGAGCTAGAAATGTTAAGAAATTTTATTTTGTCTGTTTCAGTATTCTCTGCGTCTGTAATACATAGATATATTTCCTAGTAATAAGATCGACTTTCCAATTATCCAGATCTGGAAGACACGTGATCGTAGAAAACATGATAGTCGTATCTTCTTGCAAGCTATTTATGATACAATATCAAATACTAACTATTGAACAAAATTAATGATGGCGTGTACAATAATTATGTAGAAAAGGTTTCGGAGGAAAACGCCTAACTTTACAATAATTATAGTGATCTCAAATGCAAATCCTCAAAGAAAGCTGCGATTCTAAGAGACTTCTCTGATCATTATTTAACCTAATTGTACAATTCCTGCATTTTTTCTTCTCTTTGCCCTTTTTTATTGTAATCTCTAAAAGGACGAAATAAAGATTGATCAAGATGCATGCCCTCACCAATATTCATCAGTCCATGTATAGCATTATGTATACAAGATGCAAGGAACGTTGAAATATAGGTCGCTGTTATCGTTTCTTTTAAGGCTGTTACCAATAGAGATGCGTACAATCTCTTTGTCAAAAGATGAGCTAAATACAGAAAAATTTAACCATGAATATGAAACTAAAATCGCTACATGTACAAAGTAATGGACATGTACGTTCAAATTTGTGCCCTTGGCCCCCACCCAATCGATAGACGCTATGGAAATCCACTTACCAAAACTGGCGCCTAGGACTCAAGATGCACAAATAGTATGCATTACGGTTGTACTTATTTTTATGCTATTAGATGGGCAAACTCCTACGATTGCGCCATGTTCGACGGATGAATCTTAACTATTTCGTAGACACCATATTAACAACTGGAGAAGTTGCGAGAATTTAAAAGAAGACATCTTGAAACAATTCTTGGTAGCCGAAACTTTAGCAGCAAATACATTTCACAGATATATAGAGAGAGGGGGGAGAGCGTGAATAGCTTAGGGTGGTTCACGATACAACCGAGTATCAAGCTTTAGCATGGCGAAACAAATCGAGTAGCTTGCACAGGGCCACACGAGGGCAGCCGATCTAGGCTTTTCAATTTGATGGTGGTAGTCGAACCTACGTCTATATAGTATGAATCCCACACATCCAGAGAGAGAGAGAGAGAGAGAGAGAGAGAGAGAGAGGACAATCATCTGAAATGTTTGTGCTGGAATCTGATTTCAAATTAAAACTCAAGAGTTGTGCAACATCGAGTCCCAACTCGAAAAAAGTAGGTGGCAGAGAAATCTACACAACATGCAGAAAAGTACTCCAAGACCGAGAAGACTAAATGTAACTGTAGAGGAGCGGCCGAGGAGAAGAAAGTTGGAAAACTTGGCGTGATCCCCACTGGTAAGTCTAAGACTGACACGTCTGGTTGGATATCGTGAATGCCTGGTACAAAATAATAAGCCACAATAAATTAAATTAGTAAAACGTTTTGTTGACATTTTAATAATAAATCATGACAATTTTTAAATGTTACGTACCCGTCCTGTATAATTTTCCGATTGGGTTTCTCCACGTCAACCTCCTTACCCTCATAAGCTGTACAAATAATTGGGTAAATACGGCTATCTGAAAGTTGCAAGATGTATGTTAGGAATAGGAATCCACATTTCAGTACAAATTGCATCTGGAATGTAAAGGTTTTCTTAACGACTGATCCTGAAATCAGCTGTCAATTACTTTCAGAAGGAGAATAAAATGATGGGGAGGAGGAGAATAAATGAATTTTGTACGTTTTGATTTTGTACGTTTTAATGTCATTTTCAGCAAATAAACTATACATGGAGGCAGGCGTATTTGGTGGAGGAAGAACACGTGAAGTTGTATTAAAACAGAGCTTCTCGCAAAGTCTGCCAAAAACCTTTGTTTTGTTACATAGTTGTTTGCAAGAGTTCTTGAAGGACTGTGCTATTAGACAGTTTCATCATTTGGATATCATCAGAGTTTATCATTTGATTTTATCATCTAATTTTATCAGATATTGATTCCAAGTCAAAGAGGCTTGGTTTACGTATTTAGTTCAAATTTAAGCTTGACGACCAGTTTCCATAATTTACAAAACTAAACTGACCATGTTTAATTCAGTACTAGTTCTGTGACTGCGATGTTTCAGTGATTCCTACAGCTTGTCTGCCATCATATTTCTGGGAGTAAAACCAACGTAGTTCAAAGCATGAATTACATTTGCATTGAATTAGTGACCCGTTTAGAGATGGATTCCTGCATTCTTTCAAAGGTTTTACAGGTTCAAAATAAGCAAAGGACAAACATGAAATGAAAACGTTCAGGCAAAGTCTCTACGATTATTGTCTTCAACACAACGCCTGCTGTATGAGCGACGTGTCGCAGAATGAATTGACTTTGCTTCGTAATGATTCCTGCCAAATATGACGATAATCTACCATCGGATTTAAGAAATGCATGCAAATTAAACACTTGACTCAACCTTTAACTGTTCATAACTGCCACCATAGGAAAAGAGAATGATATGTCTCACATGTGATCAAAGTGGTGTCAACAAAACTTGAATATTAAAACCCAGATTAAATTTTCTCCGACGTTCATGACGAAGACGACGACGATGATAATGGGGTAATCACCACGACAATTTATTTTGTTATCAATGCAATTGTTGTTATCAATGCATGCGCTGCTCAAGAAACCTTGACACAAGTTGTGTTGGAGACGGGCAAATGTACCCCTGGTGGCCGATTGCCATCTCACTTCTCTTAACATTGGTTCGAGTCTGGGGCTCGAGCCATCTGGATATTTGACAAAGCTTGCCAGTAGCATCACAAGGGTCAGACGGTCTTACCGGGGTTTCCTAGGTTTCGTCTTCCACCGGTTTTGTTGCCTGCCATGTATAGCCTATCTCACGTTGAGAAATAACATTAAACCCCGAACAAGATCAACAGAGAGATGCACAAAGAAAGACAAACATAAAGAAATTAAAGAGTAGCTTGTATACTCACTTGATACACTAATAGCCCAAAAAATGTGAGATCCAATGACCACTTTGGTTGCTAAGGTATCCAGGGTATAGTCTGTGTAGAGAGCGGACATCACTTCGCCAAGAATTGGGTCTAAACTACTCATCTTTGTCATCTGCAACCTGTTTCGACAAGAGAAATATGCTTCTTTTAATGTATTTGTTCACTTCACATTAAAAGAAGCTATGAACTTTAGAACATGCCATCCTCCGGTCCAGGACTCCGTAAAAAATGAAATAGGTATTTGTGTTAAAAACATGCGACATTTTCGGTCTGAAAAGACAACTTATCGTAGATCCAATAGACCTGATTGTGAAAATACACCATAAATGGCCATTACTTTGTCTATGTTGCACCGGAAAGCAAGCATAGTGACATGGATAAAAATCAATATATAGGTTCTATACCACCCATTTCTCTATGTTAGTTCACATCTTCTAACTGTCTATTCCCGGTCTCTTCTCAAGATGGTAGTAATAACTCACAAGTATTTTATTTCATAAGGAACACAAATTATGTTACACCGATCTTATGTTGTCCACAGGTGTGTGTGCATTTTTCTTAAATGTTATTTACTCATTTTCTTTTGTCTCTACGAATCTGGCGATTCTGCCATTGCTTTGTTCAAACGGCATGGCGAATTATACCTGGTGCTGCATCTAATAAAATTATACAAATGGCTTCATTAATGGACAAATATAGCACCTTTTACGCAAGACTTAATAATTTCACAAATCACTTCGCTATAGGATATTAGTCGTTCCTTTTACACAAGCCTTAATAATTTCACACACGGATAGTATGCATTCATCTCACCCTCAAAGAATAAATATCATCGTAATGTTACACCTGTCACCATGGTGTCAAGTTGACGTTTCTTTGCGAAGGTGTTCAGACTCTACTGGTCAACAACCATTTCAGTAAGTTTGTCTTCAACTTTTGGATTAGTTTCATATCTTTTTCTTCTAAAAACTATTTTGTTTGATATTACAGAGAAAAAAGACAGCTGCACGTGATTATTTAAAGTCTATGTGGTCTTCTTGGTCCTAACGCCATGTATTTTGGCCATATAACTTCATATGAGAACAGCATAAACTACACAGTCAATGTAATTAATTATAACTGATAGGAATACGTAGTTCACGTTAATATAATTACTGATGTGCAAACTTATTTAATCAACTGGCACTTAAAACATTAAATTTTGTAGTCTATTAAACTTCACCAGACCATGTCAAGTCGACAACATTCCAAAATCAATTTGACACGACCCAATAAATGTACACGATTGCACATCCAAAGGTGTCTAAACACGATAGTGTGCACCTCCTTACACTATAGACTGATTATACAGACGAGTTGTTTCAGCTTTACAACTACATGCCTAGGTGTTATATTCCAAAGTAAATGATGGAATTTGAAAACTTAAAGGATCAAATTGCTTGTTCTAGTGTAAGTTTGTTTTACCTATTTATACTTATTTGTAATTACAACAATGTAATCTATGTACTCCTATCAGTCAGAATTGTAATTTATAGTTTCTGATTTGCTTATTTAATCTGCTGTATTTTTCTTTTCGTTCAAGAAATGAAGTTCACTTGGATAGAAAACATTTCATTAGAAGCAAAAGATGCTCTTGCACCTCCAGTTTGGTGACGACATCAACTGAAGTACCATCTCGGTGATCAAAACACCCACGACTGAGCTCAAAGTTTATAATAACTTTCAAGTGTAACGTTTAAAGTCAATTTTCATTCACTGACACCTGTCCTATGTGAAAGAGATCAGTTTGAGAAACAAATTGGCTTCAGTCCAGGAAATCATCTAATATAAAGTATTTTTGCACCTAAAGTAAACTATTTGCATAAAAATTACATTCGTTATTTCACAAATTATTTTCAGATTACGAGAAATGGCCAAGTAGTTGCTACAATGCATCAAGTGGTGTTGTATTCTTGCTAAAGCAACTTATTTATGAAGGTGAACTGACAAGCAGCGAAACATGCTTTGAATTGGTCTTGAAAATAAAGACTTTACAGTTATACAGAGAATGACCCTGACGTTTGAATGTTATGATTTAAACCAATACGAGACGGATCCACCAAAAAGCAATACAAAGACTAAAATGCACCAAGAAACTAGCAAACAATATAATCAACAATCTGTCTCGTCCAAGTTTCATGAAATCCCCAGCAACCGTTTTAAACAATAATTACCTTGCAGAAAATAAATTCGAAGTACGTTTGTCTCTTTTCGTCTAATTCTACTTTGTTTTCATTTTTCAATATGTTGTGTTGTTGTTGAAATTAAAGTTTAGAACTTAATTTTCAATCTGCACTATATATCCAGTTTACTACTGAAGTGTTCTGAAACCCTGTTCATACGTATATGTGTACATGTTGTGACAAGGCAAATACATAATTCATTTTAGTTAATCATACAATGAAGATTTAAGTGATATCCTTTCGTTGCGAGTGTGCAGTAATGACAAAGATGCACCTTTTATTAACATACACCACATTAGAACAAACAGCACCAAAAATATGAAGTATAAATACATAATTAAAACAAATTTGTTGAAGCATAAAATATAGGTTACACTGACAACTTTAGGAAGCATGGTCGTAGTACTTGTCAAGATGTATTCCCCCTCTAAATTTCACGATTCTAGATAGGATAGTATGCACACAACATGTGCAAAAATTGCGTCGTCATCAGCTAAACGCAACTCGGAACCAGAACAGTAAAAGATGAATATAGGTCACAGTAGCTTTTATTGAAATACAGTGGCACAATTTGAGATGCATATGATAAATCTCATTATTTTAACAAGAGTAGTACCTGAGAAATGACCATCAAATAAACCATGACCAAAGTCTAACATAAGAGCACAAGAAACTGCCTATTTTATAAGAGTGTATTCTTCTGATTAAGATGCATCCCGTCACTAAATGTCAAGCTTCTTGAAAGTATCGTATGTATTAAGCAAGCATTAATCCTACATGCTCATAAACGAAACGGAAAACTATATCATAAGCCAGTAGAATGTTAAAAATAGGTCACATTGACCTTGTGTCATTCGAGTTTGATACTATAGTTACATCAAGAAGTGCTTTGGATAAAAACCTAAAACCCAATTTAACAGGACGTCAGTGAAATCTGGGACGCAGCGATCCAATGCTTTATGTTAGTATAGTACTAACCAAGATGCACCACACCACCAAGTTTAATCATTCCAGATAGAACTGCCTGTATACGTAGTGAACCAACCGTATGCGATTATGAGCTAAAAGCAAAAGATTAATCCAAGTCGGTAAGATGTGAAATGTAGGTCACAGTGATCTGTTTAAAAGAGTGGAAATAATTTAAATAGATAACTATGTACCTGCAAAATTTTATCACGAACAGTGCAGATAAAACAACTTAAAACAAAATTTAACTAAGGTCAGTGAAGAGAATTGCTGATCAAAGGTAATGAATGTGTATAAGCCAATAATATGCATCCACTAGGAAAGTTTCATAATAATTATTGTGGGCTTAACAATATGTATACATACTGCAAGAAAAACTATTTGGCCATGAGCTAAACGTAAATTACAAGCCATTAAAATGCGAAATGTGGCCTGTGGTTGAAAAATCAAGGTAAAACACATTTTCCCCAAGTAACTGGGGCGAGAGATGCGAATCATATTGAAATGATTTTGTGGTGATGTGGCAATACTTGCAAAGTTTCATTACCTCACATAGTTGAATTCTTCCAGCTACAATTGGATATGCAACAGCACTCCTCTTTCTGCAGAGGCGAGCGGAGAGGTATGTCAATTTAACCGCAATAAATAATCCAAGCAAAAGGAATGTGTATGTTTGGGATTTTTAATGTATCTTTAACAATTTGAGTCATACTGCTATGATGTTTGTAGTGTGGCTGTTTACAGCAATGTCTAGCACTGGGGCATCATGCCGCATACAGTCACATTATCCGACCAGTCCTAACGTTACCCTCTTAATGCTGGGGGTCAAGTGAGGTAGCTACTAGTACCATTTTTACAAGTCTTGGGTGTGATTCGGCCGGGGTTCGAACCCGCGACCTCCCGCATCCAAGGCGGACGCTTTAATCACTAGGCCACCTCAGCGGTCACCGAGAGAAAGGCACAATTGCAATAAAACAATAAAGCTTTTAAATTTGACCTAGGACTATCCCCAGTTAATAGTTTTGTAAAAAAAAGTATCATAACTAACTCAGCCTAAGACTGAAATTTGGAATTAATTTTGAAGCTCGAGACCTTGACATTTCACATCAAGTAATCTCATATCCTTCATAAAGTTGGGGCGAACCAATGGACATCACTCTCGCTTTATCCCCCTGACACCTTTGGACTTGAGAAAAGACTACAAAAAGGAAACAAAATCAAGGATAGATAGGTTAAACTGATTGATTAATTATTGTTTAATGACAGAGCAATAAATAATGTTTATATCGATCGATGGACTGCTTGATATATGCATTAGTAGATACATACACAGCTCAAAGTAACGAGAAATGTGCTTACTCCGGTGTTACATGAAGTAATGCGTTCCCAAGCAGGCCCGATTCATTGACTTGATTGCATCTGATGGAGAAAGACAGCATTCTTTTACCACCAATTATATCATTCAACGTATCGTTACGACTTGACAATACCACGGTGATGTCTTCACCCTAAAAACGAAAAGAATGTAAATGGTTTTAAGAAAGAGAATAATAATAATAATAATAATAATAATAATAACCATGTATCCATGCTTATTTCTACACTTCGGTCCACCCCTCCAGACAACCCCTATTCTATTCAGGAAAGGAAAAGATCCATTCTCACATACTTTCTAGTATTGAAACAGTTAATGATACTCGACTATCGTTCTTCGTGGTAACCAGATGTGTTCTCCCTTCCTTAGAAAGCTGTGCTAGTGAGCGAAAAGCTCAGCATATGGAACAGTAGGAACCATGGAAGATACATGACATTTGTAGGAGTAATATGTAGGTTAGTTCCCTTCTAAAACTGTGTGCACATCTACGAACATTTTCAAACCAAATCCAAAACTTGGAAGTTTCGATCTTAATTAGTTTTGGAAAAGTCACACTAAGGCTAAAGACTATTAATTTTCACAAAATTAAAGGACATTTCATAAGCAATACTGCCACACGTCACATTGTATACATATTTGCAAAATAAGGATAATTAGCTTATTTTCGTGCTTATCATTGATGTTAATATACCATTTTGTTGGGAAAATGATAGATATTATAAGTAAAAGAGAAATACAAATCGCAGAAATGTTCCGATTTGTCTTAAGGTTCAGTTCTACAGTCTCGTTCTTGGCACCGAGCTTTATTTTGAAGATAAAGTCCCAGATTTTCTTCACTGGTAGTACTAGTTGTTTAAACAAAGACATTTTCCTTGTTGAAATAACTTGTATCCCCATTATTCTTGTCTTATGGTTTATAGGTGTAATTTGTGTTGGGTAAGATACAATTTGACCTTACTTCAGCTATGCATCCATCTCTCACAAGACTGCTAGTTGCGCTTGGGTATTTTCACACCATGACTTTCAAAAGTGAATTGGGAATAAAACAAGCTGTATTTGTTTTGTATATTATAAATTACATTACCCTGTTTTAATAAAAACTACAGCTAGTGTCCCCTGGGCAACTAGTGTATTTGAGTGTATCTGAGTAAATTTGAGCATATTTGTGTAAAAAGTCGCACCCGCAAATTCAGGAAAAAAGGTGAGATTAAGTTCTTATTATGATAGCAAAAAGTCACTATAGACAGACAGTATCGCAACATAACCTCGAGGATGTCAGCGCTTGTGCAATGGATAGGATAAAACAAATCCGCTTGATGCAAACAATCTGCAAGTGGGCGTTGTGTGTCCTGTGTTTTTTCCCATGATGATATCTAAAATTTACCTATGCAGGCACAATCTGAAGAGACCGAGACTACCTCAGCAGACGAGTGGCCAAGATGGGCGATTTGTTGACTAGTCACGTCTTCAGCAACGCATTGGGCCGTTAATGGAATTTTCATAAAATGATGCAACTGGTCCACGAAAGACTTTTAAAATATTCCGTTTTAGCGATTGTTCATAGCAGGATAGGGAAAATCTGAAACAATATGCATTTAAATCGTTCGAGACAGACAATATTATTCAGACCCCAATGCGATCTCAATGAAAAATTTACCGTCCGATGATAGAACCCTAATAGAATGTCCTCGGCCTTTTCGGCTCATAGCCAAGAAAAACACACCGGGTGTTAATATTGGCAATTTTTAACTGTCCTCTGTCCCGTTTTTCTCACTACAACAACTGCGTTGAAGTCACAATGCTTAAAATATATTTGAGTGTTATTTTCAGCCCAAGTCTAGGGCTTATTCTTCGCACGAGATTGATATTTGTCTGCCAAAATCTTGCCAATCTCAGAAGTATCACTAAGATTACCTACAAGTCGCAGATATTCAAAATTATTTTACTCTCATAGGAAAAAGACGAGAATGTTCCGATTGAACAGAGCTCTGATCAATCGGAACATGTTCGGGTCCTCATGCAATGATCGGAAAAGCACATCTAAATTCTACAGTAGCCACCACTGCATACAAATGTGGCTTTTTTTTTTTCTTTTTTTTTTGCCAAATGACGTCATGAGAACAACACACCATCATAGCCAATCGGAACATCGCTCCGCCGTTTCCATCAGACCGTTAAATAGCCTCAAAATAAGTTGTAGGAATAGACTTCAGTTTGATATATTTGGTTAACTGCCTTTGGCAGAGTGTCCCACATCTTACGAAGGTAAAGACAGATAATATTCTAATTATGACTTCGTCTCCCATCCGCCGCCTCGTTGTTCTATTTGGACGAAAGTAATTCAGAATATAGTTCTCGAAGGCGACGAATCGCATCCAAGTTTTCTTTTCTCGACCTGACTGAAAAGGCCACTTTTTTCCAGTTGCATGACAGTGTTTCTTTTGTACGACTCAACTGAGAGGACATATTTGTTGTTCGAAATCATTTATTTTGCCCGGCATGAATTCACCATAGAAATTTCTTTTACTGAACTGTGGAAATAATTCCATACATATTTTATAACGCCATTGAAATGGTTCTATATCGCTTAGCGTAGAGTAAAGAGTGGTCGAGTTATTCGCCGATTTCCGGCTATTTATATAATCTACTCCATCTAAGTGTATCAGAGGTTAAGTTTGGTAGACAATCCACAAGGTATTCCGAAGGAGCTTTGACCTGTCCCAACTTTGCAAACTTCTTACAGCTCGCACCTTAGTGCACAACTTGTACACGAGCACATTTATTTGATCATACAGTGGGATTACACTCCAAACAATAATATTGGGTCAAGAATCATCCAGTGTTTGGAGGCGCACAGGCTTTTAATGGCAACGTCGTCTCTATATTGTACAGTAAAGCAAGCGTTTGTAACTTCGTCAGTGCTTTGTGCCAGCACTGAAAGTAAAGAATTTCCAACATTTCCCCTAACGTATTTTGTAAAATTCTTCCGTGATGCACATTAAAGAACGTATCGCACCTGATGCAATTAAAACGTGCAGTTTTCTCTAGGTGACATTTTACGACCAACATTGACAGGAAAAATTACTTAACGGTAATATTATCATTCAAAAGGCATTTAACACACTACGAGGTCTATGCCAACATTGGCGACTTCGTGCACATTGCACCATTGTCACCAAGTAAGCGACTCTGCTATATGACGATTAGTATCCAATTTGTGTATTTTATCCCTATATCACTAGCTCCGCAGACGTCCAAGTGGGAATGTGTAAGAAAATAGTTCAAAAAACATAACTTCTTCACGTTGTCAAGGTCAATCCAATATATGTTTGGTTTTAACTTTGCTACATAAAAATGTGTTAACGTGTCGTTTTAATATACGAAAATTTACCTCTTCTCATTGGAGCACTTCCGTTGTAATATATCATCAATTTCGGAGGTGCGCAGGTTTAGGACGTTGTCAAGTTATTCGATATTGGAAATAGGGAAATTTTGCACGTGGTAATCAATCCCATAATGCCTAAATAGAACTGATCATTTTTGCAAAAGACCGAACTTGATAAGTTTGGACAGCACGCTGGCATCGCGTACCGATGAAATACTTGCTTTACCCTTGACTGCATAAGACGTGATATTATAAAACAATGCACTTATGCGTAAACATTCGCAGCATCGACATCAGTCCTATAAAACATACATCGAATGGATGTGGATGGTTCTCATTTGGACAACTTTGACTCTTTATGATGGTGTCATATCACTATTAAGGTTACCGCGTCACAAAGGTGATTGTTGAAGCAGGCTTGATTATTACTGTATTAGCCTAAGAGACTTTATGAATTTGAGGGAAGAACGACTACATTTGCTTTCCGTGCTGAAATTTCATCATGTCCCAATTTCTTTCGTGAAGAATACATTAAAATGATTTTAAAACGGTTTGAAAATATGCTTGCGCCATAAAGTTAGAAAGCTTTCCCTTCGCAACAAAATGAAGAAATATCTCCAAAAATTGAAGCTAAACCTCACAACACTGCCCCCTCCACACGTACACATACACACACGTTTGACACACAAGAGAAACAAATTGCAATGAAAATTAGAAAGACGGCATACCTGTTCGAGAATATAAATATTATTGCAGGGTCAGGTCGAATTTAGATGATTTGGCCCGTGAATTGTGAGGCATTTAGAGGCAGAGAGAAATATGGCGAAATGTGATAATCAAATGAGTACAGAAACATTTAGCGATAGACAACTGTCTCTGAATTACGTTTTCTAGGTAATTTCTCCGGTAGGGGACCAATAAAATCCCCAGTTGTACAATGCGCAATTTCATAATCACTTTAGAAATTGTAGACGGTTGTGGGAGTGGGGGTGAGAATTAAAAAATAATATACTCCAAAATAGCTTAAAACTAATCTCGTTTTAATTTGTTGAAAAGGAGAACTTATAATATGCATTGTATCAGTTGAGAAAAAAGTATATTGAGGTTCAAAAAATTATGTATCCTTTCTCGAAAAAAGATCTCAGCCCACCCCCACCCCAAACCGAAATTATATGAGATCCGTCCTTTATTGAAGCGCGATGTACAAGTTGAAACCCAATTTTCAAGGTCTTTCCCTAGTACTATGGCAAATATCTGCTTACAACAAACCGTGTACGAGTTGTTCAATCGATATATAACTCATATGTATAATATCTAGAAAAGGACGTGTTTTCTGCAGATAATCACGTATACATTCTTAACTTTAAGAAAACATCGTTTCACAAAAGCGTACAAGAAGACATATCTGTTCCCGAGTTCTTTGCTGAGGGATATGTGAAACCCAGAGAGTGCCGACATTACAAAGCGTACTAATTGATATTGTAACAACTTTTGAATTTTGTTTTAGTAATATTGAAATATTTCCAGTCTATACTTTTGACATATTTAAGGATTTGAATGTCAATTTACAACAGAAAATCTTTTTATACGGATGTTGAAACGCTAACGGAATATAAGCGAATAGACTATGAGTAGTAGGTCCTTTTCCGAACAATACAACCGCCGGCCATTTTTAATTACAGTTCAATAAATTGCTAGAACTATTACGAAGACTAAAATGTTTTCTTTGAATGTTTTGAAGATTCTTTGTATCACTCATTAACAAAAGGAGCAGATATAGAGGCGTCATGTCGGTGTGTATGTTAGTATCCCGTGTTTTGATTTTCGACCCAGCAATATTTCTTGAAAATGGAATTTTGGTCAACTCAAAAGAACAGCCGCAAACCTGAACAATTTGATAGGAAATTTCTAACCACTGAGACTTAAAATCGTCTGTTATTATTTCGAAGAACAAGTCTTTTGAAATACAAAAATAACATACAAAGTCACAGTCTGTTATGGACAGTATCGTATAAGGACTATCAAATTCAGTAACGCAGAGTCCCAAGGAATCTGTCGCCACGGCCTTCACGTAGCCTCTGTTTCTTCCAATTATAATTTCAATTCTTCCATCCAAAAAGCATGCTGCAAAGAAACGAATACTGAGAATTAACCGAATTTCGTGGGGTACACATTTTCTTAGATCCATTATTGTTACAAGCCACAAAAATAAAAACTACACGAACAATGTTTATTCTGTCTAATCACAAGATCCATTCGCAATCCACGAAATACCGACGAAATGTTTATCAAAAACATTATTTATATCCAGGAAAAAAAGGAATAGTAAATATCAACAGCGAACATCGTTGTTTCCAGGTTTCTATCAGAACCTCAGACTTAAATTCAGAGGCACTATGGCCATCTTACTCACAACCTTCAGCCACGTAACAACATTTGAAGTCTCTCTTACACAGACAAGAAGAGTTACACGATATTACGAACGAATTTTCTGATGCACATGTGAACGCACGAGCAAGGTGAAATGATCACATGGTCCAATGGTTTTCTGCAAAAAAGCCTCATGCAAAAAGGTCTGTCTGAATGTATGGCATCCATACACGTAGTTATCAATCAAGATAGGATTCGACAATTTCCGTCGAACACGAAAGTAGACTTGTTAGTGTACGTCCACCATATCAAAAAACTATTTCTAAGAAAATTTAGATTGTATCTGCTGCTAGATTAACAATCACTCATTCCTTTATAATTCAGTTAAAACAGGACAATTAGTGAACTCGGTACTCCCGTCATGTATCTATGTAACCAATGCTCTGATTTGATGCATACAGAAACGTTTTCACGTGTCGACATAACTGTAACTTGTACTTCATACAGCGTGGTTACAAATAGAGAAATTCTAGATTTTGGCAACAGCATAGCAACATCTGTCGACTTCAGATTTAAGTTCAAATGAAACAAATAAAACACTATTTTTGATGTTCAATACGTGCAGAAAAAGCAGCATCATTTCTAGGCAATACAACCAATTTTTACTGCAATCAGTTTTCAGAAAAAACGTTTTCATATTTATAAAATGTACAAAGTGAAATATATAGACCGCTCCGGTGGCGTAGTGGTTAGAGCGTCCGCCTCGGATGCGGGAGGTCGTGGGTTCGATCCCCGGCCGAGTCATACCAAAGACTTACAAAAATGGTACTAACAGCTGCCTCGCTTGGCGTTCAGCATTAAGAGGTTAGTGTTAGGACTGGTCGTCCTGGTGTCAGGATAATGTGACTGGGTGGGACATGATGCTACATGTCTGCGGCATGATGCCCCAGTGCTAGACATCACTATAAACTGCCACACTGCAGACATCGTAGCGATATGACTGTAAAATTGTTAAAGCTACGTTAAAAATCCAAATCACAAAGTGGAATAAGAGTAGCCGAGAAAAAAGATGCATTAGGAACTACTATTATGTATATCTATTGTTTTGTAATTCCTGATACTTGATTTTATCTTTAATATTTGCAATTTTCATTCATCGCTGTAAACTGTAGTGATTATCTACAGGTGGATTTTGTACGTGCATAGGTCCTTCTTTAAGGTATTAAAGAACGTAAAATTGTATAGTATCTATAAATAGGTGCTAACGTATGTGTTGACAGTTACAAATAATAAAATTATTAGTAAATATGTTTACGAGATTAGGCCTTTTTCCCATTGGACAGATAGGTCAGGTGGTATGTTAGCAAAATTAAATTAATTCCCAATTAGATGGTTTAAATCACACTAGTTGCTCCACGATGTTGGAAATTTGCGACTTGTTCAGCAGATAGTAGTGATAAATATGCGTGTTTTAGTTTTGCGCCAGAATATAACAGGCTCACACTGGGCTGTTTTCTTATTCTTATTTCTTGTGTTCTTGCTGTTGCATCAAGTCTGCAGACGTATGTTATGTTGTAGATATTATTTTGAGAAGAAAAACATTTGTTTGGATTATTCGGTGGAAATAGAAAGTGCTCGTTGGACTCTAATCTACTTTAGAACTATTGTGAATCATTCAAAGGATTTCTGACAACGCTATTTTGACAAAATCGCAATTCTTGGCAGATCAGTGCATTTCAAGATCTGAATTTTATACGGAACATTTCACTCGTTTGGTTGATTGATTGTATTTTTACGGCTCATGAGCACTGTTCGGCTATTTATTGCCATAGACAAGGTTATATGTAGGATTATTTAAAAAAGAGAAAGGTTTCTTATCGACCAGCGATGGAAATATCAAACAGTTAAAAGCAAAATGGTAAGATGGTAAGGTCACTCGTTTGGACTTTAATAGAACTTTCTCATGATTATTTTGGATTCAGTTCATAATATTCCAAGTTCCTCTTGAATTTTAATTTTATGACATTGATAATTAAATTGTTTGTTAAGGTTTACAAAACTTGTCAATTTGTTTCTTTCTCTTACTTAGTTTATGACCATAGAGTCGTAACACTGTTGTTAAAACCTAATATGGCTGAATGGTCGTAATAATTTTGTTTCGAATGTGAGATGTGTGTAGTCGGCTTCCATCGCTACTCTGTGAAAGGCCCAGCCAGGGCTTGAGGTGGAGTCGGGATGGGGTGAGATAATTAGATGAGGAAAGAAGTGAAATGAAAACAAGCCGCTAGACGGCGCTGATATAGCTTTAATAAGATCAGTCAAATTATTCATCAAAACAAACCAAGGTATTTCATACTAATGTAAGAAAAATTAATTTGCATATTAGCCTGACGAAATATTTCACGCAATGTTCATTATGACATCTCAATTATGTCACAATTTTTAACAGGGATGAGATCAGAATATATCCAATTGATGCAAATTATCCACATGGGGATTTGGGGGGTTGTACTATTTGACACCCCAACCCACGGTAACTGCACGTTCCCTACTCCTTTTATGGACGGTACCACTACTTCCTGGCAAAGTTGTTTTTTGAGACTTTATCTCTGTCTCGGGGATTATGGGAGTCTCTTTCGGGTTTATGGAAAGGATAGAGCAATGTCTCAATCATGGACGCATTTGTGTATATGTATGTATGTATGTATGTATGTATGTATGTATGTATGTATATGCACTCTTTCGCGGATATTTTGTGATCGGTCAGGCTTGTTCTTGTGTTCGTGCGTCTGTCTGTCCATCAGTTATCTGTTATAAGATAGAAAAGAGGGTTTAAGACGGTATTCTAATTGAAATGCTTTACAACAACCGACAATTACAGCGAGACCCCCACCTCAAAAGAAAGAAAAAACCTCAAGGGAAATATTTAAAATGTCTTTACCTTTTATGACTCGTCTCCACGGAAACGAAAAAGAAAAACTTATTTTCCCAGAGCAAGTCATATTCTACATAATCACGCATGAACTTTCAGATCCAGAAAATGTGAAAGTTATTGTTTACATTTTATTTATTTTCGTTTCGTAAATTGTTCGAGATCCTGCCTTCCAGACATGGAATATTTCCCATTAATGAAAGGTAAAATATACACTTATTCACAATTGAAAGCACGTAAAAAATTTAAATTTATTGGTTACTGTTATGTCCTGCGAAGTGCTGATGTGTCAACAGTCTCTTGTTGAATCACATAAATATTATTCCAGGTTTGAATTCAGTATAAATTCTAATGAATGTCTTTATCGAAGTATTTTATCAGAGTACTTTTGTATTTCCAGAGACAATAATTACATGAATTCAATAATTTGAAGAAAAATAAAATTCAGCCCAAACTGGTCACAACATAGTACGACTTGGAGTGCTAGATGTTAAAGCACGACTGGTAAAATCCTTACAGTAAAAAGCTAATATAGTTCTCTGCTTGACCTCAGGTCACAATTAGCATTTTCTAAAAACAAACATTAGCTAATGGAAAATAACGTTATAGAATGATCTAATGAGCCTTGTTTATTTACAGCATAATAGCCTACAAAATGCGCTTAAGAATCTCCAAAACCATGACCCTGATCAACATATTTACGCCTTCTTCTTTACCTCAATAATAATCCTGATAATAAGCTCATACACGTAGAGAATAATGAAGCTATTATTAGTTGTTTACATAAATTAAATAAAAAAATTTATAACAAAGTCAATCAGGTCAAGCAGAAATGAACTCTATTTTGGACAAGGTCAAGTCCAACAAACAATGTTACATTAACATGTAATGAAATAAACAAAATTTAATACTAACAGACAAACAATTAAATTAAATACACATAACGTTACACATTGTCGAATTTTCTATGAAGTAATGTAAACTCTCTCTCTCTCTCTCTCTCTCTCTCTCTCTCTCTCTCTCTCTCTCTCTCTCTCTCTCTCTCTCTCTCTCTCTCTAACATGAATACGTACTAAAATCATGTCCATTTGTTGCCATGTTGAAAACGATTGTAAATAATCCAACGAAGACAAAAACCTGAAATGATAAAAAATAAAATCACCTACTATATAATTATGTTAAAATTCTTTGCATTTCTCCATAAAATATCAGGCAAAAATGGACGACGTAGACTGCAGTGTTGGAGCGATGCAGTGGACTTTGGATATTAGGATTCAACATGTTTATGTCACCCGTACTCGTCTCGTTCAACCAGGTCCTCCAATGACGATGCTTAGACCCGTGAAATTACATAGCAAAGAGTGCATACAAATATAAGGCTGATGAAAAATCTTGCATGCATGCTGATTCGTTCGAAAGACTACAGTAACTACTGTATCTATGAACGCTGTGCGATTCTGGCTGATTATATTTATGCAAAATATTTATTTGTTTGCGTCTTTTCTCATGTCTGTAAATAATACCCGTACACGTGTAATGTTCAACTACCCCTCTCACCTACACCCGTTTCCACGCAGCTTGCAAGCCCCTACAAATGGTGAATCTTGAAAGCATCAAGGATATAAAAAATGCAAAAAGCTGGGTTATTTTGTTCAACAATTTAAATTTCTAACGTGAACGTAGCCATGAAGTCTTTAATTTTGTTATCTGGTTCACGTTCCCAACCAAACGGAAGTTTCTTTACTAAACACATAGCCATAAATATGTGGGAGAGTCATTCTTTCCGACAACACAAATAATTCTTTCGCCGTCTACAGTAACGCCTGAATAATTCCGTACATTTCGTTACCTTCAATTTATTTTAGAAATATTCTAACTAGACCGTTGCAAAAATTAGTTGCAAACAACAGATTTTACTGAAAATGGACTGTTCTAGGAACCGGAAAAGGACGGGGAGCAGTCACTCTGATAGTTTACATCTACAGCTTCCGAATGATTTGAAACGTGCAAAAAAAAAACGAAAATGAAAAAAAAAACGATGTTCGGGATCACTTGTTTTGTGCATTATTTATATCCATGTTTCTCGTGTGTGTGTGTGTGTGTGTGTGTGTGTGTGTGTGTGTGCGTGCGTGCGTGCGTGCGTGCGTGTGTGTGTGTAAGGGATAACTGCCAGAAATGTAGGTGGATATTTTAAATCAGATCTCTAACGTTTCCAGAAAATCTTAACTCTTTGAAAATTGTGAGCGACACCCGTTAGCAATGTTTCATAGTTCAGAACTTTTATCAGAATCGCGCGCGGCGTAGCTCTTCTGAGCTCTTCCAGGGTGGGTGGTGTGTCTAGTTCCTCCATGACTGGCAGGTTTGGGGTGGCGTTCAGGGCAGTGTCGGTGACGACGTTTTGGGTTGCATACAGCTCAAGATAGTGCTCAACCCAGCGCTGCAGCTGTTTCCTCTGGTCTGTGATGACTATGCCCGTCTTGGACTTGAGGGGGACGGTCTTGAAGGATGGGGGTCTGTCGCCTTCTTGATACCCTCG
Source organism: Megalonaias nervosa (assembly GCA_016617855.1). NCBI lineage: Eukaryota > Metazoa > Mollusca > Bivalvia > Unionida > Unionidae > Megalonaias > Megalonaias nervosa. Next base: position 130,184 of record JAECUM010000075.1, read on the forward strand.
TACATGCCTCTTGCATCCCCAGTGTCGGCAGCTGTCTGTATGCTGGTGCAGAGGTTCAGCCAGTAGGTGTTGGCGCAGTGGCGGGCGGTCCGCTGGGCGTTGTTCCTGGCAGTCCTGAGGACTTGCAGTGTACTAGGGCTAGGAGCAGCCTTGCAAGCCTGGAGGGCTTTCCTCCTCGCCTCAGTCACGGGCTTTATCGCCTCCCAGTTGGCCTCATACCAGTCGGTGTTTTTGCGCTCCTTCTTCCCGAAGGCAGTAATGGCTGAATTGTACACAGCGTCTCGGAGGTGGGACCACTTGGAGTCGATGGTGTCATCAGGTGTCTCTTTGGTGAGAGCCTCCTGCAGCTTGCCTATGAACTGATGTGTCTTCTCTGGGTTGCTTGCACAGCAGGTTCTTGATGCGTGAGCGACCCTTCTTCTTGGCGTGGTGCAGCTTCTTGGGTAATATTTGCACCTTGCTGGCCACGAGGGAGTGGTCCGTGTCGGAGTCGGCGCTGTGGTAGATGCGGGTGAGGAGGACAGTGGACAGTTCAGCACGCCTTGTGATGACGAAGTCTAGCTGGTGCCAGTGGCGGGAACGTGAGTGTCTCCATGACACCTGGTGGATTTCCTTGCATTTGAAGTAGGTGTTGGTCACACATAGGCTGTGGGACTAGCACATCTCTAGCAGTCGCTGACCGTTCTCGTTGATCTTGCCCCTTCCATGAGAGCCGAGTCAGGTGGGCCAGGCCTCGTGGTCAGCTCCCACTCTAACATTGAAGTCTCCTAGTAGGTAGAGGCCTTCAGTGTTGTGGTTACTTGATATTGCTTGATCCAGAGCCTCATTGAACTGGTCTTTCTTCTCTAGTGTGGAGCAGAGGGTTGGGGCGAACACGCTCAAGATGTTGACTGGGTCTGAGGATGTTGACAGCTGGAGGCACGGATCCTCTCAGTGCCTGATGACGGAGACCGTCGGAAGCAGCCCCTGGTCCAAGCTCTACGTCAATCGAGCTATTGCTTAAAACCGGTAAACTGCTTCTTCCCGTGTTGTGCCGGCGCCTTACGACGACGCTGGGGTGTCCTCTCTAGTGGAGCTACGAAGCCTGGGCAGGGTAGTATGGAGAATCAGCTGTTGCCCATGCAGCAGATCCCCGCTCTCCACGCAGCTGGTGTTCCCAAGGGAACGAAGATTGCCGATACAACTTGGCACCAACGGCGTCGCAGGAATTGCCGGAATGACATTGGAGTCAATGTCAGACCGCCTTAGGGACTCTGTCTTCGGATTTTCTCTCGGGGTTTACTCCCTTAGTGTTTCCCATGAGTGGGTATAGCCACAAGGCAGCGGAGGTTTGGGATCAGAGTTATCCTTCTCCAAGATGAGCTACCATCCAAGGTTTGCGAGCCCCATCTACGCAATGCGACTGGTTTTAAGGCGCCAGTGGCCCGCTTTCACCCCTTCTCCTGTTAGTGGAAACATGGTCCGCCGGACTTGGAAGCTAAGCCAATCGCGTAGGCCAGGAGTTGGGTTTTAGTTGACCGAGGCTATCGGAGACGCAAGCCGTATGGGGCATTTCTGGATGACTGGGACGCTTGCCATCCACTCCCACCCCGGCAATGTTAACCTTGGACCATAATCACATCACAAGCTTGGAAAACAACTTCAAAAACGTGTTAAGTTTGATTATGATACGTTAAAAGCGATAATAACCAAATCCTCAAAATGTACCAGCCGACCTATCACCATGCCAGCAATTCTGGTGGAAGATGAAAATCCAAACTAACCAGATCAGTAAAAAGCAAACGGGTAAATAACCAAACCCAGCAAGTCTATGGAAATCTACAGTCTGTTTTACTTCAGTTATAACCCAGTTTTTACACATTTTATATATACATTTTCTCTATATTCGGTAACTTGAGCAAAGGTTGCAAAATCACAAATGTTGATCTAATACCATGCACGCAATTACACAAACAATCTTGAAACTATTCATTCACAAGCAAACTCAAAATTGGTATATTTGCAAAAGTGCGCCATGCACTTGTGGGATGAGTGCACATTTCGACACAGGCCACCTTGGACCTCGTCATGTATAAGAAAAAGGAGTTGGTACCCGAGTGATATCACAAGGTTTTATGAATTGTAGAAAATCAACTGACCAAACCTATGTCGAATCTGTATGGGAAAAAGAAAAAAATTATTCGATGGATGATGCTCTTCAAAGAAGGTTGATAAAGATTATAATACTTTTAGACAAATCATCGGACTTGAAGAGTTCAAGAATTTCGTCCATAGTAATATGAACACCTAACTTGATGTGGAAAAGGAAGAAACTTTGGAAGGGACTGCTAGTACATCTGACAATCATTCCTTGACTCACAAAGTTTATTTTGTCAGCATGTCGTCTACTCAGACGTCTGTTTGGTGAAAAGCCATTTTAGCCTTACAAGTGCACTTCCAAATCTCAAACAGGCACAACCTAGAGAAATCAAGTTTCTGTTAAGACTGATGAGAAATCATTATCTCGTCCTACGTGCACCTATTGCAAGAAGAAAGGGCTAAATTATTTCTACTTGTTACAGATTGAAAACTAAGCAACAGAATCAAGACAGAGCTATTACAAATGCACTTATGTCTATGAAGTCAAGGCTACGGTCATGTATCGAAAGCAATACCTAAGTTGGATCAAGCAAACCACAGTCTGCTTTTATTATGGAGAATTAAGAACCATTCCTGTAGAAAGATTCTGTATCACTTACTAGTGATTCTGCCAACCCTATTCCTATTAAAATTGTAAAGGATACAGGAGCTTCTCAGAGTCTATTATTATCTGAGACTTTGCCTTTTCCTAAGAAGAAATATTTTTGTTAAAGTGTTCTTATTTAGCTGTGGAGTGCAGCTTTGTTAATGTTCCTCCCGATTGCGAAATTTTGTCATCAGACTTAGTCTCAGGACCTGTGACAGTTGGACCAGTGACAACTTTACCCACCTAGGGTATTCATCATTATTAAGCATTGACCTAGCTGGAGATAAGGTTGCCGTTAATCCACTTGCAACTGACAAGCCTAGTGTGGATAACATCCGATCCTAATGAAAACGAAACCCCTGAATTATGTCCAGCAGGTACAGTTACTAGAGCTATGGTGATGAAAGGTCATGAAAATATTATTGATCAGGATATTGCTCCATTAGCTGACATATGTATTGATCAGGCTTTTGATGAGGTCACGTTTGCTCCTGGCATGGATCAATCAAATGATATTGAACAGTGATCTCCTCGACTACTCATTCTATTTATTCTAATCAAGGTAATAAAAGGCAGTCACTCAATGTGCATCAGGAACAAGATCCTGACCGTAATATATGCGTCTACAAGATTCACAGAGGTAATTCCTTTGAGAAATATTAAAACTAAAACCATAGTAAAAGCTTTGATAATTTTTTAAAACAGTTTGGCCTTCCCAGTTTTCTCCAATCTGATCAAGTGTCAAAATGTATGTCAGAGATTTTTCAGCACGTTATCGGTGAATTATGCATCTAGCAATCTAAGTGTGCTGCCATTCATCATAAAACCAAGGGGCTTTAGAAAGGGTATATCAAACTTTAAAACTTATGATTCGGTCATATTGATTTGATACCAGAAAAGATTAGGGTAAATATGTTCATTTACTGCCGTTTGCTGTTAGGGAATCAGTTTAAGAATCTTTAATATTTAGTCCCTTTGAAAAAGTGTTTGGACATACTGTCCGTGGAGCATTGAAGTTGTTAAAAGATAAACTTCTTTCAAATAAAAATAAAGGAAATGAATCTTTTTAATTATGTTTCTAATTTTAAATACATTTTGTGCCCAACGAAAACAATACTTTCCACATGTCTACAAACTATAGAAAAGTGAAGTGTGACCAAAAGAGATTTATTTCCGTTGCCAAGAATCAATGACAAAATTCGACATTTTGAAAGGATTCTGGCAACTTCCAAGGACGAAAAGGGCGAGGGAAAGTTTGGCATTCATAACTCCAGATGGACTTTTTTAAAATAAAGTGATGCCGTTTGGGATGAAAGGCTTTCCTTGTACCTTTCAACGTTTCCTGAACAAGGTCTAGTTAATTGTTACGCTTACATCGATGATATTATCATCTGCATGAACACCTGGAAAGAACATTTGGAGACAATTCAGAAGTTCCTTAATAGACGCAGTGATACAAATTCGACAATTTAAGTACAAGTGAATTTTGCCGTACTTGTGTTAATTTCTAGGACACATTTTTGGATACGAACAAGTAAAACCTATACAAGTTAAGGTTAGGGCTATCTCTGAATTCAGGGCGCCGAGTGGCCGAGTGGTCTAAAGCGCTCTGTTACCGATCACTGCCATCTCACCTCTGTCTGCGTGGGTTCGAGCCTTGAATCGGCCAATGTGGGTATGTGAGAAAGCTTGCCAGTAGCTTCTCTTGGGTCGGTGGTTCTTTCTGGGGTTTTCCAGGGTTCTTCCTCCACCATCAATACTGGCCGCAATGTATAGCCTATCGTGTGCTGAAAAATTGGCGTTAAACCCTACGACAACAACAACAACAACAATCTCTGAATTCCTGTGCTTGTCGCTAAAAAGAAGCTGATGCGGTGTTTGGGTACGACTGGATATTATCAGAAATTTTGCTCAATTTTTTTCAGAATTGATAAACCCCTGACTAATTTGTTGAGGAATAAATCCAGATTTAATTGGCCCGAAAAATGTCAGAGGCTTTTGATAAGTTAAAGGTCGTACTTAAGAGTGCATCAGTTCTTTCAGTTCCAAATTTTAGCCAATCATTTAAATTGGCTGTTGATGCAAGTTATGTTAGGGTTGAAGGAGCAGTGATTCAAGCAGATAAAAATGTTGTAGATCATCCAGTGTGCAAATTTGCTAAAAAATTAAATAATCACCAGATAAATTATTTCACAATCGAAAAGGAATGTTTGGCTTTGATATTGTCTTTGCAAGACTTTGAAATATATATATGTTCAGCTCCTTCTTCGAATATTATATTCAGTGATCACATGCCCTTTAATTTCATTGGCAAGATCATAAACAAAAATCATTATTAAGGGCAGTGTGATGTTGCAGAAATACAATATTGACATCAGGCACACCAAGGGAAAAGATAATCTAATTGCAGATGCACTTTAACGCGTACAGAATTACTGTATTGCTTTATGTATATTTTTGTGTCATTTATAAGACTTCAGCCTATGTCATTTTAATCACATGCATATTAGACTAATAGTTGAAAGAAAGCTTCAGTGTATAAATCTTTCTTTTGTAAGACGAGTGTGTGTGTTGTATGTATTTAATCTGTAAAAGAAATTTCTCATGATTATTTTGTATTTTGGACTTGACGTTGTCCAAAATCAAATTCATTATTACCTGACCAGTAACTTATTTTGGTAAACAACTAATACATTGCTAGTATTTTGTGAGAGTGGGGGTAAAAAATATTAGGATCATTATCATGGTCCGAGTCAAAAATATTATGTTTACCCTGTTCCTTATTATAATTTTAGTAATAAATTTTATCTTGTAAATAATCCAGAGTGTTCTAGAATGGAAAATTCTACTAAATAGACGTAATATTTTTCAGAACATGCTAATTGTGACGTAGGTCAGGTAGTGGGATTTTTAATCTTATTTGCTCGGGAAATTATAAATTGTTTCTTCAATATCGTTAGGCAGAATCAGTTATTGTTCTTTTCAGTATCTGATTTGGGTGAAATTATTTATTCAAATTATTACTCACTGGAACTACAAAATGCTCTTTAATAATATATTTGGACAGAAACATTAACTTGGCATTATAATGAATTCAGACAAGGACATCTTGGATTATATTATCGTGATTAACCGGAAGACTGTTACCGCATCATCACACTTCAGGTCACTGGTAGATTAGTACGTTGAAGACTACATGCACATCAACACCTTCAGCGCTGGATATTATTTCGAACACTACAGGAATTTAATTAGAATTATTATATTGCTATATGTATATTTTGTGTCATTTATAAGACTTCAGCTTATGTCATTTTAATCACATGTATATTAGATTAGTAGTTAAAAGAAAGCTTCAGTGTATGAGTCTTTTGTAAGGGAAGGTGTTGTATATATTTAACTTGTAATTGTTACTTTTTCCAATGATTTTATTGTATTTTGGACTTGACGCTGTCCAAAATCAAATTCATTATTTACCTAATCAGTAATTTAATTTGGTAAACAACAAATTCATAGCTAGTAGTTTGTAAGAGTGTGGGTAAAAAATATTAGGATCGTTATCTTGGTCCGAGTCAAGAACATTATGTTTACCCTGTTCCTTATTACAATCTTGGTAATAGATTTTATCTTGTAAACAATTCAGTGTTCTAGAATGGAAAATTCCACTAAATAGACGTAGTATTTTTCAGAACATGCTAATTGTGACGTAGGTCAGGTAGAGGGGTTTATAACCTTATTTGCTCGAGAAATTATAAATTGTTTCTTCAATATCGTTAGGCAGAATCAGTCTTATTGTTCTTTTCAGTATCTGATTTGGGTAAAATTATTTATCCAAATTATTACTCTCTGGAACTACAAAGTGTTCTTTAATAAAATATTTGGACAGAAACATTAACTTGGAATCTTGGATTACTTTATTGTGATTAATTGGAAGACTGTTAGCGCATCATCACACTTCAGGTCACTGGTAGGTTAGTACATTCAAGACTACATGCACATCAACACCTTCAGCGCTGGATCTTATTTAGAACACTTGTTACGTATATGTAATTTAACTGCTTGTGTGTTAGTTTGAAATTCTCTTTTATTTTATTTTTTATTTCATTACGTTCTTGTAATGATAACTGCATTCACTGGATTTGACTTTTTTCGGAAGGTTCAGTTTTCTGTTTTCACCTGATAACAACGCAGTTCGATTCCTACATTTTAATTTTAGTTAACCTAGTTCTTGACCTTGGTTCCGATTTTGTAAGCATTGAGTGAAAATGATTGGTCTTTACCAAGGTCATGTTTAACCTACGTGTTAGTCTGTTGTAAACAGTTTTATTTTTAAATTTATTTCCAGTGTGGGAATCTGATTCTTAGATAGGGCTATTCTAGCCTATGTGCGAATTGGCAATTTTTTTTTTACTGCGCTGTTCAAGTCAAGCGACCACGTGAGCCATCATGTGATCTAAAATCGCGGGTTAAAACAGACTTTTTCCAGTGGATTTGATCAGTCGTAAATATATACCTTCGGGCTCAATGTATTTGTCTTGTTCGTGCCATTTGAGTTGATTTTTGTATTTAAAATAATTTATTCACCCTGGAAAATACTCTTCTTCAACGAAATTCTTGGACAAAGACATTCACTAAATTATTCGGAATTCAAAAGCCGGAATTATATTCTTGGTGATTCAACAAGGAACTGTTGCCACATCAACACAAACTGGTTATAGAGGACGTCATCGCCTTCCATATTGGAACTTCATCGAGTTTCGAACTTGGATTCAATTAGAACTTTTTAGTGATAGAACTTATATTTCTGAATTCTAGGATTAATTTTTGGGTTAGATTCACAAACCGTAAGACCTATTTTATATTTTTACTATGTTTTCTAGGGAAATAAATTATTTTGTTAAATTTCCAAAGCTTGTTGACTTCACTCTTTTCTTTTGTTACTTTTGTACGAGCCTACGCGTAACAAAAGAAAATTAGGTGCTCGTCCTTCGGATATATGAATTTTGGGTAAAATATTTCAGAAAATTGTTGGTTTTTTTACATTTAATTTCCCCTAGTCTTATGAATATTGTAAATCCCAAGTACTATTTCATATTTTGTTTGACATCTTTAGTGAAATCAACAGGCTTTTCACAATGTCATCAAAAGTGGAGACTTTTCTTTCTAGTCCTACTCAGGAGCAGTTGGATAGTTTGAAGAAAGGTGAATTGCTTGAACGTGCCAGAAAATATAATCTTTCTGAGGCAACATCTTCCTTAACGAAGCAAGAAATTAAAATCATTTTGATCCAGTATTTGGTAGAAAAGAATGTTTTCGATGAAAGTGTTTTGGCCAGGGTCAGTAAGTCTGCATCAGACTGATATAAAAGTAAAGGAATTAAAAATGAAATACAAGATGTAATTAGAGTTAAGGAAGCTGGAACTTCAGAAAGAAAAAGAGGTAAAACAAATACAAATGCAGCTGCAATTGGAAAAGGAAAAAGAACAAATAAATTTACAGGAAGAACAAATGCAGTAACAATTGGAGAAAGAAAAAGAACAAATGCATTTATAGAAAGAAGAGAAACAATTGCACTTGCAAGTTGAGAAAGAGGAGAGAGAGAGAGACAGGAAAGAGAAAAAGATAAACAAATGCAATTTGAGAAAGAGGAGAGAGAGAGACTGGAAAGAGAGAAAGATAAGCAAAGGAAGTTACAATTTGAAGAGAGGGAGAGAGAGAGAGAGAGATGCAAATACAAAAAGAGATGGATGAAAGGGAATTCCAAATTAAAATGACGGAAATGGAGCTGGCAAGTGAAAAGCACATTTCCACTTCACATACAAATTAAGGTTTTGATATTACAAGGAATAATAGGCTAGTACCCCCTTTTAGTGACAAAGAAGTAGACAAATATTTTCCTCGTTTTGAAAACGTTGCTGATAATTTGAAATGGCCAAGGCAGCATTAGACTCAATTATTGCAGTGTGTACTTTATGGCAAAGCCCGAAATATCTTTGCATCCCTGTCAGTACAGCAAAGTTATGACTATGATTTGGTGAAGTAATGCATCTTGAAGGGTTATGAGTTAATTCCTGAGGCTTATCGGTAAAAATTCAGGAACTATAAAAAGGAAGCTGGACAAACTTATGTCGAATTTGCAAGAGAGAAAGAGCAGTTATTTAAGAGATGGTGCTTAGCCAAGAAAGTTGAACATCATTATGAAAGTCTTGAACAACTTGTATTACTTGAAGAGTTCAAGAACTGTGTTCCTAGTGACATTAAGACATATCTTGAAGAGCATAAGATCGAAACCTTGAAAAAAGCTGCTCTTGCCGCTGACAAGTATTTCTTAACTTATAAAGTTTCTGTTGTAAGCACGTCATTTTTACTCAGCAGTCTACTGATAAAAAGAAATTTCAGAAAAATACTACTAATTCTAAAACTTAATCTGGCACAACTTTTAAAACTCAAGCTTCTGATCAACTTGACTCAAAATCCTTGTCTCTTCCTACGTGTACCTATTGCAAGAAGAAAGAACACGTTATTTCTGATTGCTTCAAATTGAAATACAAGCATCAGAATCAAGATAGACCTATCCCAAATGCTCTTATTTCTAAGAGGTCAAGGTCACGGTTATGTATTGAAAGCAATACATTTGTTGGGTCTAATAAACCCCAGTCTGATTTTATTATGGAGAATTATGAACCATTCATGTCGAAGGGTTCTATTTCACTCTTGGGTGATTTGGCCAATCCTATCCCTATTAAAATTTTAAGGGACGCAGGAGCTTCCCAGAGTCTTTTATTATCAGGTACTTTGCCTTTTTCTGAAAAGTCTTCTTCTAATGAGAGTGTTCTCATTCAGTGAGTAGAGTGCGGCTTTGTTAATGTTCCTCTCCATTGTGTAAATTTGTCATCAGACGTAGTTTCAGGACCTGTGAAAGTCGGAACAGTGTCTTCTTTACCCGTTGAGGGCATTCATTTATTACTAGGCAACGACCTAGCTGGAGACAAATCCACTTGTAACTGACAAGCCTTCTTTGGATCAGAAAGTTGCTCTAATTGCAAAAGAACTCTCCGATTTATACCCATCTTGTGCAGTTACTAGAGCTATGGCAAAGAAAGCTCTTGAGAATGATTTTGATAAGGAAAATATTCCTTTAGCTGACACATGTATGGTCAGGCTTTTGATGGGGTCACTTTTACTCCTTGCTTGGATCAATCAAAAGATATTGATCAGAGTGATCCTCTTTTAACTACTCATTCTCTTTTATCTAATCAGGGTGTTAAACGACAATCACTTGTCTTGTCGTCGAACAGGAAAAAAATCCTGACATCTCCTGTTTGTTTCAGAGGGACATAGTGAAACTGAAGCCGCTGAAGTACCTGACTGTTATTTCATTAAAAATGGAATTCTTATGCGAAAATGGAGACCTCCCGAGGTACCTGCTGGTGATGAATGGTCAGTGAACTATCAAATTGTAGTTCCAAAATCTTACAGACATGAAATACTTAGTTTGGCCCATGAAACACCTCTGGCTGGTCATTTATGGATAAACAAGACTTATCACAAGATCTTGACTCACTTTTATTGCCCAAAACTCAAAAGTGATGTTTGTAAATACTATTGATCTTGTCATACTTGTCAAATGTTAGGAAAGCCCAATCAGAAGGCTCATCTGCAACCTATTCGTGTATTTGACGAACCATTTAGCAGAATAATGGTAGACTGTGTTGGTCCCTTACCTAAGACCAAGTCAGGTAATCAATATTTGTTGACCATTATGTGTGCATCAGCAAGATTCCCAGAGGCAATTCCTTTGAGGAATATTAAAACCAAAACCACAGTAAAAGCTTTGATAAAGTTTATTACTCAGTTTGGCCTTCCCAAACCTGTCCAATCGGATCAAGGGTCAAATTTTAGGTCTGGAATTTTTCCAGCAAGTTATGCATGAATAAGGCATTCAACAATTCAAATCTTCTGCCTATCACCCTGAGATCCAAGGGGCTTTAGGAAGATTTTTCAACAGACTTTGAAGAATATGATTGGATCATATCGCTTTGATACGGGTAAAGATTGAGATGAAGGCATTCATTTACTTTTGTTTGCTGTTAGGGAGTCAGTTCAAAAAACTTTAGGATTCAATCCCTTTGAACTAGTTTTCGGACACACTGTGCGTGGACCATTGAAGCTGTTGAAAGAGAAACTTCTTTCTAATGAAGATACTGAACTTAATCTTCTTGATTATGTATCTAATTTTAAGCATAAGTTGTCAAAGGCTTGTGAGGTCGCAAGGGCGAGTCTGCACTCTACTCAGTCAAAAATGAAATTAAGATATGATAGAAACTCAAAGGAAAGGAGTTTTAAGCCTGGTGATAGAGTTCTAGCTCTCTTGCCCATTCCACAAAATCCCCTTCTGGCCAAGTATTATCGTCCGTACACGGTTGAAAAGAAAGTAAATGATTTAAATTACATCATAAATACTCCTGGGAGCCAAACCAAAAACAACTTTGCCACATTAACATGTTAAAGGAGTATATAGAAAGAGATAGCCAGGTAAATCATGCAATTAATTTAGTTGTACCTGTCCCACTCACTGAGGATTTAAGTGAAGGAATTCAATTGGACACTATTGGTTTTGGAGCAACAAATCTTCGGAAATCGGAAATTATGAAAAATCTGGACCAGAAACTTTTACATTTGCAACAACAGGAAAGGAATGAACTTAAACAGTTATTATTTGAATATGAGCACTTATTTCCAGATGTTCCTATGAGGACAAGCAAAATTTTTCATGACGTTGAAATTGTGAATTCTAAACCTGTGAAAAAACACCCATACAGGATGAACCCTCTCAAAACAGGAATTCTTGGAAAAGGAAATTCAGTATTTGCTGGAGAACGATTTCATAGAGCCCAGTAAACGTGATTGGAGTTCATCATATATATTTGTTCCGAAACCGGATAAAACTTTCCGTATGCGCACTGATTATAGGAAGGCGAACAGTGTGACAAAAACAGATTCATTTCCATTACCAAGAATCGATGACTGTATTGATAAAATTGGAAATGCCAAGTACGTCACCAAATTTGACCTTCTGAAAGGATTCTGGCAAATTCCACTAACGGAAAGGGCAAAAGAAAATTTCGGCGTTTGTGACTCCAGATGGACTCTATCAATGTAAAGTAATCCCGTTCGGGATGAAGGGTTCCCCAAGTACCTATCAACATTTGATGAATATGATTACCTCTGGTCTAGATAATTGTGATGCTTACATCAATGATGTCATCATCTACAACGACACCTGGAAAGAACATCTAGCAACGATTCAGAAATTCTTTGAAAGACTCACTGATGCAAGTTTGACAATAAATTTATCTGAAAGTGAGTTCTGCCATGCTTGTGTAATATTTCTAGGACATAGTGGGACATGGACAAATTAAACCTATAGATGTTAAGGTCGAGGCTATCTCTGATTTCCCTGTGCCTGTCAGTAAAAAGCAGCTGATGCGATTTTTAGGTATGGCTGGATACTATCGGAAATTTTGTTCCAATTTTTCTAATATTGCTGAATCCCTGACAAACTTGTTGAGCAAGAAAAACAAGTTTCTTTGGACAGATAAATGTCAGGAGGCTTTTGATAGGTTAAAAGCCATACTTGAAAGTGCACCGGTTCTTACAGCTCCAAATTTCAATCAATCTTTTAAACTATCTGTTGATGCAAGTGATGTTGGGGTTGGAGCAATATTGATTCAAGAAGATAGAAATGGTGTTGATCATCCGGTATGCTATTTGTCTAAAAAATTAAATAAGCACCAAAGAAATTATTCAACAATCGAGAAGGAATGTTTGGCTTTAATATTGGCATTACAACATTTTGAAGTTTACATTAGTTCAGCTCTTTCTCCGGTTGTTGTGTTTAGTGATCACAACCCACTTACTTTCATCGACAAGATGAAAAATAAAAATCAAAGATTATTAAGGTGGAGTTTCGTTTTACAAAAATATAATCTTGACATCAGGTACATCAAGGGAAAAGATAATTTAATTGCAGATGCACTTTACCGTGTATAGAAATATTATTTCATGTACACTTTGTATAATTCATAAGAGTTTTTTTTAATGTAATTTTGTTTAACCTCATGTATAATTTACATATGGCAAAAAGAAAGCTTTATTATATAAATCTTTCTTTTTCTTTATGGGAGAAGTATTACGTATATGCAATTTAATTGCTTGTGTGTTAGTTTGAAATTCTCTTTTATTTTATTTTTTATTTCATTACGTTCTTGTAATGATAACTGCATTCACTGGATTTGACTTTTTTCGGAAGGTTCAGTTTTCTGTTTTCACCTGATAACAACGCAGTTCGATTCCTACATTTTAATTTTAGTTAACCTAGTTCTTGACCTTGGTTCCGATTTTGTAAACATTGAGTGAAAATGATTGGTTATTACCAAGGTCCTTTTCAACCCACGTGTTAGTCTGTTCTAAACAGTTTTATTTTTAAATTTATTTCTAATGTGGGAATCTGATTCTTAGATAGGGCTATTCTAGCCTACGTGCAAATTGGCATTTTTTTTTTTACTGCGCTGTTCAAGTTAAGCGACCACGTGAGCCATCATATGATCTAAAATCGCGGGTTAAAACAGACTTTTTCCAGTGGATTTGATCAGTCGTAAATATATACCTTCGGGCTCAATGTATTTGTCTTGTTCGTGCCATTTGAGTTGATTTTTGTATTTAAAATAATGTATTCACCCTGGAAAATACTCTTCTTCAACGAAATACTTGGACAAAGACATTCACTAAATTATTCGGAATTCAAAAGCCGGAATTATATTCTTGGTGATTCAACAAGGAACTGTTGCCACATCAACACAAACTGGTTATAGAGGACGTCATCGCCTTCCATATTGGAACTTCATCGAGGTTCGAACTTGGATTCAATTAGAACTTTTTGGTGATAGGATTTATATTTTTGAATTCTAGGATTAATTTTTGGGTTAGATTCACAAACCGTAAGTCCTATTTTATATTTTTACCATGTTTTCTAGGAAAATAAATTATTTTGTTAAATTTCCAAAGCTTGTTGACTTCACTCTTTTCTTTTGTTACTTTTGTACGAGCCTACACGTAACACACTACTGGAATTTAATTGGAACATCATTTATTAGGACTGGTGTTAGAACCTTTAGGACTATTTGGGAGACTTGTAATGAAACTTTTGGGACTGTTTGAGATTTAATTCGCAACGCGATGGTCGTCTTAATTGTCACTTTGTATTCTAGGGAAACAAACTATTTTTTAAAGTTTGCAAAACATGCTGGTTTTTGTTCTATTTTTCCCATTACTTAGTTCAAGAATATAGAGTCGTTTTATATATATATGTATATATATATATATATATATATATATATATATATATATATATATATATATATATATATATATATATATATATATATATATATATAATTAGATTTTAGTAACATATTTTATGTATATATGGCGTATCCTTTCGCAACGATTTAGCATTGTAGACATCGCAGCTTAAGCAGAGCTTGCCAAAATAATGTAGTTATCAGATTTACACGTCAGTAGAATGTGTATTTTAGGTCAAAGGGACCGTTTCACGTGTTGTAAAGAGGAATAAATACAAGTTTCTAATAGAACGATTCTGGCATGAACAGTGCTGTAGAAATAAACATAAAACATGAAGCGTAACAAAAGTTATAGTGATCCGCGTTTGCGACGAAGGCGAAGTACTCACTACGATACATCTCCTCGCAAAGTTGTATGAATCGGGCATAATATTATGTATACGGGACGCATAAAACCAATATCTCGTTGAGCTAAACGCAAATACCTGACCAAGAATGTAGAAGCTATCTACATGTATGTGCAAACATTGGGCTGTCAGATTTACATTCGGGGAGAGGGAGGTGCTAAGAAAGCCGCTCGAAACACTTCCATACAACTAAAAATGAAGATCCATTTTCATTCAGATCGAATTTTACACTATCAACGACTTCTTAATGAAACATTTGCATCGACAATAAAGGCAGATTTGTCGTGAAAATGACATTAATCAACTTTTTTAAAATTTGCATCTAGATGTAAAGGCAATTTTCTTAAAAAGAGCGATATTCTTCATCAAAATTTAACTTCTTCACAAAAGATTGAAAATCTTGATAAATGTGGCACTTTTTCACAAGAATTGAAGGTTTTCCATGAAACCTTTACTATCTATGTTTCATGTAACAATTAACAATTCTTCATAAAGATTTTGCTTATGTGCAGAAAGTATTTTTTTCATCAAGTTTTCAGAAAACACTTATCAACTGGGATTAAGTTTTCATGAAATGTTTTATTTTCTAGCTAGCTATACAGCACAATACACCTAAGGGCTGTTAGCTTCATAGGGTGTGTTAGTGTTTTATATCCGAATATCATGTATAGAACCTAACAAGTCGAAAGTAATTCATTATTTACTTTTTAAAAATACGTAAATGAAATGTGCAGGTACAACCTGTTTTCCGGAAAAGGTATTTATAACCGCGAAAATATGCAAAATGATACTGAATTTTACGTGCAATACATAACGACATAGCGATACCTCTGATCGATTGCCTTGCAATTGTTCCATTGCATAAAGTCTAAACAAGATGTAACGAGTGTTAGGTTTCCTAAACGCATAGGGCCTTACGTATACCGCATGCAGAAAATATCACATTGCAATGAAATGGAGGCTACCATATTGGTCTTGTTGTGGCCAAAACACATTATGGCAAGTTAAATTTTACGCGTACGTGTGACACTATGGCTATCACACATTTCATATAGCAAGTACAGTAGTGATCGGTACTGTTAAAAGTGAAGAAAATTCGGAAACGTTAGATGTATACTAGAAGAGGAATTGTTCCAGTTTTTTTATTTTACTTCCTCGTCTTCGGTCGATTCACGTATTTAGTTTTGTAAAGGTTCATCCTCCGAACTTGATCTTGTCCAGTATTATTAGTCTTTCCTGCTTAAAAGCCATGTGAAGACATTGAAAATTTTAAAACATTTGCTATATATCGTAAATCTGCATTACATTTCTTCCTTAACGGTATATATATATATATATATATATATATATATATATATATATATATATATATATATATATAATGTACTTGCAAATATGGAACTATTTTATTAATATTTTGTTTTCACTAGTGTGTGAGAAGGTACGTCCAGCAAGGCACAAAATGTGTTTGTGGTGGAGAAAAATCTTTATTTATACAAAACTTAATTGATCCGGCAAGATACAAGAGAAAATGCATACTTTAACAATATCAGACTGTCTCTCAGTCAAATCGGGTTGATATTACGATTCTTACCGAACATGAATTCTAACGCAGTATGGTGTAACAAGTTCCACGATGGCAAGTTTGGCAAATATACATTTACATTTCCTCGTGATCGTCTAAGGTGGAATATACCGTATCGGTTAGGAAGCGCTCGGGGAGAGTTTAATTACTGACAAGTTAACTTTAGTGACATTTTTGTTTCATTGCATACAAACTCCTTTTTATATGGACTGCTTGAAATTCTCTCGACAAAAAGAAGCTGGATTTTTTTTATTGTTAGTTATTTCACAAACTCATTGCTAAGTGTTACACTCTACTTTATGTCATTTTTTCACAATCACGGTACCATCCCCCACCCACTGCTGAATGGAGTATTTGTCAATAGCCATCGGGCTGCATGTATGCATGTAATGTAATTGTCAGTCATGGGACAGGAGGTCAGTGAAGAAAACCAATATGACATCCCCCATTGCACTGCATTACGATGTGCGTCACATGCATTGTATGCAAGGTTCAGTGTATATGAAAAATGTAACGCTCGACTAATCTTGCTTAGCCTTCATGCAATATAGTAATTCCAATGCAATAGCTAAATTCTATCTCAATGCTGTTATCTATTGAGCGTAAATGCAATACCACATTTCCTATTGTAGCCCGTATAAATATATTTTCCACAACACAGATTCGACCTGCAAGTTTAAATAACATTTTTTTACGTTAATAGATAACATGTTGTCTCTTATTAGAATTATGTGTGATATTTGGCTATATCACACCCACCCACCCTATCAAGCCTATTCACATTCCCAATACCTTTTCATTTTTAAACTCTGGCTGTTAGGTCAAACATTGAAGTTACAGAAACAAACAAAAAATATAAACTGTTTGTCCTCGTGGAATCGAATACAAATTGTAACCTCTTGGGACTGACGATAATGTAATCCAGGTATTAAAATCGGCTAGAAGTAAGCAGAAGGTAAAGGATTTAGTTGTACTCATTTACATTAAGAAAAGCAGAATGGAAAGAGAGCCACGTGCAGTTGTGGCAAAACTGCACTGTTTAATGACAGATGTCTGGATATGAACCTCAGTTCATAAGGGCGATCGGAAATTGACTAAGGGTTCTAGCAAGAAAATGCATGGACTGTAAAAAGTTGTACTTACCAATTTAACCATGTTTGATGATGTTGCTTGCGGGAACTTGACACATGAAATGAACACGATAACGGTCATAGGTTCTTTACACTAGACAAATGTCCGTAATTGCACGTGGCTATAAGATCCCTTTGCACATGCAGACACGAGAGTTCGGTGTTTTCCACGCGCTTCTCTGTATCGGTCACTCCATTGTCCCCTATGCTTAAACTATCAATTATATAAAACTGGTTTCTCAAGTTTTAATCCACTTTCAGGTGAATTCGCCCGTTGTTTGGTCAATACATAATGCATTTTGATCAGATGACTTCAAATGAACACATCAGACAACATACATTGTAATTAATACAAATATAAGAGTAAGTAGACTACACGATTGTAAATACAAATTGGTAAAAATATTAAATCGACTGGCATTAGAATCATTTACTGTTGTTTGTTAGTTTCTTAAAATGTACGAACACATTTTAAATTATCTTTAAAGCTCTGTCATTGCAATATCACAACAATGAGGTCACACTGACTCATTGCAATATCACAACAATGAAGTCACACTAGTCATTGCAATATCACAACAATGAGGTCACACTGAATCATTGCAGTATCACAACAATGAGGTCACACTGAGTCATTGCAATATCACAACAATGAGATCACACTAAGTCATTGCAATATCACAACAATGAGGTCACACTGAGTCATTGCAAAATCACAACAATGAGGTCACACTGAGTCATTGCAATATCACAACAATGAGATCACACTGAGTCATTGCAATATCACAACAATGAGGTCACACTGAATCATTGCAATATCACAACAATGAGATCACACTGAGTCATTGCAATATCACAACAATGAGGTCACACTGAGTCATTGCAATATCACAACAATGAGATCACACTGAGTCATTGTAATATCACAACAATGAGGTCACACTGAGTCATTGCAATGGATTTATCGTAATGCATAAAGACTAAACAATATGCAACGAACGTTACATTTTGCATACACATGGAGCCTTGTAGAATGCGAATTTTGATTAGTATCAACCATAGAAAGTTGCATTTAACAAGTCCAGCTCGAATTGGAGAGCATTTTCTCAAGGTTAGCAAATAAATTGCTTTGTTACTGTTTCATTACGATACCTTAAAATTTAAAATATCCTGTAATGGTACTAAACTAAGTTTGAAATCTTTAAAAAAAAAAAAAAATCTCAAAGAAAGATTTCAACATGAATAAGATTTTAAGTTTACCTTAAGAGAGACAGAGATGACTGGAGACATGTACACAACAAGCAAAAAAAAAAAGAAACACATCACATTTCAAAAGAGTGTGTTGTCTTCACAGTATTAGGCTGTTGAAACAGAATGATTTCTTCATTTTCTTTCATTACAAAGTTACACGAATAACATTTGAAAAGGGATAGTAGTTAATTGAACGGTATAGACGAAACAGAGGAAACGATGGACAGAATGAATTTGAAGCAAAAAGAGGAAAAGACATAGACAGTAATTAATGGGACTTAATGCATTCTTGATTACGATTGAATTTTAATGTACTGTAAGTGTCATACGAGTATAATATATGTTGCCTGTATTATTTGCTATATGTCATTCAATTATTTTGCATGATTTCAGATACATAGGTATCGTTTTTTATTTAAAGGGTAAAGTGTATCAAGCAATTGCTCGAACAATGAGCAAGACTGGAATGGTATATTTTGCCTAATAAAGAGGTATAGGGTGCTTAAATTACCCGTCGATGTGCAATCATATTCATTTCATGCCACGCGCTTCTCTATACTTCTAAATGGTACAGAATAATTTGTTTTTAACAGCTTAAACTATTAACTGACTGAATATGGAATGTTGTTAAATTCTTTAAATGTGTCTAAAGGTGACTTAAATATGCATAATGGTTGGAGAGTTATGACGATTTTTCATGTCTGGTTTGCTTTCTTGGAAAACAAGATTATTTTTGGTGGAAGATGGTTTGGTAATTAAAAAAACGAAATGAAAGGAACTATCTAGCATATTTCATAGAGTATTAGATTTAGTAGAAATATTTGAAAAGATTGTCCTCTATCCAGCAGGTTCGATTATCAAACCTTTCATAGTCTCACATGGCTAAAGTCATCCGTAGAACTTAGACTGAATGTTCAGTTTAAATAGAATTGCCATGGTTGTATATTGAGCAGTTCTAAATATGTTAACTATGATATTTAATCTGAATTTAAATTTGAAGAGAGGTAGTCTATATTACCATCGTAGTAAGATTTTACTATTGTAAATTAATATCATTAAATCATAGACTACCGATAGAATATGGTAGATTTTCTAGTTTTTTTTGATAATGATATACAGCGTCAGTTGTGTATTTTAAGTAAAATTGCTAATGAATGCCACCTTCTCTATAATTATTCATATTTTAACACACAACACGCAGATTTGATACAAAGGACTATATATTTACACTTTAGTGCCTATACATCAAAACTATTGCAGTGTGAGATAGACTTTAATAGTTAATAAACTTTGTACGTAATTGTATTATAGGCTTACAAGTACAGTGTACTTTGTACGTAATTGTATTATAGGCCTACAAGTACAATGTACTTTGTACGTAATTGTATTATAGGCCTACAAGTACAATGTACTTTGTACGTAATTGTATTATAGGCCTACAAGTACAATGTACTTTGTACGTAATTGTATTATAGGCCTACAAGTACAATGTACTTTGTACGTAATTGTATTATAGGCCTACAAGTACAATGTACTTTGTACGTAATTGTATTATAGGCCTACAAGTACAGCGTACTAACCTTTGTTAGGTGACTGTTGTTTCATACATGTCAGTTTCTCGGGCTACATGGAATCGTATGTCCATTTTGAATCCCCTATACCCAGAGCTAATGTTATATCAGTGTTTGAACCCTTTTTTGGACAAAATATAATCCTCGGCAAGCTTTACCACTCTGTTATATGCAGAGGCCCGGGTCAGGACCGAATCAGGTCATGTGCTGGGATATTCTAGCCGAGAAGTATAGTCTGTTATGTGCTGAAAAATTATATAAAAAAACAGACATGGATATACAAAAAATTGTCTCCAAACGCGAACCGTATGGTATTTGTAGACATTACCTAAATTGTGCAGATCAAATTCCTGCCAAATGTCTTTCGAATTAGCATTGTTGTATTGTTGTTATCTTAGGGATAACGCCATCTCTAACCGTCAGATCGGCTGCCAGTATAGCTGGTGGAGGAACGATCCGGAAAACCCAATTAAGAATCACCGATCCACAGGATGCTACTGACAAGCTTCCTCAAATTACCAAATCAGCCAAGCCCGAGACTCTAACTGAGGAGCTATGTCAGTAATCGGTGAAAGCGAGGGCTTTAGACCCACTCGGGCACCCTGGGCCGCTGCATTATTATATTACAATCTAGCCTTTATGGGGTGAAGGGGATATTTTCCACCGATAATAGACAGCACTTTAACACACACACACACACACACACACACACACACACACACACACATATATATATATATGTGTGTGTGTGTGTGTGTGTGTGTTTAAATTACCGTGATATGGGTAAATAGTTAAGTTACAACAGGTACTTCATAATAGAGAAAATGATACTCAAAATGTAAACGCTCTCATTAAGGAAGTACACCACTGAATGACGTGAGACAGATCCGTTAAGGTGTGATACTTAACACGATACATTCCCTTGCTTGCATGGACTTAAAATCAACGGTGAAACGTAAAGCATGAAAATCTTTATTTCACTCAATAGACAGATTGACAGAATGGTAGATGACACCGTAAAGCATGTATTACTGTTGCAACATATTTGTAGAATTCAATATATGTTAGTATGCTTATATATCCTTAGATTCCGACTGACACATGATTGGATAAAAAGTTTCTCGGAATGCCCGGTTTCGATTGTAGACTTTATCTTTAAACTCCTGCTTGTATTGTAAGCTACAGTATATCTACGTCACCGCGTCCGAATCCCTGAACCCTACGCCAGTATGGAATAGTACTCGGATTTTTGCCTCCTGGGACCTCCGTTGTGGATAAGAGAATTACGCCTCTCTTTTGTCCGGACAACCTGATTTAGGACCGTACTTGGCCATGTAATTTTTGACACATGTCGCAACACAGAAGTTATTACTATCGCATGCATTCAAATCGAAAATCAGATGAATATATAATTCATAAGAATTAACAGTTTCGCATTTCGTGTGCATAATGTCACAATGAGTTGAGAGCTAATAAATCCATTGGCAACAATTACTGGAAAGTCATCTTCTTATATGGGATTTATGTTTATTTCTAATCGTGCTTTATTAAAATGGACTCGCACACCTGGTCAAATTCTATTACTTGTCACTGCTAAGAGCTGTGAATAAAGTTCTACGGAGTAATTACAACGACGTTTCGTGTGTGTGTGTCTGTGTGTGTGTGTGTGTGTGTGTGTGTGTGTGTGTGAATAAGTGCTCTCACGCTCTATTTCATCGCAAGTAGACATTTGCATCGTTTTCCAATGATCTAGCAGGACTCAGATCACAGTGATTTACCCATATGGTCTCAACATATCTTCAAAGATCAACTCGCAGTGAAGTTCTTATCATCAATTAACGGGCTTTATTTTTTGAATGGTTGGACTGTAAACGAAGCACCGTCCAATGGGTTATTACCAGATCAATGTCTATGCCACATCACTTACTGTGCGCCGAGATATACATAGGCATTCACGCCATAATGCTCAAATTCAAAAGAACAAATAATTACATTGAAATCAATACCAAAAATTCCTTTATTTGACTTTTGTATCACCACCAAATTAAGAGAAGAAAATATGCTCTAAAATAGACAGGGACTACATTTGTGAGTACTGAACCGGAAGTAATGATTGCGACACGAGTCCGGCATGTGATTCCAGCGATGCTTAGTGCGGGGCCCTAAAATGGGGCACTAAGAGGCAGGTGTCTCGTAAGAAAGAGTAAAAAATCTGATACAAATTAAATCTCTACAGCCACATAGGACTGTGGAGATCTGATCTGTTAAAAAACAACCGAGGTTTAGTTTTAACTCCAGAGTGAGGCTTTCCCAAAACTAGGAAAAGTGATCGGATTCGCTGATACGATAAGGTGATTTAATATGTCATTCAGATGATGTGATAACATGTTATTTTGTTCAAATTGGTAGGTTTGACTGACCTAATAAGAGCAGTCTCCTGTATCGGTAACTATTTTTATTGCGATTATAATTGGTATCCTTTTAAGGGTACACTACAATCTTGGCTTTAATAACTGCAAACTGAAGGTCGAAATCAATTTTGAGATAGCGAGAAATTTCTTTAAGGTTTGCTTCTGAAAAGATCAACCAAAGCGCACTGTCGATAATAGTAAACAACGAAGATCCTAGCCGTTAATCACCCATTTGGCCTTCCTAGCAATACAATGGGAATCCAAAGATGGGTCTGGGGTAGAAACAAAGAAAAACGGATGTGTGATTTTTAATGTAACTTAACCCGATTTTCTGCATTTGATAGACTATGCATGACAGCCTATATATTTGGAGGAAGAAGAACCTGGCAAAGCCCTGGGCTACTGGCAAGCTTTCTATACCCAAGTTAACCCAGCCGAGACTCAAACCCACACGGACAGAGATGAGATTATGTGTTTGGTAAAGTCAAGCACCTTAATAAACTCACTTACCCGTGACGCCGCTTGAAGTGTGCACTTTTCAATACAATGTTTAACTGTCTCGTTTGCTTTACTTCTCTGAAAGGGAAAAAAGTTTTAATATGCTTATCACATGATCATCATTGTATTTGTATGTCTTCATTAATAATATACATTTCATCCCCACCCCTCTATTAGCTCATTGACTGAACGTAAAGAGTCACTCAAGTGTTTGAAAGATCGAGACGATGAGGTATTAATTTTTGGACAACCACCATTAAAGAGTACATTTTCAAACAATGAAATAGTGCAGTCTGAGGTCAAGTGCTTCCTAAATAAATATACACAACAAAGCTCGAAGTTAGGGAGGGAATCTCGAATCATATTCTAGGTACATCCATTTTTACGTATTTTTGGGGGGTAATTTCTATTTTCTTCTTTTGTTTCTTGAAATTATAGACAGAACATGATTTTGTTCTACATTCTTTTATTAAAACAAAAGAAAACAAACATATGGTAATTGCCATCAATTGTGTCCTTGTTCAGAATATTGTGCATGCAACCATAAGATTTTATCCATCTGAGGTTCATCAAGGTTTCGGTAAATTAATAAATCTAACTCCTGCATTTATTTAATCTGGATTTAGACTATTAGAATTTCATAGCCCTACTGATTCCTTTCCACTGTTACTGGTTTAAAAATTGACTAACCATTGCAAATTTTTAAAATATTTTCGATAATCAATTTATTGTTGCAACACTCACATTGTTGGAGGAAAATGGCCGACATAAACGATGCATAGATATTTGTCTAATTTACGATTGCTGATTGGTTAATCGAACAGCTCGATTGACAGGTGGCGATAGGTGTGGCGTGCTAGGTAAAACAAAAATATACTCCACATAAATATCATATAGGGTTTTCATTCTGACCCAAGAAAGCCCTCTTTAGACTACATCTTGTGTGGCCCTGATAGGAGATATATATATATATATATATATATATATATATATATATATATATATATATATATATATATATATATATATATATACAAATACACGGCATCGAAACGCCCAAATTTAGATCGCAAAAGTCAAGAGCTGCTGCAATCCAAACCGATTCAGCAAATCTCTCGTATATCACAAGTACGCATAGTACACGCAAAATAATAACTATCACAAGGTAGGAAAATTCACAACTCGGGAATATTCAACTCGGATGTGACTCTAACATCTTTGGCGTTAAGTTCGGGTGAGGTCCGCACAACACAGGAAAGTGAACATAGATTTGAAACAATCTTAATTCTGCTGCTTGTGTGGAAGGTCACAGCCTTGGTCAGAAGAAGACGGTTGGGGGACATTCGTGGCGCCCTTGCTTTCTGTAGCCTGCTCTGGTGGCATGATGTAGCGGTTAATCGCACAAATTGAATAGCACGCAAACGCGTGCACACTGACGAGTGGTGCATGCCAACAGGCGATGTAGGACTATAATTTAAAAGAATAGCAGGTTTGCGAAACGTGGAATAGATCACTATATTAGCCCGAGTCTCAAAAGACGTAGATAAACAACGTTACTGCTTGCACAGATCATTTGTATCCATGGTCAGCCTCGTTTTGAATTATTGTTGGTGTCTTTTGTTTTCCTTTACTGATGTCCGATGAAACGATTAAATCGGTTATAAATGGCACCGATCAATATCCTGGCTTAAATGTGCAAGCCGTGCAATATTCATAGCCTCATGCGAATTTCTTAGGCAAGGGAGTAAAATCGACATCGCCAAAATCGATGCCTTGGAGATTTTATTTCTTTTCTATTTCTTTTCCTTTTTGCTGAAATCACGTCGGCGTTATAATGTCTATTTTTTCCGTTGAAGTTTTGCTAATTTCTGAAGAATGATAATTGACAAAAGACGTTGCAGAATTTTGCAAGAGTTTTGTACAAGTCAATATATGGCGTTTTGCCAGAAGCGATAATGCCACCCGGAGGAAAGGTTGTGTGTTTCCAGGCGCGAGTATGTTCGGATTTTAATGGAAAGAGAAGAGGAGCAGGCAGGGCGAACAGACATCTGTCTGAATCGTCATTTGTCTAAAACATAAGGTTCCTACAGGGGCTGAAAAAATAATGTCAATAACGCTAAACCGAACCTCCTAACTTTTATTATTACCAAAACGGATAATGTTAGCTCATTTTTTGTTATTTTATTTTTGAATCTTTGTTTTTTATGTTATAATGCGTTTAGTTTACTCACCGGTCACTCGATTTTTGTCATTCGCCCTGCCTGCTGCCGTAATTAAACAGCCAGTATAAATATTATTAATATGGTTGTCATCGGAGAACCACATTCAGCTAGATTAGCTCGAGAGCGATTAGAGGCAATTAGAAAATATTTACCTGTTCGTGATGCTGTCAAGCAACAATTACAACAACGACAAGAATCTCATGTTGAATTTGAAGAGGATACAAAACAATTATTTAAACCTATTACAGAGACAACTAAACCTCTTCTTCCTGTTTTAGAGAAAACCGCTGAGGCAACTGAAAAAATAGCGGAGAGAACAAAACAGACAAAAAGACTTTTACGTGGACTTCCAGCTGATATAGCTGCTGCTCAACCAATACCTGTAGTCGCTGAAGCATCAGCTCCTAAACAATATAAGGTTGTAATTAGTACTACTGCTGAATTGGTAAATAAATTTACTGAAGATGCTGTTAAAACAATTAGGGGGATTGTTGATGATACAAATATGTTAGCTGTGCTTGCTTTTGCTGGTTTTAGTCGGAGAGAAACATTAATGAAACCTGAAAACGTTAAAGATATTAGAAACCGTGATCAGTGGTATAAAGCAATATATCGCATAAACACGAATTTTGAAAAAGTTAAATCTGATGATCCAAAATATCGAGATTATATATATAAAATTAATAGTTTAGCTAAAATGCAGGAAGAAAGAGATAGAAAGGAGGAAGAAAGCAAGATACAGATGAAAGAAGAGAAGTGAAAAACAAGAGAAGCAGCAGCAGCAAGACCAAAACGAAAATATATAAAAAGAAAACAACCTGCTCCTGAAACAACATTGGAATTACAGCCTGCTCCTGAAACAACATTGGAATTACAGCCTACTCCTGAAACAACATTGGAATTATAGCCTGCTCCTGAAACAACATTGGAATCACAACCACCATTATCATTACCACCACCATTAAGATCATCATCACCACCAATGACAAGGGGAGCAGCAAAAAAAATACAAGAAAGAAAAGAATCAAAATATTGGTCGCCAGTCTCACAGAAAATTCTGAAAGAACAACAATCATCACCACCACGTGTACAAGAAACAAAAAAAGAACCATCACCTCCTCCACAAAAAAAGGATTTTATCCCATTTACAACGGTAATAGAAGCTAAGAGCCAAATAGATAGAAATATTGATAATGCAAAAATCTATTTACAACGCCCTTTTCCACGTTATAATTGGGCTGAAAAAGCAATTAACGATACTAATGATAATATCAAATTATTAGAAGAATTTTATAATACATCACCTGAAACTTTATCAATATGGGGTGAAAAAATACAAGAATATAAAGATGAAATAAGAAAATTGAAAAATGGTTTAGAATCTATAAAGAAAAAAGGAAAAGGTTTCTCTACTGGAGGTAATTTTACTCTATGTCCTAATAACGTTATCTCTGACGTTGAACGTCTCGAAATTTTCATCGGAGGAAAACGAGCTGGAAATAATTCCAGAGAAATAATTAATGAAGCTGCCGATATTTGCAGACGATTATTTACCGGTGGTACCATGGACGTTGATGTTTATCAGTCTCTTATTAATGAAATTGCCGATGACTACTACAGTGACTGAGTACGTAATTAAATACAATTACTATAATAAAATGACCGTACACGGTATTCAACGTGGACCAACCATGGTCAGAGTAATAAATTCACGATTACCAGTATATAAGACAACCTACGGAGATGGACTAGGTGATGTTGTTCGGGGTCTATTTAGAAGGATAGCCCCAAAAGCAATACCGATCGCAAAGCAACTGGGTATGAAAGCTATTGATGTTGTTCGTGAAAAAGGTATTGGTGCTATGGGTAATCTCGCTGGTAAAGCATTTTCAGCGATCAAAGATAGACTAGCACGATTAATACGAAAACCTCAACCTGTAAAATTACCTAGTACTGAAGTAATGCCTGCAAATGTCAGTAAAATAATAAATCAAGTTGCTAATCAAAAACTAGCAGAGTTGGCTGATGTACCAATGTCAGAAAAAGAAAAAAATATAACCGCTAGTCTGATAGCAGGAAGTGGTCTCACTTCCCGAAGTGGTCTTCGTTTTAGACGATAATAAATATAATAAAGATGTTCAAGCGCATATCTGATCCAGCATTTGACATGGACGCACCAGTACTCAAAGATGAGTCTGTGCGTGATTATCAATATTATTCTTATGACGCTCGAATTCCAGATCAGCGTGGACGAATTGAACTACAGGTTCAGGATATAAGTAGGTATTTCCTACCCGCTGAGGCTTTTATTGAGGTTGAAGGTGAAATTTTAAATAACGCTGCTCCTGCAGCACCAGTAGCATATGGAGACGATGTTAGGGTTGGTTTTGTTAATAATGGTATTATGGCGTTATTTGATAGTGCTACGTACATGATTGACGGAAAAAATATTGAATCAATTCAAAAGGACGTTGATGTTGCTACAACGATATTAGGTCTTGCAAGATACAGCGACGATTATTCAAGATCAACTGGTCCATCAATGATGTTTGTCAAGGATACTTCTAACTACTCTGATAACAGACAATATAATTTAGTACAAACACCGCGTGCTACTGCATTCGATCCACAACCAGCGGGAATGATAGCACGGCCTGCTGCTGATTTTTCGTTATTGCAAAGTGTTAATTCAGAATTTAACTTAGGATTTGCAGCACGTCGAGCAATGTTGCGTGGTGGAAGAAGAGCATTTTCATGTGCCATTCCACTATCACATATCTCTGGATTCTGTAGAAATGTCAGAAAAGTCATTTTTGGAGCTAAGCATACAGTTGTACTTGTACGAAAAGCAACCGACAACGATGCATTATGGAGACCCATTGGTGATCCTGGTAAAGTAATTCTGACAAAACTTTCATTGTGGATGCCAGTGATGACTCCATCAATATCTGAAGAAGATCGTCTACTCTCTTTTATGAATCAAGGTGGTAAATCAGCATTATAATGGTTAACAATGACTACAGATGCTATCCAGAGTAATATTAATGGTTTATTTACGTGGCAGATAGCATCACAACAAGGTGTTTCTGCACCACGACATATATTCATTGCGCTTCAAGATGCTGCACGGGTGGATGATCAAACACGTAGCATTATGATATTTGACAATCTTGGTGTTTCCGAGGTTTCTTTAAGAATAAATGGACATCAAGAACCATCCGAAGATATTTTATTGAATTTCGATCAAAATCATGTAGCACGTGCATATCATCGATTAATGACGTTCATGGGACGTGATCAAAATATTGATACTGGTTTACAAATATCACAGTTAGATTTTACAACTTTATATCCAATTTATTACTTTTCGCTCGAACATTTAGATTTAACCAGACAGTCAGTAGTCGATATACACTTTCGAGCTCGTGTGACAATAGGAGCTATTGCCAATTACAGAGCAATTGCTGTCATACTCAGCGATAAATCAATGTTACTTGAAGGTGTTGGTGGACGAATGAGAGTCGTTGATGCTCCAGTAGAAAACATGTAATTAGATCGTTTATGAATATTATAATGTCGTATAATCACGTTAGTGTTAGTCTGACTCCTGGTCAGATTAAAAGGATACAATCAGCATCAAAAAATAACTGTGGATTAAAAATATTTCTAAAGAAAGATCAGATGAGCGGTTCAAATAAATTATCTCTTACAGAACGTCAGCTCAGGCATTTCAATGAATCCAAAAAATCAAATAAAGGTACAAAACTTAATCTTTCTGCGGATGCCATTAAAGATATCATTAAGACGGGTGGTATATTTCCACTTCTTGCTGCTATACCAGCATTAATAGCCGCTGCAGCCCCAGCTGTTGCAAAAGCAGCTGCATTAGGCGCTGTTGGAACCGCTGCTGGAATGGCATTAAAGAAAGCAACAGGAAAGGGAATCAAAAAAAAGGGAAGGGGTCTAAGATTACCAGGGACTCCACATTCATGGTACGGAAAAGGCCTAAGATTACCAGGGACAGTTTACTAATATCTCCTATGTCCAATTTTGATTTACTAGATGCTGCTAAAAAATTAAAAATAAAAAATTTTAGAGGAGTTTTCATGCGTGATCAATTACCGAAACAACCAAATAACATTGAAACCGGTATTATTAATCTCGATGAAAACTCTGGACCTGGCACGCATTGGGTCGGATATGCAATTGATCCACGTGGAATTATTTATTTTGATTCATATGGACTAGCTCCACCAAAAGAATTCTTAAAGTATATTAGCGGCTATCAAAGTACTCCAATATGGTATTCAACATTACCTACACAAACATTAACTGATCCACCAATATGTGGTCGAGAAGTACTTAATGTACTTGATGCTGTATCAAAATCAACAAAACCACCTCACAAAGTTGTATATGAATATACTACGTTGTCACATTTAAACAAACATTAGTAAATATAATGGTGTATATTTATGGAAGATCTTCTCGTGGTAAAGGTCATCAGCGAGCTGATTTATCTAAATACGCAACTCTCGATCAGCTCAGAAATGAGATTGATGATTTATTAAACATAACCAGTGTGGATCAAAATGAAGTAGTCGTTTTTCAGGATAAGGAAGGACGATTAAAAACTAGTAATATACAACTGCCAGATGTACTTATACGAGTTCCTAATGCGGTTGTTAACAATATAGTTACTTTTACTGATCAGGGTAAAATACAAGATTCCGGTACGTCAGTCAGCGATTATATTAAGAAAGCTGGTGATTCATTCAGAGGTAGCATTATTATGAATCAAAATAAAATTATAGACCTTGGAAACCCAACCGCAGATACAAACGCCGCAACAAGGAAATATGTCGACGATCAAGAATCTAAATACGTATTGGCCAACGGCGGTATAATGCGTGCATTTCTTAATATGAATAATAATGGTATTAATAATCTTAGAACACCAGAATATGATTTTGATGCTGCGACGAAGAAATACGTCGATGATAAGGAAATTCCTCTAAAAACAATCGGTGACGAAATTACTACACTTAGTGCTACTTTTTCTAGACATGTAGAAACGTTCTTAAATTTTCGTAGAAATGTAAACAAAACCATTAAAGATTTTTTTGGGGAACAACCAACCGTTGACATAAAACTCTCCGACGTTAACATGAAACTCAATGATATTGTCAGTGGAATACCTAATATTGTTCAAAAAACTAATCTGATTAAAATTCCACACAGACAAATTAAAAATATCGTATATACAGTAGCATCAGGATTAACAACATGGTCACAGCAAAATAACACTATTAAATATACCGCAGAAGTTACTGGTGTTTATAGACTATCTATCTTAGCTCTGCAAAGTTTAAAATTTATACTACAACATTTCCGTGGCGTCATTCAACAAATGCTTTCTCTGGAGTTGTATCTATAGTGTTAAATAAGGATGCTGAAGAAATATTTTTACTGGAAGCAGATGATCAAACAATAACCGCAACGTCTTTCTGGTGGTGTTTGGACTTTGTAGCTGAAACACCGCAATTAGTCACTTAATATAACAATAATGGATCAACCTCAGTCTCGCATCGACGTTCAACGTTACAGATGCAATCAAGTATATGAGCGTCTGACTAAACTAAATAATTTTATCGACTATTATAACACGAAAAAAAAATACAAAAGACGTATAGTTGTTATTGATGTAGTTGTTCACTCGGTTTCTGCTGTTATTGCTGGAACAGGATTATTATTATCAACATTGACGATGACAGCACCTACTGTTATAACCATCATTGTTTCAGCATCAACGACTATTGCTGGTGTTCTCGGTATTATAGCCAAAAAGATAGATACCTGTACAAATGCTAAATTGCACGATTATATGATTAAATTACATACAGTGGCAGAGGCATGTTCTAAGCTATCTTTGTACGTTTCTTCGTGTGTTAGTGATGGTGAAATATCCGATACTGAATTTGCGATGATGATGAAAATCTATGATGACGCTTTTAAGGTGATCGCTAATGATTTTAATGAATTAAATAATAATGATAATAATAATGACAGACAGGGAGTTACTTCAGCAGATCGTCACTAATACAACTCCGTCAAAAACCACTATGATATCGTTAAGTTCGACCAATCCGGAATTTAGTGTCAATTTTCCAACCGCAATTCCAGCAAAAGAAATAGCATTAGCGCAATTGCGAGTTTATTATAGCTGGCCAAATATTAGATCAAAACCATTTGGTGGACTACAGCCAAATAATTCATTAGTATTCGCTAATAAGAATAAGCCTGATGGAACTCCTGATTGGCAAGTAGTTGCTATTCCAACGGGCAGTTATCAAATAGAACAGATTAATGATGAGTTCCAACGCAGAATTAAATCTATTACAGGAAAAGAATCAAAAATAGCAATTACTGTTTACGAACCAACACTATCTGCGGTTATTGAAATAAATTCCCCTGATTACTCTGTAGATATTTATCAAAGTTCGATTAGATCAGTATTAGGATGGCCTGAAGATCCACCGATTTATCAAGGACCACCAGAACCACAACGATCTGATTTCGTCGTAGATGTTAAAAAATATATAAAACCTCCAGAATATCAAAAAACTTATCCGTTTATAGAGACTCCGGATGCTTATCGTGGTTATGCACAGTATACTCATTTTATAGATTTCGTTCGGGGTAAAGGTACAACAAGAATAGCAACAATTAATGTTGAAGAAATTAACTCAAAATCAAGACCAATTAAATCTGAACACGGAAGTGTACTTAATGATCTAAGAAATTTATTTTCCAATATCAGCACTTCCTACAACGATGACTTAAAAAATCAGATAATTGAAACAATACAACATTTGAATCAGGTTGCATCAGACTTAGAATATGTAAATAAGGCTATCGTTGATAGAGAAAAAACATTAAACGTACCGGTAGATAGATTTCTTAGTACTTATATAGTTAATGAAGATGATCCTATTCAGCGAGTAAGTTATAAACGTTTATTTAAAACAGCATTTCTTAAATATTATGGAATCACAGAAGAACAGCTACCAACATTTGTAATTCCTGGATTTAACTCTGAAGAGCTAAAGAAGTCGGTTAATGATCTTATTGATGAACACTTTAAAAGAATATGTAATTCATGGAAAAAATTAATACCTACACCAACTATTCTTAAATATAATAATGATCCACATGGTGGAGGTCGCCATATCTCACCTGGTATTGATAATATAACATCTACGATCGCGGTCAATCTAGTATGTGACGTAATTGATGACAGCTATCAAGTAGATCTTTCAAAGTCTAACCAGGCCCAACAAGGGTATATACTATATACATTCAGTCCTAAAGATCCGCCCGGGTGGTTAATTGTATCTGAGCCAATTAATCCAGTTTATCTACGTGTACATAATCCATTATTATCAAGAATAAATTTCAAACTTACTGACCAGACAGGAAACATTCTGGATCTACGAGGAGAGTCTCTTAATATTAATTTGTATATACGCTCGTAGAACGTCCGATTAAATAATCAGGGGCAAAAAAATAATCTGATGAGTAAATATATGAATAATACTCAATTTCTATGATTAAAGCAATTGTATATATAATAAAGCGAGATAACTCGGCTATCTCTCTCTGTGGAGTAAATTAAACGATTATTTCCCTTACTACTACGTCGTTACCTGTACAAATCCAGTTGTATATACGTGTATAGCGTATTAGTCCGTCTGTCTGTTGCCTTAACGAACTATAACTCATACGTGCAATTATTTTATGAATTTTGAAAAATTGAAGTACAGTTCTACATTTCTATTAGTAATACAAGTTCTGTGAGACAGCGCAAATATTTTATATATATATACTTAAATTTAACTGTATTATTGATAAGAGAGCAGTGGCCGAAGTGGTAAGACGGTTGGACGTAGATCGAAGTTGTGCAGACTCTCGTGTGTTCGAGTCTCCAAAAATGCTAAAGATATTTTATCTTGCATTTGGCAACGGATGCTATTAATTGTATGGTACGAAACCCAACAGAAAAATAATACAACTTTCCTACCATGTAACCACGTGGTGGGTGTAATTTTGCACTCCCCGGGGTTTATATGGGGGAGTTGTATAAAATCTGTTGGACGTAGATAAATCCCCCCTTGTATTCCGTCTATAGTTAAGTTTATGTTTGTGCCGTCTGCAAAAATCAAAATCATCACCATTTGTATATATTCATGTTCATACAATCATATGTCATTAGGATAAGTTTATGTTTGTGCCGTCTGCAAAAAATATAATCATAAGCATCTGTATATAATCATACAATCATAATCATTTGTATATAATCATAAGCATCTGTATATAATCATACAATCATAATCATTTGTATATAATCATAAGCATCTGTATATAATCATAAGCATCTGTATATAATCATAAGCATCTGTATATAATCATACAATCATAATCATTTGTATATAATCATAAGCATCTGTATATAATCATAATCATCCTCAAAACAGTCCCCTGATCTTCTGATCCTGCTAGGATGTCATATGGCAACCTAGGGGTTCACATAGGGTTATGGGGACTACATTTTTTATAATAATTATTCAGAGACTGATATTATTTTTTATTTTAAAGAAATATTTATATATATAATGAACCAAGAAAACATTAATGATATTATTTCTGCTATTAAAAAATTAAAACATAATGGAATAAATCTCTCTGATAATCTTGATCCTGAAAAAATATTATGCGATTATGAAATATTAAAACAACGAAAAATCGACAATAAATACACATTACCATCCAATTATAAATTCGTAAAATCAATTTATCAGTCTATGTTAGAATCCTTGGCGGTGGTAAA
This sequence comes from Megalonaias nervosa, assembly GCA_016617855.1. NCBI lineage: Eukaryota > Metazoa > Mollusca > Bivalvia > Unionida > Unionidae > Megalonaias > Megalonaias nervosa. The sequence continues at coordinate 164,234 of JAECUM010000075.1, forward strand.
TGAAAAGCAGGTAAAGCTATTTGCGCCTCTTGCACGTTCGATTGAAAATATTAGATCCGAACTATCTCGTGAATACGAGAAAAAGAAGATTGTGGATAATCGTGTAATGCAACTGAGAAAGATTATGTTATTTGATTCTGTCAAAAATGAGAGTGACACTGAGAGTAGCGACGGTGAAGGTACCCATGGCAAAATATAAAGTCGAACTATATACAATTTATTTATTAGGAAGACAGAGTTAGATATATTCAAATATTATCGGCTGATCATATTTTATTGAATATGCTGATTTTTGTATATGATTAGCTACATGTTTTACTGATTGTGGATGTATGATAAAATATTTGGCAGCTGCATTAATTGATGGGAAAGTTATTTCCTGTCCTGTTTCTACATTTATGGATATAACCGACCTCGGGATCTTGGGATATTTTCCAGTATTTCCACGTGCAGAATTCTGACTTTGTGTAATAGCTTGCAGGTTAGATAACCGATTATTTTTGGGATTTCCATCAATGTGATCAACTACAAGTCCATTTTTAACTATTCCACGAAAACATTCGAATATGAATTTATGTGAGTAATAATTTTTATTTCCAGTATTAAATATAAAATAACCAGTATTATTAATATTACCGACTGGTTTTTTCAATCTGCAGTTTCTGATCACACCATCTTGTGATGCTTCATAATTTGTATATACTGGATGTTTCACAAATTCGTGTTTATTACGAAATGCTTCTTTTCTTAATTCTCTTATAATATCATTGTCGATCATTTCATCATAAGTCTGATTTGTCTGAGTCATTTTATATAATAATATTATTTGTCTAAATCATTGTTTTGAAATCTGACCAGATAATCTTCTACGGTTTTTATAGGAGATTTACCTGACGATATATTATTTTTTTTGTCATAATATCGTTTTAATTCCCTGTATTTTTTTCCGCCACATTTTAAACACAATTGAGTTTTTCCTCTGACTCCAACACCACATTTCACACATGGTGTTGGTCCTGTACTTCCATTTTTGATACTTTGTGCATGATTTCCGCAGTATTTGTTCACACACGATTTATTACAAAGAGAAGTATATCCAATTTTGAGCCAAGCACATTTGTTTTTTGTTTCAAGCATTATATATATACTAAAATTTTAATTTAAATACTTGTCTTAATTATATGAACGAATTATCGGCAATTGAACCTAAAAGAGCTAGATTCGATCTTGACAGAATATCAGAATATAAATTTAGTACTTTGATGCAAGATCTGGCATTAACAAATGAGGATGTAACCGAACGTATTCGTGAAGCAAAAAATGAATTTCGTAATAGTGGTGCTGCTCATGTATGGTCAACATTCAGAGTTGGAAATGTTACTAATATGATGAATGACAAACAAGGAAAAGTAATTATTAATCACCTTGATGATCAAAAATATTTTATTTTAATAAAATTTATTGTAAATAAAGAAGAAGATATTTGGATTATTCGTGATAAGCGCGATCCAGTACGCATACAATCAGGAAATAATATTGTTCTCTTAAATAATAAATCTAAACCCGGAATACTAACCGGTGTTGATAAGACATATTACGAACGTGCATATCCAGTTACTGCAGTTGTATATGCAATATATCCGCTTAATAATAAACCTGACGTCAATAATCTAAAGCCGATGAAACTGTCAGTGTCAAGAATAAACTGTGTAGCTGAACGAGTTACATAACAGTTCATAAACGCGATACGTGGTAATGGTTTAACAGATTTAAGGCGTAAAAAAATAAATACATGGGCAGAATCAGTTAAAGATACTGGAGCATCTATCAGAGATGTTGCTGATCTAGAAAAAAAATTCAGATTTCCAATAACAGTAAAGACGCTGACAGGAGAGATTTTATATAAACCAAAATATGAATCAAGAGGAGCTCCTATAGATATTATTGATCATAATTCGCATGCGTGGACCTCAGCAATAACAATATTTCCACGAGATAGTGCGGTTAAATTTTATGATGGTTATATATTTGATTTTATCAAAAATATCAGTAAAGGTGACCCTGTATCCGTTTGGTTATTTCAAAGTTCAGAATATGATCATTACGATCAGTTTGTACGGCCTAATGGTGATATTTACCGTACAGAATCTCTTAATGTAGAAATGGAAAATCTTGCGCTGAAATATACTTCAGACGATGTCAAAGTTAGACTATTATTAAATAATTGTTTTACAGTTCCATCTGTAGCGGCTCATTTCACTCAGGAAAAAAATTTATGGAAACCAACACAATCGGAATTTCTTGAAGATATTCATAAAAGCTGCGTAGAATATGGACACGGAGGATTATGGAATACTAAATATAAGTGTAATGACGTTATATCTGTTGATATGGTAGCGTGTTATCCTGGAAGTTTTCTTGAATACGGAGAATGTTCTGAATACTTTAAGAGATTCGGACGTCCATCACACGAGATGACCAGGGTTGCGATAAACGGACATTTACCAGATTTTGACTTAACCGGATTTGCTCATGTAGAATCATTCGAGTTTGCAGAAAATCTCCATCCGATTACTTATGCTTGGTTTGGAAGACATTTTTCAGAAAAATGTTGGGTTCCAATAGTACTATTGCGATATATGCTTGATGTTGGAATTTTAACATTATTGAAGGTGAGTGAGGCGATTATATCGTATAGTCCACAGAAGCAAGTTTGGTTACCAGAACCAAATAGATTTAATATTGATGATGCCAGGAACGAATTTCCTAATCTTAATGAAGATGATATTATTAAAATTACTAATAATATACGTAAATGCAGAGACGAGCACGATGAAAAACTTGCAAAAGATCTTGGTAGAAAGATAATTGGTAAATTTACTCAAGGAGGAGCATATGATCATAAAAGATACTGTACAAGATTGATTATGGACGATGCTGAACTCGATTTTATAATCGCTGATACAACAGAAAAAAATACATTTATAAATCGGAGTAATGATTATTTGTCAGACGGAACCAAACTAGGTACAATTGTGAGTTATCTTGATGGTGACTCACCGCGGTTTACTCATTTAAGATCATCTATGTTGGCATATGTTTCTATAAATCTACTGTCTATGATAAATAGATTTCCTCGTGATGCTGTCAGAGTCGCCACGGATTCGTTCTACATAAATAAAAAATATACAGATTTATTAAAACCGCTACTTAGTAATGGTGAATGGGGATCATGGAGAATAAAACAAGAAAATATACTTAGTTATTCTGAATCTGCCGACGTTGAAATTAAGGAAATATATTACAAAAAAAATAATCAAATATCAAAGTCATCAGCACCATCTGTATATGATCCCGTGGCTAGACATAAAACTGTTTATCTTAATGGATGCGGTGGTTCAGGTAAAACAACGCGTGTGATTAAATTATTCATGAATAATAATTCAGATATAATTGTTTTGACACCGACACATAAATTAGCCAGAGAAATAAAAGAGCGAGGAGTAAAATCGTGTACTTATCATAGTTTCTTTAGATGGTGTGGAGACACATGGACTCCCGAACGAATGGGTGAGAAATATATACCTAAATATATTATATGGGACGAGATATGCACGGTGTCGTTAGAAATATTAAAAACATTTCTTGAATGGCTATTGACAAAGAATACTGCTATAATAATGTGCGGTGATCATGGTCAACCACCACCTTTTATTGGACGGTCTCCACATGAATGGCTGAAGAATAACGTAGATTATTGTGAAGAAATAAATGATGACCATAGAGCTATTGATGAACCGCTGAAGGAATTTAAAAGGTTAATCAGACTACAACCAGACAGAGTACAATGTGAAATAATGCTAGGAGTAATTCCAGAGACTTCTATGAATGATTTTCTAAATTTATGGAATCCCGCTGATTTAATAGTTGCAAGTAGAAAGATAATTCGTGATGAACTACAGGATAAATTATTTATGTTACATAAAGAAAAGTTTTCAGATCTACCGGTACCATTATGTTATCGCCCCTCAGATACTCGACGACAGAATATTGATATTGAAATTCCTGGTGGTAGAATACAGAATCTTGTCTTGAATGATATTATTTTAGTCGATATTAATGTCGTTGAGAATGCGCTGAATATGAATAAATCACCGTGGACGTTAGGATATGCTATAACTATTCACTCATCACAGGGGTTAACTATTTCTGATACAAATATCTGGATTATAGATGATCGGATTGAATGATCGAATTTAGTCTATCTCGCAGTTTCTAGAGTCAGAAGAATATCTCAACTACATAGAGTTATTATGAATTTTATAGAAAATAATGATCAAACTGTTAGCAATGACGTAATAAGAAAAAAACTATCTGGTTATAAGCAATGTGACAAAAAAAATAAGCATGACTTTGATATTGATACTGAATTTATTATAAAACTAAAACAACTACAGAATAATAATTGTGCAAGCTGTAACTGTAATATGTTATGGCAATATTTGAATAATAATCCAAGACAATTTACCGTAGACAGAATTAATAGTTATCTTGGTCATACACGTGATAATGTGATGCTGACCTGTCTTGAATGTAATCGACGTAGAGGTTCTGGTTATGTAATTGTATGTGGTGGTAATTGTGTGTCTTTAGGAATTACCTGTAATTGTTCATTTACAAATCCACGTTGAGGGGCTCTCGAATCTAATCTGTAGATTGGAGGTCTACCAGTAGATCTTACCACACTAGAAATTGTATGTGTAGTCACATTCCATATAGGATCAGTTGCTCTTTTTTTACCAACTTCAAGTTCGCCAGGTTCATATAAATATCTTACAGTTACATTACCTAATACTGGTTGAGGTTGATGTCTGTCATCGCTACGGGGTATATATTTTTTTGTGATTGCATTAGAAGGTTTCATGGAAGTTGAACGAGTAATTTCATTATTTAATGCAGCTATCACACTTGGTAACCTTGCAACCCATTCACGAGATCTCTCACCGGACTTAAAGTCAGTAGATATTTCTTTTGCGTATTGGTATCCAAATAACCGCTCGGCAAGTGTTCGATTAAATCGCTCAACAATTGCCTGATCACGATGAATTTCAGGATGTCCTCGTCTGATTTTAACGTTATGTTTCTTCATCAACGATAATACTGCACCAAGAAATTCTTTGCCAGGATCAACCTGTAATAACTGTGGCCATCGCAAAGGTCTTCGCTGATAAATTCGTTCAAACGCAGATGCAACTTCAGACGCTGTCTTTGTTGATAATGGTTCCGCTTCTTTATATCTACTTGCAACATCAACGACAGTTAATGCGTATTTGTACGTGCGTGATTGACGTTTACCAATTTTAATGGTATCGTGTGGTAAAAATAAAACATCTGCTTGATGAATCTCATTAGGGACGCTGACATCAAAATGTGCATATTGAATTTTTTTAGGTGGTGGTAGATAAATTTGCCATATTGCCTGTCGTGCTAACCACGTTGCAGCAACAGAATGTGAGACTTTTGCTGCTTCAGATAATTTACTAATAGCTGATTTGCCTCTCCAATATCCTCTTGGGCTATAATAAATGGATTCCATTATAATATTTATATAATTAATTACCAGCCCCTAACATTATTTTACTTTTCATGGCAGATTTTATTAGAAAACTAACTAATTTATCTCTGACAGATTTATTTGGTATAGAATTTAATGTATGAATCAATTTTACATCTGCGAGATGCCTTTGTTGTAAATCTTTACTTTTATACGCAACATCATGAACATGACACACTTGATCAATCTTATTTACTGGATGCTCTCCTGGTCTTGGTTGATCTTGATCATCAAGTCGGATATCAAGTCGAGTTCCAGGACCGCAATAATTATATCCAGGAATATGTTTCTCACCGGGGTATTTAGCCCACGGAGTTCCTGGTAATTTTCCTAATAAAGCGGCTATATCTCCACCTGTCTTTGTTTTGACAAATTTGTATTTCTTCGTGCCACACTTTACACATTTGCCTGTCAGAGTACGTCGTTTATTTTTCGTTGTTATCGTTGTTAATTCAGCAGTGGGTGTAGGAATTTTACACCGAACACAATATAGACTCATATTATTTATTATATGGATACAATTGACTTTTCGGCGACACGAAAACAGGAACCAGTAAAGCACCATCCAGCATTACCAAATTCGATAAGAATGATTATAATAGGTCCGTCTGGATCAGGTAAAACACAATTATTATTAAATTTAATAATGAGATGGTTAAAATGGAGTAAATTGTATTTAGTAGCACCATCTGTAGATGATCAACACTGTTACGAAGTACTTAAAGATTTTAATGAAAATGCAAAATTGCTGAATGAAGATGGTGATGATGTGGTTGATTTTATCACCGATATTGATGATGCCCCATCTGTAGATGACCTAGATGGATTTATTAATAATTTAGTGGTGTACGATGATGTTATGTTGGACAGACAAACAAATCCAGCTAGAATATTTTCTCGAGGTAGACACAAGAATACAGACGTGATTTATGTTACACAATGATATACACAAATACCTAAAATGATCAGAGACAACTGCAATATTTTGGTTGTGTTTAATGGAGTAGATAATTATACTTTACAGAATATTTACTATACTTGGTGTTCAGGGGATATGGATATGATTAAATTTAAAAACTTTTTTGCTCAAACACAAGCTGTTCCGTTTGGATTTATTACAGTAAATATACATGACCCAAGATCTAGATATCGTATAGGTTTGGATAAAATCTTTGGTTAATTACAGCAGCAGGCAGGGTGTCCGACAAAAATTGAGTGATCCGGCGAGTAAACTAAACGCATTATAACATAAAAAACAAAAAGTCAAAAATAAAATAATAAAAATGAGCTAAACCAAACGATTTATTATTCGTTTTTCAAACTATACGGTAATAATAAAAGTTAGGAGGTTCGGTTTAGCGTTATTGACATTATTTTTCAGCCCCTGTAGGAACCTTTATTTTTGTAAAATAAGATCACGTACAAAGTGGTCTGTTCACCCTGCCTGCTGCTACATATAATGAATACACAGTGTATTGTATACCATTGCCACACTACATGCCTTAAGGTCAAGGCAGGAAAACTGTAAAGCTGTGCCTTATATCATTGTGCAGTGTTTAACTAAACTGCTGAACATGTTTTAATAAACATTGCCCAAGCATATATCATGACTAGATGATGTGTCAAATACCACAGTCACACCCTGTCCCAAGGACAAGGTCGCTAGGAAAAACTTAATTCTCTGATGGGCATCCTTGTCTGGTGTATAATTGCTGTAGATATTTTTTATGTAAACTTTGGTTATATATGATGACTAAACAGCATGTCACATAGCTATACTCCCTGCATGGAGGTGAAAGGAGCATATAAATCAGCGACCTCTATCCATGTATATATATATATATATATATATATATATATATATATATATATATATATATATATATATATATTACTTTCATACCTGTTATATATCTTAACTTGACAGTAACTCACATATTCAGTCATAAACAATGCCTCAAGGTCAGTGTCACAACTTGGGATAATGCATGTCAATATCTTGTTTCTTCATTCAGGTTGTCACTTTTGTTTATTCCTATGAATGTTTCGATGAAACTTGATCTTGGTCTACACCTTATTGTGCATTAGTCAAGTTGCTTGCTCAAAAGTCAAGGTCATAAGTTGGGAAAAACGCATGAGATGGGCATTGCCATTTGAGACACTCTTGTTTAGTACATTTGATGTACATGAACCAATGAAAAATATCTCGGCCAAATTTGCTGTAACGTTACAGTATATATAGTAGTAATTCATGGTTTATGATTCTCAGTATAATTGATCAAAGGCAATCAAATATTTAGCTAATCGACTTTTTTCCAGTAACTTACAATTTAGTTTTGGAAGGCATTTTTCAAGTCTAAACAGAGATTTCATGTTTGGTTTTTATGTATTCCCTTCCCTTTTTCATGCAACAGGAATCACATTTTGATCAATTGCATTACTCTCAGCAATGTACATGTACTAACATCAAAAATATTCTGAGTTCATTTTATTATAACGCAATGTAAAAAAATAACGGTAAAAATTTGGGATATTTACCAATGACAACTGTCAACTGATGTTGTAGAAAATTTTGAAGATTTTTACACTTTTATAAATGTGGACTGAAACCATTGAGTTTGATTTTCATTAATGCAGTTTCCAGTTACAAAAATTATTTTCCCCCTTTTTTGCCCCCTGCAAGTTTAGGGATGTAGAATAAGTCTCAACATGCCATCCTGCATGTTGTTTGAGGTAATTGATAAAGGAAACCTCTTTGACCTGGGAAATGTCCCATTATGATGCCAAGGACTATCCTGAATGTTGTAAGAGACAACTAATGAAGGAAACCTCTTTGACCTGGTATATGTCCCATGATGTTGTTGCTACCAAGGTCAATCAATCAAAAATTGTAATTAATAGTTTTACCCTTTCTTACCTTTATCTTTGTATTCTATTCTTCTTTGGGTATGCCTAAACTTACTTGGCACTATATGGTCATACATACATATTTCTCTCCTTTATACTGGAATATGATTATGTTCCTACCAAGCCTCCATGAATTCACATTTAGAATTAACTGTATCATCTTTAATTGTTGTACACTTTTTTCAGGTTTTTATACATCTGACAAAGGGCAGAGCACATAATGTTATAACGTGTTCCTTCTTTCTGAATCCAGATACCTTTCTACACTGAAAGCCTCCTTAGACATTAATCTGACAATCTGTTGCCATCCCATATATTAAAGAAACATTATTTTCTCATAAAATCAGGAAAAATTATTCTGTACTGTTGGCTGCCTAGCAACTTTGGTATTAAATAGTAGGTAAAGCAGCCAAAGCTACCTGGCAGTACCTATTCCAGAATGAAAGCTTTAAGATTGTGACTTGGATATTATTCAAATTGGCATGGCAAAATATATTGAATGAATATCAAACCCATCATTGCAGAGTGGCATCCATCATTTTAGACTGATCACAGATCTGACGTGGTATTGTGCTGTTCAAATAAAAGACAGAAATACCTGGTTCATTCATACCTATTGAAGGATGAACAAGATGATTTGCTTACCCTGTCCATATCCAATATTCATGGAACCCATTTTTGTTAAATGTGTTGACTTCTGCCTTATGAGACAAAAGTTGTTTTTTTCAACATTTTTTACATTTTTTGTGTCAACTCTATTAGGAAGTTTTTTAATGATGTACCACCAGAAAATCTTGGACATTTTAAAGGAATGCAGTTTATAAAACAAATTTGACCCTATACTTTAAGAATTTTATAATTTTACATTTATTCTTGTGCTTTATATTATAACATCTTTGGCTTTTATCTTTTATCATGTAGGACTACATATTAATATTTATTCTGAAGGTTTTTTTCCCCATAAGATTTTGCAATTTTTGCCATAACATTGTTAGTACTTATGTTTTAATTGTCATATATATATATATATATATATATATATATATATATATATATATATATATATATATATATATAAGAAAATGCATTAAACCCTATAGAAACAACTATATATATATATATATATATATATATATATATATATATATATATATATATATATATATATATATATATATATATAGACACACACACACACACACTTGCATTGTCCATCCTTATGTACCTATAACCTTTATTGATCATGCACCATAACTTTAGTTGTTCTGTCTACCTTTACCAGACATTTTGGATGTCTTACACTTGGGGTAAGGAAGAAGCATATTGATGTTGGAGTCAAAAGATCATAGGTCAAGGTCACTACGACTGAAAGAAAGAGAAAAAATGGTTTCTGCACAATAACATTAATTTTACATGATATACCAGAACCAGACTTGGTGGATGGACTTGCACTTGGAACAAGAAAAACAGCATATCAATTTGGGCTTTAAACAGGTTAAAGGGCAAAACCACTTTGACTTAAATAGTGCAGTGGTTTCTGCAAAATAACTTTCATTCTATCTCACATACCTGAATCAAACTGTGTGGATGACATTTGGAGTAGACAAAGAAAGGACAAGGGGTCAAAGGTCAAGGTCACCATTGCTGAAAAATGAAAAATGGTTCCAGTACAAAATCTTCATTTCTAGAAATGGTTTTCACATAATAACTGTGGTCCTAGACAGTTTATTTTTTTTATACCAAAGTTGGAGTATTTGCACTTAAGGTACAAAAAAGGCATATTATTTTGAGGTTGAAACAGATGATCATTAGAGAATAGTAGGTGTTGCTTAATAACTTCGTTTAACAGTAAGTTACTTGAACAAACTTTGTGGATGGTTTGCACTTGAGTAAGAAACAAGCTTTAAATTTTGGGTACATAGCTGAGAGGTCAAGGTCATGGTAAACCTAATAAGAAAATAATATTTGCACAGTAAATTGAGTTAAAGGCTGAATTTGTTGACCATAGTACAAGGTCTTTGAGATCTATAGGTTACAAACTCCATTGTCAAACCATGACATACCAGTCCCTCCGCAGAAGTCTATTAATCAGTGGGGGGAGGAGTCAACATTTGGAGTACAAAATGGTTATAATTTGCATGGATTAATAATGTGTGAAAATGCAGAGGGTGGTAAATCACAGACAATACAGTATCTCATACATTAAGGTCGTGGTACCTATATTTAGTATACCAAGATCATTCGTCAACACATTGTGTACATCAAGCATAGAGAACTTGTAAATATCAGTATGGAAGAAAGCCAAAAACTGTGCCACCAAATGGATTGTGTACAACAAGTAAATACAATTTGATTTCATAAGCAACTGTTCACAGTGTTAAGATTATGATATAGTAATGTGTTTATATATATATATATATCTATATATATATAAATATATATATATATATATATATATATATATATATATATATATATATATATATATATATATATATATATATATATATATATATAATCCTCAAAAGAGATATAGGCTTCCAGTCTAATTTTGCCTGGTGATAACACACATTTTGTATCAGTTATTTATTTATCTTAAAATTAAATGTCCTTAATATAAAATTTAGAGCAGTTAAGCCATCCAGTTAAGGTGCCAAGAAATTTTAAAAAAATCTTTTTCCACTGCTTCAGAGAGTTCTTTGTTAAATATTTCACCTAATTTGCTTACCTGTATGTTTTCAATTAATTTGTCTGGATTTTTTTCTATATACTTTCAATTGAAATATCATCTGATTATTTATTTTCACCAGAAAGCTTCACACTTTTTCTTTAAGAATATATTTAATGTTATTGTCATTATTATTATTATCATTATTATTATTATTATTATTATTATTATTATTATTTCAGATTGTGCAAGAATATGAAAGAGCTGTTATCTTCAGACTGGGGCGTGTTGTCTCAGGTGGAGCAAAGGGACCAGGTATGACAGGAATTTCTGTGTGTTCTTTAGGGGCCAAAAATATGTCCAAGCACTAAAATAAAATAGTTTATTTAATTTAATCAGAAACTTTTTGTTCCCACTATCTTGATCAGAGTTTCCTCCAAATTAAAGCCCAGTCTCTATCATTAGTCACCAAGGGTAAAGCACCCTCCATAATTACCAAAGTTTAGAATCTTCATGAAGCTAAAGAGGATATCTTGCAACCAATGATTGGCCTTTTTGCATTTTTTAAAAGTACTGCATCTTGTTAGTAGAAACTAGGAGAATATTTATGTACCTGGTTTTAGTTAAGTAGATCATAGACCTGAAAGCTATTTTATAAGGTTTATTTTTACTACTGTAATTTTCTAAATAAAATGCAGTGAAAAAGGATGATTTAATATTTGACATGTTTACATTTGATGGATTAAAGGACAAAGTTGTTTTCATTTTATTTTTTGTATTAAAGTAAGAATGGGCAGTGTGTAAAAGAAAGTACTTGATATATTGTATTATAGGACATGATCCAAGCTGAACTGATTGTTTCTATTATCCCTCAGGTGTGTTTTATTGGCATGTAAAGTCAGGGCCATTGCAATTTTGCACTGGATGAAACAGCATCCCAAGCGAGCATCACCTTATATGCCTCCATTCAAAACAAACTACCACAAATTCTGTGAAATGGCATAATTGGCAGTTGCCCATATCACCCACCCCTTACAATGGTCCAGTATATAGTTATTGCTATGTCGATATACTTGTCTGTAAATGTCTTTGCACAAGTGCATATCAGGGTATATGTCATGATTAGATGACTCTTCTTTCATCTTGGAATGGGGTAGAAAATCACCCTTTTTATTATTTAATAATTTACATTTCGTCAACTCTTTATGATAAAAACTACATTACCTGCTGTATGTCATTCAGTCTCATTTTCATGAAATATTTATGCTCCTACTTTCACTCATTCAGTTTGCCCATCTGCCAATCTATGTACTAGGTATTTGGTTTCCCTATCACCTGCATTTAATCACCTTCCACATTTAGAGGGTGGTTTGGTTAATTAAAGTCTGCATCAGGATGTGGGAACCATGTTGTAATCACCATTCCTTCTGTCAGGCTGCCTATTTGTTCCCACTTCTTGTAACTACCAGTGCCCAACAACCCTTATACATAATTGGATGCCATTACATATGTTGTGATGCAATTTGGTGTGAACATTTTTTAATAAATCTAGATGTGTCATTTATGTGTTTTGTCTTCTCACAATAATTTTGGACAGAGTTATGGCACTTGATGATAAACTTTATATTTTCACAGAGGTTGTTGCTTGTAACCAGCAAACTATTCATCATATTCAGATGTACATTGATTATTAGACTGATATGTGCTTTTTATAATTTGAGTCTTGTGTACTCCATTTTGGACAGAGTTATGCCCCTAATCAAGCATATTCTTGTTTTCATATGGAAACTTGGAATTTTTCTTATAGTGAACATAGCTCAAGAACCATTGATTGTATTATGATGGAGTCTGGTATATACACTGTCTCTTAGAGCTAGGTATGCATTTGATTGAATTTGTCTCATATGCACCATTTTGGACAGATTTGCAATCCTTGGCAGTCAACTTCATATCTTTATATAGGATGTTGCTTGTAATCAGCATAGCTTAATGTGTCTTACCAACTCCAAGTTGGGCAGGGTTATGGCCCTTGTTTAGTAGCTTTATATATTTATCTTGAAATGGAATGTTGCATGTGTTAATGAGACCTTAAAGGAGTTGGATATCAAGCATTAAGGTGGCACTCTACAGTGTCATATCTTTCATAGGGTTATATTTTTAAAGAAAGAAATTTCCTTGGTTTTCCTCACTGGTTATACTGGCTATTTAAGAAAGACCTTGTATATCTCAGGTATTATTAAAAGAACCTTTAATTCCATTTAATTTGGTATATGATTGAATGGTGTAATATGGGTTATAGAGTATACAGCTTGGCCTTACTTCAGATTTGCACTTATAGAAAAAAAACCTGCTACCTCTGCTTGGTCATTTTCACTTCCTAGACTTCAGAGGTACATTGTAAATGGAAGAGCCAATAGAGCCAATAGCTTTTTGACATTTTATTAAAGACCTGGTTTCTACATTGCATTTGGTAATTTATGCATTGCACTTTCAGAAGTTGGTATTGTCTAGCCTGGCAAAATTTGTTTTCCCTATTTTAGTAACTGCTAAAGACAGTGTACATTAGATTAATTCAGGCTGATGTTTTGAGTGCATGGGGGTAGTCATTTTGGTTAGCTGTGTGCTTAGAGCATGTAAACTTTTCACAAGAACAATACTGAGAGACATTTCAGCCCAGTACATGTACATGAAAGCAACATAGAAGTATGCCAATATTCTCTCCATTGTGCGTGTTGCAAATGCAAATAACTTCACCGTACACCTGTCACTGTCTCATAATATCTGTAGAGTTATGATCTTCCCAAAATATGTACTTCTCTTTTTAAGGCATTAGAGCAAACTGTAATTAAAATGGCTTCTTGCAATGGACTTGTTGCTAATAGCTGTAATTTGTATGTGGAAAGAGTTTAAAGTGTTAAGTGCAAGATGAACTAGCTACTATAAATCTGTTATTAGTAGTATACATGTCTGTGCTTTTTGTTATTGATTACAAGTTTTGAATAGATGTACTCATTACTGCCTATCAGTGTATTGTATTTTTATTGCAGGATTATTCTTTCTTTTTCCTTGTGTTGATACCTTCAAAAGTGTTGATCTGAGAACATTCTCTTATGATATTCCTCCACAGGAAGTAAGTAGTATTGTGACAGTTGATCTAAAAAAAAATTTAAATTTTTTTATTGATATTATTATTATTACTGCATTTTACATTTTGTTTTTGATAATTAATGAACGAAAATATCAAGTTATGATGACACAAAATATAGTGTTGTTACAATTAATAAAAATAATTGATGAATGGATTTTCAGTAATCAATTGTAAACAGAGTGATTTAACTATTGCTGCTGGTGTGGTGGTCTTTCATGTGCTTATGGACAGGCATTAGACTTGCAAACAGATTTACCAGTGTACATTGTGCATCCTTGGAGTTAATAGATCCAAGTCTTTGAATGTCCTGGTCATGGGATAAATTGCTGTATAGCTTTCATCGTGTAAATTGTTAAATGGTGTATGAAACTCCATTATCTTCTGTATATATATATATATATATATATATATATATATATATATATATATATATATATATATTGTTGTCAGATATCAGAAGAATGGAGTGGTTCAAACGGTCAAAAGTTGAGGTCACAGTTTCATTTGTTCTTTTAGCTCTACTGGTCATAGACCAGAAGAACTTCTGGGATGGTCTGTTGTCTATCATCTTTCATCTGCCTGTCCATTACTATATTATCACTACTCCTCATAAACTGCTTGGAAGATTACCATGAAACTTTTCACACACCATCATCCTATCGTCCTAAATGAATATGATGTTGCTCAGACATGCAATATGGTTACCACAGTGACCATCTTGAAAATCTTGTTGCTACTCATCCTGAATGGATGGTCTTATCAACACAGAGTTTTCAGTAAAAGACTTCTTATGATGTCAAGTTAAACCAAATTGAAAATCGGGATGATGTGATATCCAGTTTGAAAATCTTGTTATCACTACTCCTTCTGAATGTAAAGTCATAATGACATAGGACTTTGACCAGAAGACTTCTTATGATGAATAGTTGGTGGAAGATGAAAATGGTGTCAATCTGAAATCCAATATAGCCACCACAGTCGCCATCTTGAAAATATTGTTATCAATTCTCCACCTGAATGGATGGTCATATCAGTGGGGTTTCTACTTAACATCGTATTATGTCTAGTTGGTCGTAATGGTGCCATTCAGCTATTCAGTAGGTATATCACTGTACCCATCTTAAAAATCTTGTTATTAGTATTTTTCCTGAATGAATGATCATATCAGCATGGGGTTTTCACTCAAAGACTTGTTATAATGTCTAATTGGTCTTAAATGAAAATGGTTCTGGTCCAACTTCTAATGTGACTGCCGCATTGGACATCTTTTCAGTATTTCCACCAGATCACTGGTCATATTTACATTGTACTTTCACCAAAAGACTTTGTATGATGTCGTGTTTATACTAAATAGAAATGGTGCCAGCCTGTTATTGAAATATGGCCACCATGGCATCCAACTTAAAAATCTTGTTATCATTTATCCTCCATAATAGAAAGTCATATAAACATGGCATTTACATCAGAATCCTTATGATACTTGGTCATAAATTTAAATCATGTCAATCTGACATCCAGTATGTTCACCACAGCATCTAATTTGAAAATCTTGTTACAGTATTACATAAAAATATAAAACCTGGTTTCAACACTTGGCAGTTAAAAGAAGAATTGGTCTTTTTCAGAATTCCTGGAAATTATCTGCTTTATAATGTTCTTTATTTGTTCACAGATACTTACCAAAGACTCTGTGACTGTAGCAGTGGATGCTGTTATTTATGCACGAATATTTGATGCCACCACATCCATTATTAACGTGGAAAATGCTCATCAATCAACAAAGCTTCTGGCTGCTACAACTCTCCGCAACATTCTGGGAACCAAAAACTTGAATGAGCTTCTGACGGACAGAGAGAGCATCAGTCATTCTATGCAGGTATGTAAATTTGGAATCAATTCTAATGGTCAACACATGTAATGCAAGTGAATTGCCTGTGTCATACAAATTACCAATACAGTACCCATAACACATGACTTTATACAAGTGGATATATCTCACTGCATTAGTGATGTCTAGGTTGTTGTGTGATCTTGGTGTTTTATTGCCAGCACGATTGTAAAACTAGTGTTATATTTGTTGATCAATTGAAGGCCATCAGAGTACAAATTAAACCTGTCTTTGGAGACTTGAAACTCAATACATGAATTAGTCTGATATAGGGTAAAGAGGTCATATTTCAACCGCTTTGGAGCCAACACTGACCTGTAAACTTGTCCGAATATAAAGGCTTATGGGTTGAGGTCAACTTTGTGTAACACCAGCATCGAGATTAGGCCACAGATATCAGTCGTGGACAAGAAACAGCTACAGAAAATAAGATTTTATTCTATCATATCATTGGGGGCAATTCTGACCACATCGTGGATAATTCTGTCCACAACACCTGGCTAATTCCGACCACAGGATGATAATTCCGACCGCTGTGCAGATAATTCCAACTGGCATATGGGCAGTTCCTACCATCGGGTAATCCCAAGCATCCATTAAAAAATAATCTACATACCTTCAAATTATCGCAACGATTCCTACAGTTATACCAGATAGTTACAAATCTATATTTTCTATGCTTATACACACCCCATATTAGTAGCAAAGACAGTGTATATCAGCTATCCCAGCCCAAAGCTAGACTTATGTACATTCAATAGATTATGTTAGGTTACAGTTTTTTCCTACAACAATTGAAGAAATAAACAGTAATAAGAAGAAAAGATCGCTTTTTTCAACAGAAAAATAGGCACCTGTCATCGTTGGCAGTTTTGGGTGATATACAAGGAGTATGTATTTCTGTCTGTCTTGTGGGTTTTTTTGTCATACCTATATGTTTGAACTGTACTTCTCCATTTTAATTTTGTGTGTATTTATGTTGTCTTGCAATATGTCATGTATGGTGTTAAAGGCAATATGATAATTATTATTGTTATTTTTATAACCTTTGAAATAGATCTCAATTTTAGTACATTTTGGCTACTAATTATTCTGGCATGAAATGTTAGCATATTGGCCACAATTTAAAGGATACCATTGGTCAGTATTTTCCTTGCAAAGACTGGCATCCTCTTAATGAGAGTCTTATAGTCTTCATATGTTAAATACTTTCATTTTGCTTTTACCCTACCCTCTTCCAAGGTTTCCTTCTTCGTCAATATATAGCCAAAATGCCTAATAAATATTTGCATGCAATCATGAGACGGTTGTTTGAATGATCCAGAAACTAATTAGCTATTTATGTCACCGATGTGGCATTATTTAGCATAATTCTTAGTACCAACATTTAAGAAACTCCAATGAACATACTGGCAGCACTTCAGTTTAATAGGCAGTACAAAAAAACATGTCAAAAGAAAATCTATTAAAACAAGCTATAAATTTCATTGCAGTTGAGCTAATTCTGAATATACATTCATTCCGCTACTCCTAATATTTCTTCTTCCATCAGAATCCTACTTTGATTTTGGAATATTTTTTGCATCTTTGTCTAATTTAGCCTTTTTCTCACTTGTTTTACTTTTCCTATTTTCTTTCTCAGCCTCTCTCTCTTTTCATTTAGAATGAGAGCTATTTTCTTTTTATTGATTATTTTATCACTCATCGAAAGCCGATGCGATGTGATGGCATGTTTTGACTTTGGCCTTTGTGTTCCATCTGCAATCTCAGTATCAAAACTACTGTCTAATTTGGGATTCCAAGATACTCCGACATCAAAATTTGCACTCTCGTCGTCATTACTCACTGATGACGATGAAGCCATTGGCATTTCTATCTCTTTCTCATTCCACCATCAAGCAATGATGTTCCATTTGCCAAATCGATGAGCAGTGTCCTGACCTCAAGCTCATCATGGCTCATCAAAAAGCACATCTGAACCCCTGATATATGGAGAATGCTGAAGGTTTTCAACTGCCTTGCTGGGTACCTCTAGTAAAATAAGTCCTTCTTGCGGTGTTGTTTCGGCATCATTGGAATTCTGAAATGTCATTGAGGCTGATGGGACTTTTGTGATAGAGATTGTGTTACTTGCATTAATTGCATTAAATGTAGAAGCTACAGGGTCTGAAATTGTTTGAATTATGTGGTATGTAGCTGACTGATGATGCTGTTGAATTTAGGGCAAGCTCAGGCTGAGGCCTGTCATAAAGTACTGATGGCAAGAAAGCAGACTGTGGTATAGCTGTGGGAAGAGACCAGTTCCTTTGAAGCCACTTATTATATGTCTGGATGTGAATGCATCTTGCCATGCCAGATGGAATAATCTTGGCCATGTGGCCTTATTGATATGTAATCCAGGATTTTCTCTCAGGAACTCCATGCATACCCTGTTGTAGGCTTTACTGAAAAGCCCAGAGACACTTCTAAGGGCTTTATGTAGTGGCTGGTGTGTGGTGGAAATGCTAAAATATGAATATTCTCTTTTTTTTTTACCTCTTCTAGTAATCCAGTGACTTCATGCGACCCATGAGGATTGAGAATCAAAAGCTGTGGTCGCTCAGGGCCACAATTCTTCAAGAAAACTCCCCATAACCATTCTTCACCTAAAATATCACACATCCAAGCTTTCTTCTGGTAGGTCCGTATTGTACCAGATGGGGCATCCATGCAGTTAAATGACTGCAAACTCTTTTGTCTTCCCCCTGGCAATGCACATAAGAAGCATTGCTGTTCCTGCTGCACTGACACAGGTGAGGATTGTAACATTTCTCTAGAGTTAGATGTTCTACCAGTCACACTTCTGGCCTCTTTTCTGGCACACTCAGTTCTTGGAGTTTGTTCAGACTGTTTGCCTGTCTCATGACAATTCCATATCAAATGAGGACTGCCATGTAGATTTAAGTTTGTTACTATTTCTTGGAGATCTTGGAAGAAATTATCAACAACTGTGGGGTTCATCATTCTGGCACATGATGTTGACAACTTCTCAGGTTTTCTAAGTACCAATTCAGGATGATGAGCCTTTAAACCATTCCACCAATCTTCTCCTGGTATCCCATTTTTTAATGGCATACAAATTTTCATTCTTTTGCATAATGTGGCGGTCTTCATCAACAGCTGCTTCTTGGTAATCCCAAATCCTTTCGACGATGCTTCCAGTGACTTGGCAACAATGCCTTCTTCAACCCTCGCTGGTATAACCTGATGCCGTCCTGGTTTGGACCCTGAAAGGTAATGACCAGTTGCATGGTCCACTGAGGATTCCATATTTCAAGCTGGCTTTCCTGTAGCTCAACGCAGCTCTTATTGCTGATACAGCGGCTTATGAATCTTTGTACTACATATTCTTTTTCCTCATCTGATTTGTTGCTGGCATCATGCAAGAGTTTAGACAGACGCAGACCCATACATCCATATATACATACATGCTATATGCATACAGAACAAATAGATAGATATCTGTTTGGATGGGTAGATGGATGGATGGAACATAAACTTGATTGGTTTTGAATATTTAGGGAGAAAGTTTAAATAACATGAACACAGGCTGATACATGATAAAAACAACAGTCAGGACTCAACATTTATGTGTATTATTAAAAATCTAATGATCAAGCTATTGATTCATTGATCAAAGTTTATTGATTGCTCTGAGGAATAATTTATTGATAAATGCATAAAACTATATACAACCAAATAAATACCCTAAAAGGTTTTATCATATGCAAGACTAGTCGGAATTACCCCTTGTACTGGTAAATATCATGGGTAATTCTGACTATTTATTTTATTTGGAGATATTGGGAAAATATGATGAATTGGACATATAGATAAGTTTAGATTGCAAAGATAAAACTCTTTGTGAAGAAAAATCAATGATATACATTTATAAAAGGATAATACAAACTTTGGCATGTGAATTGTGCTGATCAAATCTTCCTTGCTGAAACTTGGCATTTCCTGCTTGCAACATGTTACCGGAATAACAGTAACAATCTTTGTATTAGTATGATCTCGCAATATGTGTGACCATTAGGGTAACTGCTCCAAGTTACACAGATGCTTTTCTTTTTTGGTATATGTTAATATGCATCAGATATTTACTTCCAGTACTTTTTATATTAAGACCATGAAAATGAATGGTTATCCCAGTGGTCGGAATTAAACCTGGATACCCTATACGGAAATGATGTCCAAGAGAATCCTGTGAATCTTGAGAGACCATGTTTTGTTCAGAGAAGGCGGGTCTTCCAAAACAGTTTCTACTGCACAAGTGCAATACATTGAATTTGCTTTCTTGAGGGAAGATCACCAATATGCTCCCACCCATTTCAGTACGAGTACTGTCAATGGTACATTATACCTCTGTGTAGTTCTGCCAACAGGAGTACTGTCAGTAGTACATACACTCCAAGTAACATCCACCAACAGGAGTAAGAATGGCACATTATATGCCTGCCCATTTCTGCCAACAATAGTACTATGAACAGTACATTCACTTGTGCCAGTATGAGTACTGTGAATTATACATTACCAGTTCTGTTAATAAAATGCACAGTTCAGCATGCATCCACCTACTTTTGTCAGCAAGAATAAAGTGATTGGTACAACATACTCTGATTATGTGTGCCAATGAGAGTACCTATCATGAACGCTAAATTTTAACATATAGTCCACTTCTGCCAGCATGAATACTGTGAACAGTACATTGTATACCCACCAATTTTGTCAACAGAAAGTGGTTTCTCAAAACAGATGGTCTCTCATTAGAGGTCATCAGACTTTATAACACAGTAGAGCTATGCAGGAAAATGTGGTTTTTCGTGACAGGTCTTTTAAAACAGTGGACTTTCATGCCAGGTCTTTTAAAACTGTGGACTTTCATGACAGGTCTTTTAAAACTGTGGACTTTCATGACAGGTCTTTTAAAATGGTGGACTTTCATGACAGGTCTTTCAAAACTGTGGACTTTCATGACAGGTCTTTTAAAACAGTGGACTTTCATGACAGGTCTCACTGTACCAGTTAGTCTTTTAATCTGATTGTGTCTTACTGGTTATCAGGAGTGTTTCATTTGAATTTTTCAGTGGATTGCAGTCCTGATTTATTCATTAAAAGATAATAGCAAGGCTGTCGTGGAACAGAACAAAATATTTCCACATCAAGCATTAGCAGATTAAAAAATGTTAAAATGGGGAAAAACCCAAAATTTTGACATGTGTCATGTGATCACTTTTTGTTTAGAAATTGATTCAGTTACCATTACTTCATTTGTTAGGGATGGATATTTCTTTGCTTGAGTGTTATATATTCAAAAACAGAATGGATCCAGGTCTCACATCTTGTAATGCAGCAATAAATAAGGTTCTGTGTTGTTTTGTTGGACATATTTTGAGTATCCCTCATGAAATCAAAAACTGCTTGACACATCTATAGATTATCCCTCATGAAATCAAAGATGGCACATCTATAGATTATCCCATGTGAAATCAGAGACTGTTAGGCACATCTGAAGATTATCTCTTGTGAAATCAAAGACTGCTAGACACATCTATAGATTATCTCTCATGAAATCAAAGATGGCACTTCTATAGATTATCCCATGTGAAATCAAGGACTGCTAGGCACATCTGAAGATTATCTCTCACATCTGTAGATTATCCCTTGTGAAATCAAGGACTGCTAGGCATATCTGTTATCTATTGTTAAATCAAAGACTGTTATGCACATCAATTAAATACATGTCATGAAATCAAAGACTGATAGGCACATCTGTTGAATATCTGTCATGAAATCAAAGACTGTTTAGCACATCTTTAGATCTTTCATTAAATTTCAAAATTGTTCAGTCTTCAAAAGATTTACAGTATTTTCAGTATGCCTTTGGACAGATTTTTGTAATATGGTCACATTTCTAAGACTTTTTATAAGGAAAATCTATAAACTATCCCTCATGAAATTCCAGTCTTTGAGTCTCTTTGTAAATTATCCCCCACAAAATTCCAGTCTTTGAGTCTATCTGTAGACTATCCCCCATGAAGTCCAGTCTTTGAGTCTCTCTGTATACTATCCTCATGAAATTCCAGTCCTTTATTCTCTTTGTATACTATCCCTCATGAAATTCCAGTCTTTGAGTCTCTCTGTACACTATCTCTCTTGAAATTTCAGCCTTTGAGTCTCTCTGTATATTATTCGTCATGAAATTCCAGCCTTTGAATCTCTCTGTAAACTATCCCCCATGAAAGTCCAGCCTTTGAGCCTCTTTGTAAACTATTGCCCACAGAATTCTAGCCTTTGAGTCTCTAACTAATCCCCATGAAAGTCCAGCCTTTGAGTCTCTCTGTAAATTATCCCTCATTAAATTCCAATCATTGAGTCTCTCTATTTTAAAAGATTTATGGGGAGTTGTACAGTGCACTGTACATGCATGTGTGCATAGACAAATGCATCAAACTGTTGGGACACAGCATTCTTAAAACTTTGAGCTAACCTCTTCAGCGCTTTGTATGTATTAACTGATTCACTTGCATTAATTATGCACTTTTTCTGCAGGAAACCCTGGATGATGCCACTGACCCATGGGGAATTAAGGTTGAGAGAGTTGAAATGTAAGTACTGTTACAGAATGGTAACCACTTTTGGGGTGTTTAATGCATTATTGTCGCGAATGTGATGCTAAAATTTCATATACAGTACTTACTTAATACTTTGGACTGATATGCACAATTTATAGATCCGGTAGTTTTCAGTTTGTGGTGCTGTCTTCGTGATTGATAACTTTTAAACAGAAATATTGTATCTAGCAATTTATCATTGGAATTTCACCAAAACAAGTGTTACTTAAAATGACTTTTGACCTTGTACATTTCCAATTTTAACATTTCATGTTTTTCAGGAAAGATGTTCGTCTGCCAGTTCAGATGCAGAGAGCTATGGCTGCTGAAGCTGAGTCATCACGTGAAGCCAGGGCAAAAGTAAGTGTTCAGAATACAGATAAACTCCAGTAATGTTTGTGTCTGAAGTATGTTATGTATCTATGTGTAATGCCATTAGATCAGGGTGTCAGTCAGAACCGTGATATGTATCCATGTGTGCTTTGCACTTTACTGTGCCAGTAGATCATGGCCTCTGTCAGAAGTATGTTATGTATCCATGTGTAATGCACACTTTACTATGCCATTAGATCAGGGTGTCAGTCAGAACCGTGATATGTATCCATGTGTGCTTCGCACTTTACTGTGCCAGTAGATCATGGCCTCTGTCAGAAGTATGTTATGTATCCATGTGTAATGCACACTTTACTATGCCATTAGATCAGGGTGTCAGTCAGAACCGTGATATGTATCCATGTGTGCTTCGCACTTTACTGTGCCAGTAGATCATGGCCTCTGTCAGAAGTATGTTATGTATCCATGTGTAATGCACACTTTACTATGCCATTAGATCAGGGTGTCAGTCAGAACCGTGATATGTATCCATGTGTGCTTCGCACTTTACTGTGCCAGTAGATCATGGCCTCTGTCAGAAGTAGGTTATGTATCCATGTGTACGGCACACTTTAATGTGCCAGTAGATCTGGGTTTCTGTCAAAAGAATGGTATAAATCCACATGTATTGCACACCTTACTGTGCCAGCAGACCAGGATTTGTCAGAAGTGTGCTATGTATCCATGTGTACTGCACACTTTACTGTGCCAGTAGATTAGGGTCTGTGTCAGAAGTATTTTAGGCATCCATGTGTATGGCACACTTTACTGTGCCAGCAGATAATGGTCTCTTTTAGAAGCATGGTATATATCCATGTATAATGTACACCTTACTGTACCAGTAGATCATGGTCTCTGTCAAAAGAATGGTATATATCCACATCTAATGCACACCTTACTGTGCCAGTAGATATGGTCAGTGTCAAAAGTATGTTATGTATCCAAGTGTGATACACACCTTACTGTGCCAGTAGATCATGGTCTCTGTCAAAAGAATGATATATATCCACATCTAATGCACACCTTACTGTGCCAGTAGATCATGGTCATTGTCAAAAGTGTGTTATGTATCCAAGTGTGATACACACCGTACTGTGCCAGTAGATCAGGGTCTATGCTATTCATTCTATATAAGCTTTTGATAAAACAGTATTGCCCGTGATCTGTCAGTATCTTATATAACAGCAGATCTGAGCCAGACTCTATATAGAGTCCTTACAGTTTAGTGAGCATGGTGACTGGATGAATATGATTGGTGGAAATATATTCCATTCCAAGAACTCTCAGTGGTCAAGTGAGTCTTTGCTTCCAGGACCACAGTGTTTGGTCCTGGGTTCTAAGTTTTAAGATCTTGTCTACAGCTTTTTGTGTAGTGGAGTCAATACATCATTTATCCAATGATAAACCCACCCACCCTCCCTTTGCAGCATTTTGGTAAATATTTACTTTACACCTCTCCCTTGATAACTTGCACACAACAGGGTATCCTTAAGCATAGACTGCAGCATAAACAACGGTGCAGATTACCATGGTACCTCTGAACAAATTAAGAAAGGGATGGACATCGTTAGCAATAGAAAATAGAGGGCTGTTAAATTCTCGAATACTCATTTTATAATCGTGTTTCTGTATAAAATACCTTCATTTTCAAGATAACCAGTCTTTGAAAGATCATTAGAAACATTACTTTGAGACATTTCGGTACACATCACACGAATGCCAGCAAAAAAATTGTGTATGATTTTTTCATTTGAATGTGGATACGTTATAGTGTTATTGTCAGTTTAGATTAGAACCAGATTATGTTTAAAGAAAGAATTTTTTTATAAATTATTCTTTCAAAAAAAATTATACAGATTTCATTGCTAATAATCACAAAATCTCTCATCAACCTTGAGCAAACCTCTGAGTGCCAATTCATGAATTTATGTTCATTAAAGAATTTGTATCTCACTGCTTGATAAAGAATTCTTTTGGTGAAACTAAGCTTTATTTGATTGTTTCCCTTGCTATCCTTGATCACATTCGTGAATAATTAGGATAAACCACAGATTAATGCCATATACTTTAATGAAGTTACTTGTATTATAATATTTAAAATAGTGTTCAATTCGCCAGTTGAAATGAGATGACTTGACCCATGACCATGACCCCTACCTCTTACATGGGTAGGATTTGTATGCCTTTTTTTTTATATTGTCTCCTTTACTTGATTTGATAAGAAAAGGCTTAATTAACATGGTATTGCAAAGCTGGTAATTTAAAAGTTTAAATTGATTGTAACAATGCAGCAAACACTGCTGCAGGTTACATATCAATTAATTGCCAACTGTGCTTTGATAATAATGAATTGTGTTACCCTCTTTAAATAAATAAAGTCATTATTATCAAAGCACAGTTGGTGATTAATTAAGTTCTCACTGAAATGAGCTTGGGTATCAATTTGATGGTTAATTGACACTTTTCATACTTGGATACAAGAGGGCATATCACATTGATGATTACATAGAAACTGAATTAAAACATAAATTTCCTTTTTGACAAAACTTATTTAATTGGTATTTATTTGCTCAAATGTTACCACTAGTGGGCATGACCAGTGTTGTCATTGATTGTTATTTACAGTGTATTTAAATTTTTAAAAAAGAAAACTTTACAAAAGTTAGGACTGATTAAAATGTGCAAATTTCTTGATATTGATTCCAATATTCTCTTCTATCCACCATTATTAGCAATAAAACAAATGATTCATCAAGGTTTCATTTACCAATTTTGATCTAGATTTTATTCACATTCATCATTTTGGGAAGTATTTACCCCAAGATCAATGGAATCCACACTAGCCTCTGTGTTATAAGTGGATGCACAAGATTCAATGGAATCCACACTAGCCTCTGTGTTATAAGTGGATTCACAAGATTCAATGGAATCCACACTAGCCTCTGTGTTATAAGTGGATTCACAAGTTATCAGAATGAGCTAAAATGAGGAAGCCGTGTAGTATTTCAGTCTGTCAGTAGTCCATCTTCAGTTTTTTGACAAATGTTTTAGTTTTGTCCCTGATCTTATCATGAGAGACATGCTGATTTTGTAGTAATGTATTAGTCTTGTCCCTGATCTTATCATGAGAGACATGCTGTATTTTGTAGTATTGTGTTATTGCTGGACACCCAGAGAAAATCAAATTTTCATCTATAGCAGGTTTTGGTTTATGATTTTGTTCTGTGGCCAGAGTTAAAGTCTTCCTCAGCCTAAGAGTGGAGCTCATTTTGGTTTCCATCACATTATGTTATTTATTGATGTAAACTGTTATTAAATTTCCACAAACCTTTACCTCTGATGAAATTATTTGAATTCAAATACAATGTTACCATGGAGTGGTCAGACCTATAACTCAGTTCAATTGTCACTTTTCCTACATTTGGCATAAGAGATTCTGACACAAGAAAGAAATCCAATCTTGCTTGTTTTAGAGGACTTTTTCTTCTCCATGTATATCTCTCTAATCCTGCATTTAATACTCTAAATGGATCCACAAGACCAAAAGTTCCTTTTATATTTAATACTGCATTTCTAGCATTAGGGTTATTTACATTTCTATAATTATATGAATCTAATTCTGGATCTTGAACCACATTATGTTATTTATTGATGTATAATGTATAACTATCTTTTGGAAATTATAAGTAAATCAGCATAGACCCTGATCTACAAGTGTATTATACACTGTCAAATCAGAGTCTGTGTCATTCACAGTCAGATGCATGTTTGTCTTATATACATTACCTACAGACGTGAAGTGGGAAACTTTAGATATTTATTTCAGGAATTTAAAAAACTCTGGTGGGGGTGGGGTGGGATGGTGTGTTATCGGTTTTCACACTATGTCCTAAGTATATAATAGCCAGTTTCTATAGCAGACTCTTTCAATTTGGCAATGTTACAAAATATATAACTACTATGTCCATCTGTAGTATCCTATCTCTAACCAATATAAATATCATTAATCTTTTGTCACTTTTGCTGTTTCAAAGTTTTAAAACATTTTTCCTAATGGCTGAAAGATGTGTCCCATCACTCTTAATTGTGGTCTTACAGTAATAGTTCTTAGCTTTAAGAATAAGTTTTGGAACTTTATTTCTTAATTTTTTTTTTCATTCCACTTTGCCTTACCTCTGTTCTTGATTCTCATAGCACCCAGGGGCTTGGAGGAGTGTTAGTGTACTTTTAACACAATTATAACTATATCATGCCAAAGAAATGGGAACCTTTCCCAAGGGCACACTGAGGCAGCCAACCGAGGCTGGCCTGGATAGGTATTGAACTTCTCAAGAACTAAATAAATAGCCTGGTTTAATAAATATAAAGGCTTCATGGAGTGTGGTTACAGCAGTTGATCATTCCAAAGTGAGTGTGAATACTGCAGTTGATTGTTGTGAAAGTAAGTACAGCAGTTGATTGTTGTGAAAGGGAGTGCGAGTACAGCATTTGATTGATGTGAAAGTGAGTGTGAGTACAGCATTTGATTGTTGTGAAAGTGAGTGTGAGTATAGCAGTTGATTGTTGTGAAAGTGAGTGTGGGTACAGCATTTGATTGATGTGAAAGTGAGTGTGAGTACAGCATTTGATTGATGTGAAAGTGAGTGTGAGTACAGCAGTTGATTGGTGTGAAAGTGAGTATGGGTACAGCAGTTGATTGGTGTGAAAGTGAGTATGGGTACAGCAGTTGATTGGTGTGAAAGTGAGTATGGGTACAGCAGTTCATTGCTTCAAAAGTTAGTGTGGGTACAGCAGTTGACTGTTCAGAAAGTGAGCGTGGATACAAAGTTCATTGTTGTGAAAGTGAGTGGAGGTACAGAAGTTGTTTGTTTCGAACATGGGTGTGGGTACAGAAGTTGTTTGTTTCGAACATGGGTGTGGGTACAGCAGTTGTTTGTTCCAAACATGAGTGTGGGTACAGCAGTTGATTGTTGTGGAAGTGAGTGTGGGTACAGTGGTTGATGGTTGTGAGAGTGAGTGTGGGTACAGTGGTTGATTGTTGATGAAGTGAGTGTGGGTACAGTGGTTGATTGTTGATGAAGTGAGTGGGTATAGCAGTTGATGGTTGTGAGAGTGAGTTTGGATACAGCAGTTGATTGATGTGAAAGTAAGTGTGGGTACAGCAGTTGATGGTTGTGAGAGTGAGTGTGGGTACAGGGGTTGATTGTTCTGAAAGTGAGTTTGTGTACAGCAGTTGATTGTTCTGAAAGTGAGTTTGTGTACAGCAGTTGATTGTTCCGAAAGTGAGTGGTGCAGCTTTTGATTGTTCAGAAAGTGGTAATGATTGAGTTAAATAGATTAGATAGGACAAGTGAAGAAAACAGATGTTTGGATAGATCATATCAACCAAAGTTAAAAAAGTAAGCTACTGGCAAGCTTCTTACATACCCACATTGGCCAAGTCCAAGACTCAGACCCACATCGACAGAGGTGAGGTGGTAATGATTGATAAAGGCGAATGATTTAGACTACATGGCCACCTAGGAAACCTTTTTTGATAGGGATGAAAAGTATACAATTAAAACAAGAAAAGTAAAGGGCATATTTTTGCACATAAATGAATTAGCAAGTTTATGAATACATTTTATATTTTAATAAAATCCTGAAATTATTGAACATTAATCTAAGATAGTTTACTGTATTTTAAAAAAGCATAGTGCCTATTTGTTTCTTTATGGTCCAGGTTATAGCTGCTGAAGGAGAGATGAAGGCTTCCCGAGCTTTGAAAGATGCTGCTGATATTCTGTCTGACTCACCTTCGGCACTTCAGCTCCGATATCTCCAGACTCTGAACAGTATTGCAGCTGAGAAGAATTCCACCATCATCTTCCCAATTCCAATTGACTTGATGAGTTCGTTGTCAAGGAAATAAACAACTGTATTGAAAGAAGGAGTATAGCACATGGAAGAAATGTCTTTTATTTATGAAAGGCTATTTGTAGAGCTCTCAGAGTAAAAAGATAATGCATTGAGATATTGTATCTATTTATAGCAGTAGAAAGTAATAATGATTCTCATATTTTGTGATGTACAGAGATTTATCTTTGACCTACTATTTATAAATTACTACAGGTATTTTTTCTAGTCGGTACTTCAGCAACACCTTTTTATATTTAAATGGATTTTTTCATACAACTACTCACCGCTAGTAAACACTGTTCAACTACCTTTTTGGAAATGACAGAATATCAAATATTCTTATGTGGGATAAAACAGTATGTTGTGGGACTTTTTTGAAAATTGTAGATGGCAGTCATTAGCATTTGCATAAAATCATATGCCATCATTAATCTAAATGCCAGGATTTTATAATTTTCTGGACACCATACTTTCAAAATTTGTAATAAATTTCAGTAGTACGTTAAATTTCCAGACTCCTAGTGCATTTTTTAAGATGATGGAAGAGTATTCAGGTTGGAATATAAAGTGAAAAAAGAGCTGATTGTATTGACAACCATCAGACCTTGAAACTGCTCTAATTACCCCGATTCCTTGGCCCTTGTAGCTTTTTATATTTCTGCTGGCTGAGAGGCAGGTAAGCAAATCCCAAGATCCTATTCTATTGCCACTAATGTAAAGAATTCTGGTCACCATCAAATTCTCAGGACTTAAACTGATTGATTCTTCATCGTTGGGACTCAGTGGGTGCATGCAGGATTATATAACTCTTTCACATCGTGGGGACTCAATGGGTGCATGCAGGATTATTAACTCTTTCACATCGTTGGGACTCGGTGCATGCAGGATTATGTAACTCTTTCACATCTTCATATTTGTATTATTAGTTTACTAAACTTCAGATTGTTGGAAATTGCTCAGTACTATATTGTGTGTAATTTTTCATTCACTTTGTATTTAGTTTTGGGGGGAATGTACCATTTATCATAGGTTGAAAATATTTACATCATTATAGCCAGTCCTTTAGTAGTTGTTTGCTCAGTCTTAAAAATGCAAACTGCTCTTTATGAAAAATAAAAAGGCAAAAATTATAATTTGTATGGAATAATGATGTATGAAAAAGTTGAGGGTATGAAAACTTAGAGACAGTTTGGTATTCTGTTTTCTGTACAGTACAGTTTAGTCTTCTGTTTTTGGGGGGTTTCAGTACAGTATTCTACACATGTACTGTAGAGTGCTGTATTCTCTATATGTTCTTACAGTACAATACAGTATTCTACACATGTACTGTAGAGTGCTGTATTCTCTATATGTTCTTACAATACAGTACAGTATTCTACACATGTACTGTAGAGTGCTGTATTCTCTATATGTTCTTACAATACAGTGCAGTATTCTGTATCTAGTTTTATGAATCAACTGAATTAAAGAAATCCATGATTTATGCAGCCATTTCAAAAATGTAACTTTGCTGATTTTGATATTTGAAAGTAGGAATTTACATATGGCCAGTTTCTGTTGATTAATTGTTGATTTGAATTAGACAAAGTCAGTTTTGTCAAAGATTTGTGAGAAGAGTAGGGTTGTTGGAATTTATTTGATTCTTTAGTTTTGAATCAATTTAGAAAAATCTTGGGTCATTTATTGTCCAGATTTAGGTAAGTTTATGATATTCAAATAAGTTGAAGGCATAAATGTTGCTTCTTATTTCTTGCATGTGCATTTCTAAAACATTTAAGTGTATAAAAAGTCAATATTCAGTTATATTTTTGTTGTATTTTAGTTTCATGTTAATAAAGTATTTAAATTATTGTTATACAGTTTTCTTCTTGCTTTATTGATTGATTTATTGTTTTGCTAACTTTTCTTGATCCAAGGAACAGACAGAAAACAATGTAAGGTTGGAATTTTCCCCATTTATTGTCTTTCCTGTAAAGCATTGGCAAGAATTCAGGATTAATTTCTTATGGAGTTTGTTATTGGTGTTGTGTTGATGAAGGTGTCAACATTATGCTTTTCCAATTTTCAGAAACTGTTGTCTATAGTTATGTAACTTAAATGATGCAATGATCTTGAAGACTCCTGCTTGTGTTAGCAAAAGCAGGTCACAGTGTCCAACCGTTTATGCTCTAGTTTAGCTCTGGATTTAGAGGGATGTAAAATAGGCTACATGCAAGTCTCAAGAGTTGACTAATGGAGGCCATATTTTTGGACCAAAATGATATTCTAGCTGATGAAGGTCTTTGAATTTTTGAAAGAAAGCAGTCTATTTAAAAATTTTGACTTTGTATTATACATATTTTTTCCTTCACTTTTATCTGTTTTGTGTGCCTTTCTTACTCTGTACTATATACATGTAGCTATATAGCTAGGATTCTGCTAATAAAACTTATACATACATACATACTACATACACATATACATACTCACACATACAAACATACATAGATACATACTGGTACATATATACACACATATATACCTACCTACCTACCTACCTACACACATACACTTGTGACTGAATCATGTTTTTACAGTTAGCATTTAGTGAAACGGATTTTTGAATAATTCTCAGTAAAATGGACAAGCACAGCTAATGGTAGTGATGAATCACTTTGAAGTTAATTACGCTGCAACCATCTGAAAGCGTACATGCTATATATATTGGAAAATCAATAAAGCACCCAGTCTCTGGGCTGAGAAACCCATATCTCCAGTTTTTCATAATTTATGATATTTAGTTATTGTATTATATCTTCCTTTACAAGACTTAAGATACCTGATAAAAGCCTTTTCTTTCAAAAAATAAATTGAGTTGATAATGAAAATTTATCCCAAAAGGAAGGACAAATGATGAATGCATATGGGATTTAGGAAAGCATTTGTTTTTCAGTGATATTGCTATTGTCAAATAAAGCTAAGAAAAATGGACAGTTCACCCATTTAACAGAACACATATATGGAGAGTGTTCAGCTTGACAGATAAATAGTGATAAAATAATGTTGATTTCTAAACTAACATTGAAATTGAGTATTATAATTAAAGTGCCAAGCTACAACATTAGTTCTTAGTGCCAAGGGATGTAACTTTATTTCTCAATGCTAAGGGACATAACATTATTTCTGAATGCCAATGGATATAACATTATTTCTCAGTGCCAAGGGACATAACATTATTTCTCAATGCCAAGGGACATAATATTATTTCTCAATGCCAAGGGATAGAACATTATTTCTCAATGCCAAGGGACACAACATTATTTCTCGATGCCAAGAACATCACATTATTTCTCAATGCCAAGGGATAGAACATTATTTCTCAGTGCTAAGAGACATAACATTATTTCTCAGTGCCAATAACATTATTTCTGTTTTAAATCTTTTCCATTCCAATCAGTTTTGGGCAAACATAAAGGCTTGTCAGCAACACCCACACTTGCCACAGAGAACCATATGCTAAGAAATTGGCAAATATAGTTGTATTATGTCTTTTAATTGTACTGATCTAGGTAAAAGGGTAACTGTCATACAAGTTGTATTTGTGATACGTTAATAAAAAAACTCACCCCTATATTTGAAATCTAGATTTTCTGCATTTGCACTTTGGTTATTTCACCAGGATTCAGCATTCTTTGCATTTTCTATAAAATTTATCAACTGACCAAAAAAATTCATAATCTACCTTTAGTGAATCACCTTTTTAATATATACACAGATTTATTACCACTTTTTTATACGAGGTCACTATTGGTGCATTAGTAAGATGACTGGTCGCTACTTGTAATCTCTTGGTTCTGTATTCTTTTTGGATGGAACCAGTCAGTGTACACTGACAAAGCAGAAATAGCAATGGTGACATCTTGAACATCTGTTAAATCGGAGAGGAGTGACAAACATTTCATTGTATGTCAGTTATTTGACAGTCATCCAGTTTCTTTCATGGCTTCATTTACCTTGTAAAATCACATCCCTAGTCCTAATAACAACAGTCACCCACAGTCTCAAATATTGAGTGAGATGGATCCAAGTTCAAAAACAAGCAGACCCAGATCTACAGCTGTAAATATGGGAGAGCATATGGGGTTCCTTGTTTGATGGAAATCATAAATAAAACAGGTAGCAAAAACCAACCATGATCTTCAGATAAATATGATGGGGTTCTTTATATGCTTGAAGTCATAAAACTGGTGACAGAGACCCACATCTACATGTGCATAATGAGCTGGCAAATGGTCCTTGTGTTTGCTTGAAAATGAAATTAAAGCTAAAAGCACTGACTGATGTACAGCTGACTTACACAGCAATGGATTTGGGTCAAGAATGGAAACAATTATGGAAAAAAAAAAGGTATGTGCTTATTTTTAAACAAGTGAAGATAGTATGTGCTTATATTTAAATTTGTGGAGGTAATTTTATATGCTTATTTTTAAATCTGTGGAGATAGTATGTGCTTATTTTGAAATCAATGGAGAAAGTATGCACTTATTTTTAAATCTGTGGAGTATGTGCATATTTTGAAATCAGTGAACGTAGCATTTTTAAAAAAATCATTGGTGGTAGTATGCACTTATTTTTACATCTGTGGAAATAGTACAAGACATGGTTATTTTTAAATCAGTTGAGATTGTACATGCTTATTTTGAAATCAGTTGAGGTAGTATGTACTCATTTTGAAATCAGGTAGGTACTATATGCTTATTTTTTAAATCAGTTGAGGTAGTATGTACTTATTTTGAAATCGGGGGGTACTATATGCTTATTTTGAAATAATTGGAGGTAGTATGCACTTATTTTTGAAGCAGTTAAAGTAGTATACGCTTATCTTGAAATTACTGAAGGTAGTACGATTTATTTTGAAATCAGTGGAAGTAGTATGTGCTTATTTTTAATCCGTGGAGATAGTATATACTTATTTTGAAATCAGTTGAGATAGTATATGCTTATTTTGAATCAGTTGAGATAGTATGTGCTTATTTTGAAATCAGCAGAGATAGTATGTGCTTTTATGAAATCAGTTCAGATAAAATGTGCTCATTTTGAAATCAGTTGAGACATTTATGTGCTTATTTTGAGATCAGTTGAGATAGTATGTGCTTATTTTGAAATCAGTTGAGACAGTATGTGCTTATTTTGAAATCAGGTGAGATAGTATGTGCTTATTTTGAAATCAATTGAGACAGTATGTGCTTTTTTGAAATCAGTTGAGACAGTATGTGCTTATTTTGAAATCAGTTGAGACAGTATGCTTATTTTGAAATCAGTTGAGACAGTATGTGCTTTTTTGAAATCAGTTGAGACAGTATGTGCTTTTTCGAAATCAGTTCAGATAAAATGTGCTTATTTTGAAATCAGTTGAGACAGTATGTGCTTATTTTGAAAAATCAGTGGAGGTAGTACATGCTTAATTTTAAATCAGTTGAGACAGTATGTGCTCATTTTGAAAAGTCAGTGGAGGTAGTACATGCTTAATTTTAAATCAGTTGAGATAGTATGTGCTGATCTTTAAATCAGTGTAGGTAATCTGTGCTTGTTTTTAAATCAATGGATATACAGTGGAGTATGTGCTTATGTTCAAATCAGTGGATGTAGGATGTGCTGATTTTTAAATCAGTGGAGGTATGTGCCTATTATTAAATCACTGAAGGTATGGTTTTTTTAAATCGGTGGAGGTAGTATATGCTTATTTTGAAATCAGTGGAGATGGCGTGTGCTTTTATTAAAATAAGTCGAAATACAGTGGTTGTAATATGAGCTTATTTTAAAATCAGTGGAGATAGCATGTGCATATTTGAAATCAGTGGAAGTAGCATGTTCTCATTTTAAAATTAGTGGAGGTAGTATGCACTTATTTTTAAAACTATGGAGGTAGTATGTGTTTACTTTTAAATAAGCAGAGGTAGCATGCACTAATTTTAAAATCAGAGACAGTATGTGTTTGCATAAGTGCCTTTAAATACTGAATCTATTACAATTATTAAATATGTTTATTCACTAGATTAAATGGGACATTGCTGATGGTTTAAAAGGAATGAAGAATAACTAGAACAAAGAATCAGATACAATTTTATGCACCATTGATAATACACAAAACTGATTAAACAGTAGCAACAACAGGACTATTTTAAATGCAAAGGCTTATATGATTTGTGTAGAATCATTCAAATGTAGGAAAAACATCTGGAGACAAAAATATAATGTGGTCCAACTCTACTATTTCACAATAGCTGATAAATCTGACTGGGCCTCAAACATGACCAAACAATACTCTGAGGCAAATCCAGGAAACATTGGTTGTATCAGTTGATAACCAATTAAAGTTAATATGTATGTCATGATGTCTGAGCTGTTTACTCCTATGATTCACCATAGTCTGCAGAAATTTGAACAAGAGTCCCATGAGGGAATTGATGGCCTCCTGTCCACAAAGAACTTCCAGGAATTCAAAACCATTTCTTCATTTTAACTACCAAGTGTTGAAACCATCTCATATTCTTAAATGGCAAGATTTTCAAATCAGCCACTGTGTCAGCCAAGTTTGATGCAAGATTGTTACTATTTTCATTTAGGACAAACCAGACACAGCCCTGTTGATATGACAATCAATTCAGCAGAGTTGGTGACAAAATTTTCAGCATGTTCATTGTGGCACCTGTATTTGAGATCAGATCAGCACCATTTCATACAGGACCAACTAGATATCATAATTATTCTGGCGAAAACCCCATTTTGATATAACTTTAAGTGGAGTGGCAATAACAGGATTTTCAAAATGGCTGACATGTGATCATACTGGATATCAATTTGGCACCATTTTCATTTAGTACCAACTATGACATAAGTATTCTGGTGAGAATCCAGTGTTATAACTTTCCATCTAGGAGTCATAATGATTTTTTATTGCCACTATGGCAACCATGTTGGAATCAGATCAGCACAATTTTTATTTCAGATGAATAAAACATTATAGGAATCTTCTGGTGAGAACCTCATGCTTATATAAATTTCCGTTCTGAACAAGTAGCAATAAGATTTTCAAGATGGATGCTGTGGTTGTCATAGTGGAAATCAGATCAGCAGCATTATCAATTAGGACCAATTAGACATAAAAATCTTCTGTTGAAACCCCATGTTGTTATGACCATCAATTCAGGAGTAGCAAAAACAACATTTAAAAAACTGCCACTATGGTGGCCATATTGGAAGTCCAGGGAGCAGCATTTCCATTGGTATCGACTGGACATGACAAGAAGTCTTCTGGTGAAATCCCCAGCCATATTAAACATCAGATCAGCACAATTTTAAATCAGGACCAAGCAGACATCACAAAAAGTCTTTTACTTAAATCTCATGTTGATATGACCATCCATTCAAGAGAAGCAGCAAAAACAACCTTTTCAATATGGCAACTGTGGCAGCCATACTGGATGTCTGAGTGAACTATTATTGTTTAGGAATGACCAGATATCATAAAAAGTCTTCTGGTCAAAATAACTTCCCATTCAGGGGTAATGATGTCAAGATTTTTTGCAGCCATATTGGATATCAGATCTGCACCACTTTCATTCAGGACCAACTAGACATTGCAGTGATGAAGCCATTAAGTAAAATCCCATGTTGTTATGTCCATCCATTCTGAAGAAGTAATATAGTGTATTTGACATTAAAACCTTCAAACTATTGGATACTCTTGCTAAGAATGGTGCACAGAGCACGAAACTCTTTTCTGGAGCTGCTACAAAAGTAGTCAATAACAATGACTAATTATTAGGTAAAAGGGATACTAAAAAAGAGGAGTGAAATAAGGTTAAATGGTTTCATTATTTATGTACTTCATTCACATTAAATTGCTCTGACTTTGGTTTTCAACGTGTCGAAGATTACTTATAGAAAAAAACCTACAAATCCACATCAATCTATGTAAAAGTACATGTGAGTCCAAGTAAAATAGAAGGGAGATTCCATCTACAAAATTGGGATACACCAGTCTAGCACCATATACATATATGATGGAGCCCAGTAAAACTAGGTCAGATCAGAATTTCCCTAATGCTGCAATGCACTGAACCCCAAACAGGTCAAAGCTACCAAAAATAATTATATTGCAACAAACATGCATTGGAATAGCAATAAAAGCAGCCCAACATGGGTAAATAAACTTGTGAGAGCATGGTAAAATGGGATTGAGCTCTCAGTTCTTAGTAAGGTTGAGTAAACTACAGAAAAAAAAGTAAAGTGAGTGCAGCACTATATGTTCACTCAACACTGTATACATACCAAACTATTCTGAATTTGGCATATTTGGGCCTCCAGCAGGA
This sequence comes from Megalonaias nervosa, assembly GCA_016617855.1. Classification (NCBI taxonomy): domain Eukaryota; kingdom Metazoa; phylum Mollusca; class Bivalvia; order Unionida; family Unionidae; genus Megalonaias; species Megalonaias nervosa. The sequence continues at coordinate 201,739 of JAECUM010000075.1, forward strand.
TGAGTGAAGTTCACCAAACTTGACAAGGGTGAGGATAGATTGGAAATATGCATTTATAGCATAAACTCTACAGGAAGCTCTCCCCCAACCCCCAAATGCAATAGTATTCACAGTATTAAGACATGCACATCTGTAACTCTAACAACAGCCCAAGAACCAGTCACTGCCATGTAATATAGCTCCTCGGAAATGATCCGAGATGCAGAGAACACTGCTAATGTACAACAAATAATACAGATCTGTGATAAAATACACATCACTTGAAGTAAATTACAAGTGTAGTACTAAAAATGAACAGCAAAATGGAAATGTGTGTTAATTCAGTGATGGAAGTGGAATTGTTACTATGCTTGACACATGGCTTCAGTACCATGTTTATTCCGGTTAAATAAAGAATAACAAATTCATATTTATACTGTAGGAATAACATTTACTATTACAAAACAGCAAACTGTCATCATGCAGTTACAGTTGTAATAACAAGATTTCAAGATGACTACTATGGTGACAATACTGGATGTCTAAGTGGACCCATTTTTATTTTGACAAATTAGACATGACAGGAATTACAGTGAAACAACATGAGGAGGAGCAGCAATAAGATTTTCAAAATGGCTGCTGTGGCAGCCATATTGTATGTCAGATTAGCACCATTTTCCTTTAGGACCAACCAGACATAATAAGAAGTCCTTTAATCAAAAGACCATGTTGATCTGACCATCCACTCAAATGGAGTAGTGACAACATGACTTTCAATATGGCTGCTTTGGTGGCAGTTATAGCAGCACCATTTTCATTTAGGACCAACTAGGATGAATATATGTGTGTGTGTGTGTTTCATTGCATCCTCCAAGTAGTTCAGTAGTAGTGATAGCAAACTTGTGCTAATGGATGGATGGACAACAGGCCTTTTCACGTCTATGACCAGTAGAGCTATTAAGAACAGCTACAGTTCAAGGTATTGATTTTATCGGCCAAGTCTTTTGCTGCAAAAATGCATCATGTTAGAGTCCACTTAACATCTATCAATGAAGTGCTTTATTTATCTGTAATGCAGGGCATGTAAGCATCTATGTGATTAAAAGACTTTGGAGTTGTGATGAACTGTTGACAAGTAAAGCAATTGGGTATATGATCAATATCATCAACAGACCAAGATAATCTTAACAGATGTGAAGATAAACACCCTGAATTATGGCCTTGCATCAGCTAATGCAAACTGTTGTTGATGCTAAAGGGGTGGGGATGGCAACGAAATTAAAAGAGGATCTGCAATGTCAGAAATTTTAATATAAATACTTTGCAAGGTACTTTACAACTGTTGATAATACACCTGCTCTGTGTTAGGAAGGATAATTACAGGCAGGTGACTAAAATTACTGACAGGACTTGGACAAACTACTGATATATATCTGTGTGGATAAATGGGTTTGAAATACATACCAACATAATTACTTGTGAAAAATTCCTCATTTAAATATGCAACATACATGATATATAACATTACTACAAAGCAGACAGAGCAAATTTAGGTGAAGAAATTTTTTGAAATATTACTTTAAAAATAGAAAATCAATCTCTCTCTCTCTCTCTCTCTCTCTCTCTCAGTTTTTTCAACAATTAAAGTCAGTTTTTTTAAACAAATAAAATAAAAACAATGTGAATTTTACAAATAATTGCACTAAAACATTTTGTTCTATGTAATATATGGAATGACCTCATTTAGAAATCAAATTAATGACTGAAATTAACAAGGTCTGGAATATGGAGAGGGATTAGCATTATGTACATTATATAAATCTGAACATCTGTGCACTCTTATATATTGTTTAGTAAATTGATGCTTATTTCTATCAATACATATAATACTATATTCATATCTGGCTGTATCCAAGAAGACAAAAGCTGAATCTAGTTATTTGCCATCAAACCTACTGAAGTTGTGATATGAATGACAGGGTTCCCGCAGGTTATGGAATCCTGGAAAAGTTTTGGAATTTAAAAAATAAATTTCAAGGGCCTTGAAAAGTAATGGAATTTGTCAAAACCTTGCAAAGTTTTGGAAAAGTCATGAAATTTCTGACAATGGAGTTAAAGAAATTGATTACTTCAAATTTCATAGAGCACCGAGCACTGATTAAATAAAACACGACAAAATTACAATCAATAAATGGTTTCATTTCATATAACATGAGTAAGTTTCCCTAACAGTAGATATCATGTGATTTCCGGTGTAGTTAAATTGAAAAATTCAAATGGTCAGCAGCGCCACTTCGAGTAATTACCACTTGATGATCTGTCAAAACAAAGTTAATTTCTTCCAAAGAAGTCTGTTATTTCTTTGATCTAATGTACAAAGAAAGTACTAATTTGGTTTCATTTATATTTCTCTCTTCATTTTGTATAACAAGAGTAAGTTCCCCTAACAGAAGATCTCACGTGATTTCCGGTGTAGTTCGATAGGAAAATTAAAGTTGTTTGCCGCGCTGCTTTGAGTAATTACTACTTGATGATCTGTCAAAATGAAGTTAATTTCTTCCGAAAAAGTCTGTTATTTCTTCGATCTAATGTACCAGGTAAGTACTAATTTGGTTTTGTTTATATTTCTCTCTTGTTTTTTGGGTCTGTTGTAACATCTCATGCGGCATAGTCAGTTATTCCTTTATTATGTTGGATGGTATGGTATGACACGATTATAATCATTATTGTCGATTTGATATTCTTGTTTTGGGCTGTTACTTTAGTTCTAGTTTCAGAATATTAAAAACTGTAGTTTTCTTTTAGAAGCCGTTTTTAGATAACCTGCCAACCCTACTGAAAAAAAATTCAGAGAATCGTTTTAATATTAGACCCGTCTTGGTCTCCCAATTGAATTCTCCCAATTTTCCAAAATCCCCAATAAAAATACTATAATAGATCATGTATTAGAGAAAGAAAACTATCTGAATCAGAATTCAAAAATCTGCAAGAAGGCTTCAGTCAAAATTCCAGTAATATTACAGTGTGGGAATTTTGACTTCCATTTTTCAAGAGGGTTGTCAGGTTAGGATGAAACATGTTTACTGCCAATATAGTTTAACTTTAATCAAACATTTTTCTGTATCTAGTAAACTTTGATGGCTTTTTTAGTGTTGTTGCTAATAGTATATTTAATGAAATTTTTTTTTTAAAGTTAAAGAAAAGAATTGTCATTGTCTGAAATTGCATTTTAATTTTAAATCTCCAAGACTCTATGTAATATGATAATGAATGAATCTTAGATTGTAAGTCTGGTCAGGCAATAGGTGATGAAGATATATTACTTAATGAACACTGGGCTGTAGAAAATTCTGAACACATAATAAAATACACAATATCCCATGATGATAGTTAAGTCTTAAAATCTTTCATTTTATATTGCTTTAGGTTTAGTCCAACATGTCTGGTATGTGCACGTTCAATAACAGTTGGCTGACTAACCCAAACTATGAAAAATGGGTGGAGAAGAATGCTTCAGACACAAGGACTGCTAAATGCAGAGCTTGTAGCAAAATTATAGATATTGCAAATATGGGAGAAGCTGCCCTCAAAAGTCATTCCAGCAGCAAGAAACATGTGCAGAATTTGTAAAATAATGAAATCTGCTCAGAACAACTCAATCTCTGGTTTTATTTCAAATTCAGCCTCACCATCACCTAAAGTTGTGCCAAAACCTGCCCCAACATTAACTTCATATACATCATCAAATGATGTATTAAAGGCAGAAATTTTGTGGTCACTAAGGACAGTGAATACCCACAGCTCCTTTAATTCCAATGAGGAAATTTCACGAGCCTTTTCACCGATGTTTCTGGACAGTGCAATTGCACACCAATTCACTTGCAGTGAGGACAAAACATGTTATATTGCTATACATGGCCTAGCTCCATACTTTGCATCAACCTTAAAAGATAGCATACGCAAGTGTAATGGATATGTTTTGCAGTTCGATGAAAGTTTGAATAAACAACTGCGTCAAACGCAATGTGACATTCATGTCAGGTTTTGGGAACAGGCTGCAGAAATAGTGCAAACAAGATTTTTGACATCAGAGTTTTGGGTACACGCCACGGCAGAAGATCTGTTTGGCAAGTTGTGTCCAATCATCCAAGATCTTGGCACCAGGAACCTCCTACAAATTTCAATGGATGGACCTAATGTGAACTGGAAAACGTCTGACATGTTGAATGCAGAGATTAATCGTTCACACCCTGGAAAGTTGTTGTTGCCAATAGGATCTTGCAGCCTACATATAATTCATAATGCATTCAGGGATGGTTGCACTGCCACAGAGTGGAATCTAGAGGAGACACTTAGCAACCTCTAGAACTTCTTTAAAGATTCTCCAGCCAGAATAGAGGACTATCAAAAGGCATCTGGTATCAAGGAGCTGCCACCAAAATTCTGTAAGCACAGGTGGCTTGAGAACATCACAGTTATAGAAAGTCCTGTCCCTCCTTCCATATCTAGCAACATATATTTATTCACTTAAAAAGCATCCAAAATTAAATTCATTTGAGAGTCTCAAGGAAGTGGTTAAGTCTCGTCTCTTCATTCCTCAAGCACAGTTTTTCCTTTCAGTGGCTAGAGAATTTGGGCCATTTTTACAGGAATTTCAAGGAGATGCTCCATTGCTGCCTTTCCTTACAGAAGAATATTTTCAAAATGATCAGGGATCTTATGGAGCGATTTGTAGCTCAAGATCATCTGGACTGTATCACAAAGGCATCAAAGTTCATTAAATCTGATTTAACAAATTGCAAACACCTTAAAGACCCTGCAAGGATTGAAATTGGCTTTGTGACAAAGACTGTGATTGCTGACTTAAAAAATCAGGGAAATTTACAGATAGGGATTTTTTGGCTTTCCATCTTGATTGCAGGAAATTCCTCCAAGCTGTGGTCACAAAATTGCTGACAAAGTCACCAGTGACTTTTGCCCTTGTAAGAAATATGACATGCTTGAACCCAGAGAAGATGATGAAGGATATAAAGATCAGCATTCAGTCATTCCACTCACTGGTCACAACTCTAGTCAACAATGGAAGAATAGATCCAAACCAATGTGATGCCCTGGTTAAAAACTACAAAGTCTTTTTGGAAAATTGTTTGAAATCAGAAGACTCTGTAAAATTTGCTCAGTTCTCCAACAGAAAAACCGCTTAGATTCGTTTTTTCATTCCTTGATGGCAAACAAAAAGGAATATGCTGTCTTGTGGCCAGTTGCAAAACACCTTCTAACTGTGTCTCATGGCCAGGCAGATGTTGAACGTGGATTCTCCATTAACAAAGTAGCCATAAGAGATAACCAAAAGCAGCTGTCTCTCATTTCATTGAAAATGTAAATATTAGTAAAGAAATGTTAAGTTATGCTTCAAATGTTAGACACATATACAGACTATACTTGGATGAGGAGAAGAAAAAGAGGGAGGAATGTGAGAGAAGCAGAAAAAAGAAAAGCAGATCTTGAGCTGGGTGATATGTTAAATAAAAGAATACGACTAATGGATGACATCCAGCAGTTGCTCAAATTGGCAGATAAAAATGCTGAACAAGCTGAAAAGGACAATAGCCTAAGCCTGCTAACTGTGTCCAATTCTCTCAGAAAGACTGCAAAAGTGAAACAAGAGACTCTGAAGGACCTTGAAAAGAAGATAGAGCAGAAAAAGTTAGCTTCTCACTAAATACAAGAAAGCAACTGGAAAGCAATGTGTTTTGTTAATATTGTAAATAGGAATACATACAAAGACTACATAGGATTGTTTTTATTTTTCTTTTGAATACAAAATACATTGAACATTGGATTATGACATGAATTACTACATAAAGTCAAGGTGTGCAAGCCCAGGTAAATTTAAAATGTACATATTAAAAATATTTGTCGTTAACTTAATTGTTATTTTTCATTGATAGATGTCACTCTTTATATTCATTTACTTGATAATGCAAGATAGTGTGGTCCTTAGTTTTGTGAAATGGCCCTGGAAAAGTTTTGGAAAAGTCATGGAATTTGTTTTTGTTAAATCTGCAGGAACCCTGGAATGAAAGACTATGTACTAACACTAAATGGGCATCACCTTGTTATGATAAATACTAACACTAAATAGGCATCACCTTGCTATGATAAGTATAGGCATCACCTTGTTATGATAAATACTAACACTAAATAGGCATTACCTTGCTATGACTAAAACTAAATAGGCATCACCTTGCTATGATAAATACTAACACTAACTAGGCATTAGGTTCCTCTGGCATGTACTACCACATTTCATCATGTATAATATATTACCCTGGTGCATTAAAATAAATCTGCACTGCAAGTCAAAATAAACGATATCCAAAATGCACATGTAGAATATTACCATATTCCATGTTCTAATTCTTTTGAGGTTCAAAGCAGAACAGTCCCTATGCTGGGCAGGGATCACCCTAGAGCAGGCAGGAAGGAGGGTGGGGTGCAGAGCCCTACTAAAAAAAAAAGGCTAAGAATAACACTGCATTATGATTAATCTCCCTCAGTTTATTTAATTACTTCTGTGAAAAATATTTTTCCTAATGAATCAACTTTGGTGTATACTACTGTATTTGATTATATATGATGCATGTCCAAGAGAGAACTAGACTTGACCCTTTGCATAATTCATTTAGGACAAACAGGACATCATTAGAAGTCTTCTTGTGAAAACCCAACCAAATATAACTTTTTACTTAGGAGTAGCGATAATTTAATTTTCAAGATGGGTCCAATGGTGGCAATTTTGAACATCAAATCAGCACCAATTTAATTTAGGACCCAGCTAGACATAATAAAAAGATTTTCAAGCTGGCCAGTGTTATGTGTTTAGTGATCATTTTGGATGTCCAAGCAGAACCATTTTCAGTTAGGACCAACCAGACCTTGGGATGAACGTGTTTGGAAAGTTTTGTGGCAATATTCCAATAAGTTAATGATGGGAAATGATAACAAACTTGTACTAATGGATGGGTGCATGATGAACAGAAGCATGACAGACAACAGGCCATCCAACAAGATCTGGTTCATGACCAGTAGAGCTTAAAAAAAAAATCCTTCTAATATATGCAGGATGATTTAAAGGAGATCAGATACACATTTAATATAATTTCTAGATAAATTACTGTCATTTTTTCTCTTAAATGCAGCCAGTTATATCACAACATTTAAAGATATAATCTACTGTCCTGCTTCATAAAAATCATCTGCTCTTGTAATCTGTATCCATGGTAAATCTTCCGACTCTTTCCCTTGATAGCTTTTTTAACTGGTTAGGCTATTGCGACTTTGTAGTCTTGGTAACTCATCTTAATGTGGTAGCCATGATGATACATCAGGTTCTTGTTACTTGTGATTTAGTAACCATGGCAATTTGCATTCCTAGCTGTTTTGAAGACTAGAATTCATGTTGCAGCAACGAGAACTGGCTAGTTGGGCATTGGAAACTGCTTTGCGTAGGACAGGGGCTGCATGTTTGTCTTTTGAGGTTTCTCTTCTGGACATTTATGTTTGCTGTTTGAAAAGAGTTTTAAACATTAGCTGTTGACCTGGTATGTATGCAATATTTTAAAAAAATAGTTTTTGTATATCTCTGAACAATTGCGATACTGTAATTGAGTATAAGGAAATGCTACTGAATGCGTTAAATGGATTATATCAAAAGACTGATTAAATACACTGATTATGTAGCACTGTAAATTCATTAACTTTGGCCAAGGCACCAAGGCACAGAATCTCAATAGGAACAGGAGCTAATGAAGGTAGCTATTCTTAGCCAGGAACTCATATTGGCACAGAAAAGAACCCAATCATGACTACCACTGAACAGTAAATGAACCTTTATCCTTGACAAGGCATGGATTTCACTCCTTCTCTTTGCTGATGCTAAGGACAGCAGGAAAACTGTCTTTACGGTAAGGTTCTTGAAGGAAGCTTCCCCCAAAGATCCACATATGATAAGATTCCATCTAGGCATTAATAAGTGAAAAACCAGTTTCTGAAGCTGAAACATATCCCATGAAATTTGAGAGGCAAGGATCTGCCCCAATGATGGAACCCCTTGATTACTGAAGAGTATTAGAAACAGCAACACCAAAGACGTTAATGGTAGATCCTGAACATCCTCTTTCCTTGAAAAGGAAGAAGTCTGCTAGTGCAGTTAAGAGGGACAAAAAAAAATCAACACAATTCCTACTACAACAATTACATAAAATCCTCCACTTTGCAGCAATTTAAATCATAAAAAATTTGTATGGCTCACTGGAGAGCAGCAATTCACAAGAACAAAAACCTTGGCTTTATGGTAAATTTGTGAATTCCTATTAGACCGCTCCGGTGGCCTAGTGGTTAGAGTGTCCACCTTGGATGCGGGAGGTCGCGGGTTCGAACCCCGGCCGAGTCATACCAAAGACTTTTAAAATGGTACTAACAGCTGCCTCGCTTGACGTTCAGCATTAAGAGGTTAGTGTTAGGACTGGTCAGCCTGGTGTCAGGATAATGTGACTGGGTGGGACATCATGCTACATGTCTGCGGCATGATGCCCCAGTGCTAGACATCACTGTAAACTGTCACACTGCAGACATCGTAGCGATATGACTGAAAAATTGTTAAAGCTACGTTAAAAATCTAAGTCACACACACACACACACTGAATTCCTATTCTTACATTTCACTGTCAATATTCTGAACAGACTGATTAAACTTTATATAAAATAACAAAATTTGAAGATTTGTTCCAAAATTTTAAGGACAAAAGGTTAATTTGAACAGTTCTACAATATTCTGAATAACAAAAGCAAACTCTAGAACATCAGTTCTGAAGTAGGCCTTGGACAGTTACCTTGGAAGAAAAAATATCTCAAATTTTCAACTCTGCTTATAAGCCATGTGACAGCCAATCCAAAGCTACTTCAACAAATGTTATGAACTGACAATTAAAGACTCACTGGCTTACAAATAGCAGAGAAGTCTGTCATATACCACTATAAGACTCACTTGGCTTTGAAATAATAGAGAATTATTTCCCACACCACTATAAGACTTGCTTGGTTTAGAGATAAAGCAAATTGTCTTGTACCACTACAGGACTTGACTGACTTAGAAATAATAGAAAACTTTGTCCTGAAACAACCATGTTAGGTGAGACCTCCAAAACAATGCAGCACCACATGAATCATTATTTTTAAAATTTTCCAAGAAAATGGCCTCAATGCAGTAGTTTACCAAGGGTGGGACAAACAGAAAACTGGTCAGACAGAAAAAGAGTAGTACCACGACAATACACCTTATATATAAGGGGGTGGGGTGGGGTGGTCTCTTAAACAATGCCCCAGTCATTGTTTCATTTTTAACCGGTTTGTTATAAACAGCAATAGTTGTTAACAAATACCAAAGAAGGCCAATGCAATTAGATAAACTTTTATGGCTTGCTATGGCAAATACTCCTGTTTTTTTTTAACTTTCCTCTACATTCCCATTTTAACACCAGACAGTGTGTCATAACCAAATATGTGACATATTGTGAATTACTATTTTTCATGGAGTGCTAATATTTATGGCCTTTTGTGGCTGCTACACACAGTTTAATGACCAAGCAATCATACAACCCTGTGTAAACAATATGCCCATTCTGTGTAAACACAAGGTCCTTTCTGTGTAAACAATAGGCCCATTCTGTGTAAATAGGTCCTTTCTGTGTAAACACTAGGTCCTTTCTGTATAAACAATAGGCCCATTCTGTGTAAACACTAGGTCCTTTCTGTGTAAACACTAGGTCCTTTCTGTGTCAACACTAGGTTCTTTCTGTGTCAACATGAGTATTTTTTGCATCAACACTAGGTCCTTTCTGTGTATGCACTAGGTCCTTTCTGTGTAAACAATAGGTCCTTTTCTGTGTAAACACTAGGTCCTTTCTGTGTAAACAATAGACCCCTTCATAAGTACCAATACATGTCATTTATTACAAAACTATAAATATTTATATGAAAATAAAGGACATGTATGTATGTCTGTGTGTGTGTGTGTGTGTGTGTGTGTGTGTGTGTGGTTTAATAGCACATCAGCACAATCCTGGCTATATAGTTCCCACTAAAAGTTATGTTTCCTGCAAGAGTACCATGAATGTAACATGATAAACCTACACCATGTTGAATAGTCCCCCCTTCAGGAGAAATGCATGTTCTGTATACGAGTGGCACAATGCCACCTGATCTGTAATTTGTTCTGTACATAAATGGCACAATACCACCTAATCTGTGTCATTTCTTCTATACATGACTGGCACCTGCTCTGTGTGATTGTTAATATACAAGTGATGCCAATCCCCAAAAGGAATTCACACTGCATTATGCACCTAGCAATTATAACATTTACAGTTTGGTAAAAAAATATATTTAACTGCAGAAATGGAAATGGCCGATTCGATATCTGTCGATACCTAAGAGTCCTCTCTAAGATCCCACAATCAATAGTTTTTTTTATTACCCTAAGAGCAAGTCAAATTAAATATGCTTCTTTCTTACCATAAGTGCAAGCTATCCAGTTTGGTCAAAGTCTGTGATCGAGAACTAATATTACAAGTTTTGTTCTTTCAGTCAGTGACCTTGAACTTTAATCTTTAGATAGGCTTTTTCCTGTCCCATCAACAAGTTTGGTCTAGAAATGTGATGCAAAGCTAATGTTAATATGCAGAACCATTTTTCTTTCTTCAGTCAGTGTCCTTGATATGCTGACATCAAAACTGTTAGGCTTCCTTCTTTCATCAAGAAGTACTTACCTGTAAAGTTTGGCAAAGGTTGGTGGTACAGAACTGAAGTCATCATGTGGGAAAGGAAAATAAAGCAGAGATATGGACAGACAGGCTGGGTCATAAAATATTATACTAAGCCAAAAGGTGGGCATATAAATATAGCACTGTACTTTAAATTTTTTGTACATCTGACACAATAATTTCTTGAAAAGTTGTTACTATAGGAAGAGATGAATTTGGTGAATTTCTGAATTTTCCCCAAACAGTTTAGGAGATAGAGTTTCAAACAGAGTGATGGATGGAGTGGTTAACAATATCTGATACTAAATTGAGAAAATAACACAAGATATATTTGCTCTGGAAAACACCAACCTGCATGAAAACTCTGCTGTGGAATCCTGAAGATTCAGTGTTTCTGTAAGCAACTCTACATTCCGCACACTGCCAAAGAAATCTGTAATTATGGTTTTCTTGGGGTCCCTTTGGAACAGATCAGTCCTGACACTCACTGTGGACTGACACTGGATCTTTGGGCACACTTTAAACTGTAATAATAAATAGAGGCTTTCAGGAACAGTAAATTATGATACCAGCCACACCTGCTATAACTGTCTTAAAACCAAGCTTCATGTTCATACATAAATTGATACCTATTTACCTGTACATAAGGAAAGCACCTGCTGTTAAAGATGGATCCCCGAGTACACCTTATACACAGGTCTGACTGTAATCATCAAAAGTTACATAAAACAGTTAAAAATTAGAGAACAGAAACGTAACATTACCTGTAAATATTACAATTCAAGGAATATGGTTGCTATGGTACTGCATAGCCCTTAAAGATTTGGCCCTTTTGTAAAATCTGGTTTAGGTGTACCATGTCAATCAGCAAAAGACTGAGACTCCTTTTAAAAACCTTCAACTTCTGGCAGCATAAATATCAGGCGTAACACAGTAACCAACTTTACCATCAATTCAAAACTGATGTAATAAAGTACCACGGAGCACATATTTTTGTAATAATAAATTCTTAACACTGTCCTTGCAATATAATCTTTGAAATTGGCATCAATGCAGGGACTGAAAATTCATTAGCCCAACTAAAATGGCAAGATAAAATTTTCGGCAGTGAAGTAAACTGTCCACTAAACTGATCACCTGATCAGGTGAGTGCTTACTCATGGTTATCAGTATTTAATTTTAATGAAAATGATGTTCTGACAAGAATATTTACAACTTTGTTCACTGAAAGTATAAAATTTCCACAGAAAGTTTTTTTTTTCTTCTATATGATTTGATCAAGGTCATACAGGAGGTTCACTCTCACTCCATTATACTAATAAACACTTACCACTGGGAAAACAGATTAGTCTCAGTCTGTAATCACTTACAACTAGTGTTAGATGGGTAAGTAAGTTCTGGAAAACAACCTTTCACACAAATGAATTTTGATCAATAACATCATCAACTTTTATATTTCTTAAATAGCTGGTTGAGTAAGAGTTTATTTATTCTAGATGTGTATAAATCTGAAGTACTTGCCTGATTGGATGATTTTTAGAGACTTTTAAATCCTTTCCATGTTACACAGATTAAGTTCATAATTTCTAGTCAAAACTCTGAAAATGATCATATCACATTTTTGCTAACAAAAATTTTAGTGTTGTTGCATGTTTGGTATCCTGCACTCTCAATTTTTAAACTACCTATGCCAGTATCCTATTGTTCAGTACTCTCAATTTTATACCACCAATGCTTATACCCCATTGTACAGTACTCTCAATTTTATACTACCTATGCCTATACCCCATTGTACAGTACTCTCAATTTGTATATTACCTATGCCTATACCCCATTGTACAGTACTCTCAATTTTATATTACTTATGCCTACCCCCCCTGTACAGTACTCTCAATTTTATATTACCTATGCCTACCCCCCCCTCCGTACAGTACTTTCAATTTGTATATTACCTATGCCTGTACCATATTGTTCAGTACTCTCAATTTTTATACTACCTATGCTACACTTTGTTTCCATACTAACTGAATGTAGAAAATTTGAAGTATCAAAGGCACCTCCATATAATTTGCCTGACATATTTGGTTTGGTCAAAATATCTTGAGCAGTTTTGAGAGATATGATCTGGAAATGAAATCATATTGTAAATAATGTTTCTATGAAAATACTTACCTAATCAAATTAGTGTCAATAATTAACCTCTACTATTGCCTGAATCCAGCCACTCCCAGAAAGAAAAAAAAGAAAAAGTTTCTGTCATTATACAACAAAACTACAAAAAAACTAATAGTATCTATGGATGTATAACTCTTCCAAGATACTATTATATTACCCATGTCACTGCTATCTGACTACCAACATACCAGATGTTCTTCAGTTTAAGCTTGAGCAATAGATCAATGAGGATTCACACATTTGCAGCAAGTGTGTGTGTGTGTGTGTGTGTCAAATGTAATGTGGTCATGTAAGTATTCTCTGAGAAAGAATTTATGATAAAAATTTTCTTTCCCCACTGAATCCCATTATAATAATGTATGAAGAATGGGTAATAGGTGGTGGAGGAGGAGTAGTAGAAGGAGGAAATGCATGAATCTGTACCTTGGTCACCATTTGGGGTATGTTAAGGTATCGGTACTCATATAAATCATAATGCCACTCTCTTAACATGAAACAGTACAACTGACAGATAATTGCTAATGATACATGATTACTGCAAAGTGTTAAATAAAGTGTGAGGAGAAACATATGGTGTGTCCTGAGTAAAATACTGGGTGAATCCAGTGACTCTTTAAACCTATGCCTGCTATGACAATTTTTTGTTGTTGGTTCTAACAGCACTTTTAACACATTTTGGCAAAACATGTATCATGCCAAAGCAATGAGAGCTAAATGCATTTCTCATGGACAAAATGAAGCAGCTGACCAAAGGTGGCCAGGGCAGGTGATGAACCTGCTACCCTTGGATTATGAGTCAAACACTCAACCAACTAAGCTACTGAGGCTCCCTTTATTAGGTGAAAGCAAAGTCAGTGAAGCATGAAATATGGGTCACAGTGACTTGCTTTTGTAAAAAGGTTGTATTTTTCACCAAAATGAATTCCATCAGCATAATTCATAAATTTAGGTATGACAGTTAATATACATCAAAAAACTCTTATGTAATAATGACCAAAATGCAAAAGCTTAACCTAAGCCAGTAAAATGTGAAATGTAGGTCACACTGAGCTTTTTTGTTGTCGTAAGAATGTGTTGTACTAATAGAGATGCATATAATTACATAGTTTCATGATTCTATCAGGAAGTGAGCTTGAGAAATAAATTTATAACACCAATGTAATTAAAACCTGTGATGTCTGAAATACAGGTCAGTGACCTACTGTCATGATGTGGATGTTTGCATCCCCTCACTATTCCAAACAGTATTTATAAAGTGTGCAAAAATCCTAAGTTAACTGCTTGGATATGCTTTTATCTGCAAGAATGCTGACAGTGCAGGTCATACAACAGCTAACATCTTCACAGAGGTGAGCTAAAACCCCAAGAAGATGGAATCATCAACCTCCCCTGCCCTGATAAAACACCTAAAATAACAAATTTCATATTGATCTTAACTGGTTTGGGAGTTTTGCCCCAGAAACAAAAGTATGGAAAATGGATGGGTAGATAATAAATTGACCAAAACATTAAAATATTGAAATTGAAAAATTGTGAATTCCAAATGGCACAACTGGATTAGTCCAATATATTTACCAAGTTTCAAAAAGATTCCTTGGGTAATTTATGAGTTATGCTCCTGAAATGAGTGCTGCTGATGGATGGATGGAGGAAGGGAAAGAAAAATAGATAAAAAATAAAAATATTCAAACCTGAAGAATCATGAATAACAAAATCTGAGCCAATACTCCAAATATTAGCACTAAATTTCAATGAGATACCTTGAACAGTTTAAGAATTATGATGCAGAATCTCAAATCTTTATGAACAGACAGGATGAATATTGGATGGGATACATATACATAGTAATATTTTACCTGTAATAATGCAGAAAGTGAAAAAAAGAAACATTACTTCACAAATATGTTTGTTTTACAGCTGAGTATATAAATGTCCAAATTTTTATGTATATTCAAGCAATATATAATTTGAAAACCCCACAACTAGCAAATGTTTGCGGATAAACATGTAATGGCATGAATTCATCTAGAAGTGTCAATGAATTTGTAGATTTTTTTTTATGTATGGAAAATGATGTATACTGTTTCAAAACAAATCTTGTATCTTTGTATCAGCAGTATCATAGTATGGAAAATTTGTTGTATTACATCATTTATACCATTTCAAAATGTAACTTCATGTTTACAGTATCATAGTATGGAAAATATGCTGCATTACATCATTTTTTTATACCATGTTTTAAAACACCTGTTATATCTTTATACCTACAAAAACATAGAATTGAAAATGTATTTACATCATTTATACCATGTTTCAAAATGCATCTTGTGTCTTTATATCTACAGTATCATAGTATGGTAAATGGGTTGTATTACACCATTTATACCATATTCAAAATGCATCTTACAACTTTATACCTACAGTATCATGTGTGGAAAATTTCTTGTATTACACCATTTATACTGTCTCAAAATGCATCTTGTGTCTTTATATCTACAGTATCATAGTATGGTAAATGGGTTGTATTACACCATTTATACCATATTCAAAATGCATCTTACAACTTTATACCTACAGTATCATGTGTGGAAAATTTCTTGTATTACACCATTTATACTGTTTCAAAATGCATCTTGTGTCTTTGTATCTACAATATCATAGTATGGTCAATGTTTTGTATTATGTCATTTATACTGTTTCAAAATCAAGGTTCCTGGCGCAAATTTAGAAAAAGATTTCAGACTTTTTCCAGACCAAAAAATAAAAATGTCCAGACCTAACCATGTGACAAGTTTATTGACCTAATGAGGCTAAAATACTTAAAACTGCAAGTAAAATGTGCAGAGATGAAAAAATATAATTTAACCTGCAAGATTTTATTTACCTTAGCAAAATCTTGCAATCTGTTGTTTACAGTCCACAATAATATATAAAAAATTATAGTTCCAAATTAGGTAACACATGATGCTTTAGCCTTAAGTTTGGAAGGCCCTATCCAGGCTTTTAAAGTCACCAGCGTCTTCTCACAGAGAGTTATAAACCCAATGTCCTGGCATTCTTTAAATATCAGGTCCACACAGGCACAAAAAAAGATTGGTCCAAGAATGTCAAATCAAATAAAATCTAACAAAATTGAAATGAATACTCACTAGCAAAACACAAAACTTGAATTAATGAAATAATCCTTGAAATGGAAAATGTAGATTAATTTTCAACAAGTCAGCAAACACCAGTCAAAATGGTGTGGCCTTCTCCTGCGAATTTGTCCACTATATGCAGCTTGAGATGTTGCATTCTACAGTAATGCCCAAAGGGCTCCAAAAAGAGCAGTCACATTTCCAGTTTCCAGTGCAACAAAAATTTAAGACTTTTTCCAGACCTTTTAGTCATTTTTAAATTTTTCCAGACCTTTTCAAGGCCTGGAAAAGTAATTTTCAAATTTAAGACTTTTTCCAGACTTCCAGACCAGCGCGGGAATCCAGAAAATGCATCTTGTATCTTTGTATCTACAGTATCATAGCATGGAAAATGTATTGTATTACGTCATTTATACTTTATTCAAAACACACAGTGTGATATCAAACATGAAAGAAACTTCCAAACATAATCCATTTTAAAACCAAATTGCTTGTACATCATTTTTTAAAAAGAATAATAATAATAATAATAGTACCAAATCATTGAATTTCTGTATATGAAAACTGTTTAACAATCTCGATATTTTATTAGCCATGGATCACACAACAGTTATTATCTGACCCATTTTTTAAGTTTCATGTAAAATAACTGATCTTGTATGATCTACTATTAATGAGTTAGAAAGAACTCACAAACTGATCCATAGTTTTCTTGCTGCCTGGTTGCACATTTTCAAGGAACTCAAGGGCATAGTAGGTATATCTGTCGATAACATACACGCCTATTGCTGGATCCACATGGTGCTGGAAAAGGAATCAATATATGGTGTCCACTAGAACATATTTAAGCTTTTCCAACAATATGATTGGAAAAATACACACACACACACCATTCAAGGCATTCCAACTGCACGTGAGATACAACAATTAAAATTTAATTACTACAAAATGTGAAAACACTAAATTACGTAATCAAGTACATATAATTCTTGAACTGTCTGTTTTAGTTCAAAGTGCCTTACATTTATATATATTCTTCCTGTGAAAAAGTGCATGAAAATTAAAGCATTTAATTTATTATTAAAAAATAAGATGGGGAAAGTTGTGTTTGTATGAGTCACTGAATACCAAAAATTCTCCCAAAAGTTCCAAATTGTGTAAAAATACTATTACTGCATGGCTTGAAAATCTAAACTGGGCCATATATATATATATATATATATATATATATATATATATATATATATATATATATATATATATGCAACATATGCGTGTTAAATTTCATTAGTCTACTTCAAGTGATTTTGCTTCCTCATGATATGAACGTTTTTGTCAAAACAGTCAAGATAAAGAAAGATCAACTGCAAATGCTGAACAATGAACAAAACTGAGCAAGAGGCACAAGTGGGGCTGATATCATCCATCTAACATACATTTGTCTAAAATGCAAATGTACTGGTATAAAGGCAGGTAACTCCAGTTGTAAGACACACATGACTGGGCAGTTTCAAGCTGGTTGAAATTGGTGGTATTTGACATGCTGTTTTACTGTATTTCTACTCTGAGTAACTTTGACTCAGTTAGATATTGCATTAGCATCTTTCATAAGAACATGGAAGTTGTTCAGGCAAGGGCTCTACATACAGATATTATTCTGATATAGACAGGTAGTTTTGGAGAGAAAGCTGTTCTATGAAGTATTTAACAAAATATATCAGAAATAATATCCATACTTGCTGGAAGATGAGAATCATATGCAGGTTTTCCACCTGGCTCCTAAGAAAACCACACCACTGTTAGAGAAACCACTTGCAGCAAAACTCTGGCACTGAATATTCTAAGAAACATTGCTACCACATTAAATCAAATTTGGCCGAGTCATGCTGATAAAGAAGTCAAGAAAATGTTTTATCAAAATTAACTCCACTGTTCTGGAAAAGAAATCAAAAATAGTTTTTTTTCATCTGGTTGCTATGTAGACCACATTGCTGCTTGCAGAAGGACTTGTCCTATTAAAATACCTATTGAGTTTGATGAAAAATGACTGAGCAGTTCAAGAGAAGCACTGACAATAAGTTCTCCATCAAGCTGCTATGAAACTGACACAATTGCAAGGGAGCCACCATGAAAGAAAAAAAATCAGTAGGACATATTATATGAATTGTTCGGACCAGGTTTAACAAAAAATGAGCTCAAATGTTCAAGAAATGTTGAAAATTTGTTTCCCTAATGAATGCCATAAAAGCCAAACTGTTGCTAGGGGAACCACTCTGTATATAAATCTGATACATCATGACCTAAGAAACATTCATACAAAGTTTGATAAAATCAGTCCAGATGTTCTGGCAAAGAATCAAAAAATAGGTTTTCATGTGGATGTTAAGGAAGTCATACCTTTGCCAGAAAGCCATCCCAAAACCAGTTCAAAAGAGCATGTGCTATGAAATGTTCCTACCAAGTTTGATAAAAATTGGCTCAGCTTTTCTAAAGAAGTTGGAAATACTTTTTTCACATGGTTGCCAAGGAAGCCACACTGTTGATATGGAAAGAAATATTCCTACCAAGTATGATGAAAACTAGCTCCACTGTTCTGAGAATTTTAAAACAGGTTTTTCTTATGTTTGCTATGGAAGACACAACATCTGAAGGGCAGCCATCTGAAACACAATTCTGATGAAGCATATGTAACAACACAAAACATTACAAACTTATTTGACTAATATTGGCTCAACCATTCTAGGAAAGTTGAAAATGGATTTTCCACATAATTGCTAAGGATGCCACAGTTGCTAGAGGACCCACAACAGACATTTTTATAGACCATTTCATGAAATATCCCTGCCAATTTTCATCAAAACTTATTCAGTTGATCAGAAGTTGAAAATAACTTTGCTATGGGAGCCACCCTAGAATACAATTTTAATAGAGCAAGAAACTTTCCAGCCAAGTTGAATCAAAACTGTCACAGTCTTATTTGAGTAGAGATCAAAAATAGGTTTTCCTTTTTTGGGTGACAAGGAAGCCACACCATTCCTGGGGTAACTCCCCTAGACATAATTTTGGTACAGCATGTCCTGATGAAAATTCCTACCAAGCTTGATTGAAATGGACCAAGCAGTTTTGGAGATGGAGTTTGAAAAGTTGATGCACGACACACAAGTGATGAGGTATGCTGAATGAATACTCTAACCTCAGTCAATATTATTGTTGGGTAAGCTAATAATTCTGGAATTACCCTAAAAATCCAATCAGATCTACAGTGGTCCCCCTCTTATACGGCCACCCCTTCTGCACCGGGAAAGTGACCATATAAGACAGATGGCCTTTCCAGAGGGGGACTAAATTTTTTGTGAGAAATATATGTAAGAGCATTAAATATCTTCGTTTAAAAGTAACATTAATTATTAAAAGGTTCTTCTTGTTATAATAATAGACTTATTTCAACTGAATATGCATTAATAGTTCTTACTGTTGGTGTAAGCGTGATATGCGAGCAGGTGTTGTTGTCATGCACATTGCAAAACCCTTCAAAAACGTCATTTAAATCTTGGTACATACATAATTCTCTTTCCGTCTGCTCCATTTTCCCACTGTTGCTTAATAACTTCCTTATCGGTTACGATGTTGTTTATTTGAGTCTTTTCAACAGAAAATTGTTTTGAGTCTTTTCTACATAAAATTGTTCGGCAAGTCCCCCCTTCCCACTTCACCCGATGTCGTTGAGTAGAATAACCGACTTTTTTCTAAAATAATTGTCTCTGTTTATGTGATGACATGTTAATGTTTGATAATGATTTATTCGGATGTTGCTAACTGTATGCGATTTAATTATGTAGGTGAATATTTGTAGAATATATTGAATATTTTGTAGAGCGGACGAAATGCCTTCTTCATAAAGGAAGCGATAAATTTTCGGTCTTTGTCTGGTACCCTGTTTTGTTCAAGGTTAATTTCTGTGTGTGTGTGTGTGTGTGTGTCTGCACAAAATCTATTTTTAGCCTATGCTGACCCTTTTATGACCTTGACAATTACGTCCGGTTGTAATCATCAATGTTGCCAACTACAAGACTGATAAAACAATTTTTCTGCATTTAAACAAAATGCCAGGTGTTTTTAAAGGCAGCAATCTTGTCACGTGATTCATTAGTCGCAGTCTGGTACCCTATTGTTTTCACATTTCTTTAAACTAAGTGAGAGAAGCCAAAACAGCTTCGATATGTATGCAGATTTGACCTGAACAATAAAACCTCGTGGCTGTTAGGATTTGTAATCTTGACAGTTATTGTCAGTAGTAATTGCCACTAATTATGAAAGGGAACAAGCTCAACATCTTACTAAGGGAATCCATAAAGGCTATCAAACCATTTTCCCGCTGACTTGTGTATTGTACATCAATACTGCCACTTCTCAGCTGTTACTACTGTTCAATAACTGTAATCTTAACAATTATAAGAGTGACTAAACCAGACATCTCATGATAACATAGCAGTAAGGTTACTCGGATTACGTGTACTTACCTTTATGTATGGATCAAAATTTGAGTCTTTCTCTGCTTTATGGAATAAATGTGGCTTCTTGTGAGGCGTAAATGATATAATATTAACCTTAGTGATACATGTACTTTAGTCAACACTTCTTTCAGTAACGAAAACCTGGCATCGGGAAACAGAAATTGGATTACTTAACACACGTTATGAATAAAATACTGGCTCTGGATACATATTACAAAGTAAAATGCGGCCGCTTGTGAGGGGTAAATTTTATATTTATGCACTAATATGCTGGCAGCTGGTTGCATTAGCGGGGTGGCCTTTCGTGAGGGGTACTTTTGAACACAAACTCGTCGGTGCTGATGGATTCTGGCCGTAAGGAGTGGGTGGCCGTTCAAGAGGGGGACCACTGTACATATAAATAAAATGTCTTCCAAATTCTAATTCAAGTGGGTTTTTGCTTAATCATGATAATAAGGCTTTTGTAAGAAAAAATATCCAAGTCCAAAAAGTTTTAAAATGTGTATAAAAATTGAACATTACTGTAATGGCCTGAAATTCTTATCAGATCATATACTATGACCATGGCAAAGCATGTAAAAATTCATGTCTTTAAATTTAATACATTTGTGCTGTCACAATAAATGGTTTTGGAATGGATATACAAACTTATGAACATACAGATGGACACCAGCAATGCAATATGCCCCACATATTATTACAACAGAGGTAAGGGCTTGGTTGACATCTGCCTAATAGTCAAATGCAAGTGCCCCAAAAAAACTGACTCAGTATTAAGTGTTGTAATAAAGTTTCATCCAATGCTGTTGATTTGTGTTTGTTATGAAAACAATTGTTTCAAGGTTTCTCAAGCTTTTGTATTTTCATCCATATTAGATGGTCAAACAGCATCATTTGTATAAATTTTGAAAGGCCTCCATGCCATGATGCTTTGGAAAAGAAGACATGTAATGGTTTTCCTATTTTCAGTAGGTGTGATAGTCAATCAGCATCATTTGTATAAATTTTGAAAGGTCTCCATGCATGCTTTGGAAAAGAAGACATGTAATGGTTTTCCTATTTTCAGTAGGTGTCATAGTAAATCAGCATGATTTGTATAAATTTTGAAATGTCTCCATTCCAGCATGCTTTCTCTCAAAAAAGATCAAATTCTTTAAAGGTTTTCAGTACTGGTGGCCACATTTCATGGCAATTCAACATTAGCTATACAAAACTGAAAGCCCTCTATGCCAGGATACTCTCTGGTAAATTTGGTCCAATTGTGCTGAGCTGTTTTTGAGAAGTTGTTTAAGGTTTTACTATTTTTAGTAATGGTGGCCATATCTGATGGGGGCGGCTTGGCATTATTTGTATAAGCATGAAAGGTCTTCATGCCAGGATACTTTCCATCAAGTTTGGTCAAATTCTATTCACAGGGCTCACATGCTTCCACTGAAGTAAAAACTCTAGGACTTTTCCAGCACATTCGGTGACATAAAATCGAGACAGTAAAAGAGAAAATAATACATGGAATGATGAGTGATACAAAGCAAAAACTATGCAACACAATAGAACAAGTTTGTTAATGAACCAGCCATGCCAATTTCCTGGAACCAAATGTAAAAAAATGGTGTTAAAAAAGTTCTAGAATAATATTAGTGAGAGCAAAAATTATTTTCAAGGATTTTATAATTAAAATGTAGAATGTAGAATTTTCATAGACTCTGATACTCTGAATTTAAACAGCCCAAATCCATTACTTTTAAGTTTTTCAGGGAAATGTACGAACCATGTATTCAGTAGTTTTGGAAATGAAGTAATTTTAAGGTTTATCTATTTTTAGTAAGTAGCAACATCTGATGGTGGATTAGTATCATCTGTACAAATTTGAAAGGTCTTTATGGCAGGATGCTTTTTTCTGTCAAGTTTGATCAAATTTTTTTTTGTGGTTGAAAAATGTGGTTCTGGAGAAGTCATTCAAAGATTCTATTTTAAGCAACAGTTGATTTTCTATCCTTAAAAACAGTGGCCATACTTGAAGGCAGATCAGCATCATCTGAAGAAAATTTGAATAGTCCTCCAGACAGAACACTTTCTGACACATCTGATCAAATTTTGTTTAGCGGATTTTGTGAAGTTATTCAAAGTTTATACTATTTTTAGTAATGGCAGCTATAACTGACGGCAGATTGACATCACTGGCATACATCTGAAGCCCTTCATGCCATGATGCTCTGTGCTCAATTTGGTCAAAATTGGTCCAGTGGTTTCTCAAATAAATAGAAGCTGTTGACAGATGAAGGCAGGACCATACAACAAGCCAGCCTGGTCTTACGGTCAGGTGAGCTAAAATGAGTTTTTAAAAAATCATTTTCTGATTGGTTGACCCATTTTTTTTGAGCATGAAACTGGAAACACATTATATTTTTGCAAATATTTTACTTACTGACAATGAATCTTCCCCAACTTTGCTACTGGCAACTGCCAGAATATTTGGAGAATAAAACTTCTGGAACATAGATTCTGCTTGGCAAGTGTCAATCATGAAAAATATCTCATGATACCTGAAAAGGCAATAATTTCATAGTGACATGACATTTCATGGTATCCTTCATGTAATCCATACTAGAAATACTAGTTAATAACAATGCGAGAGAAGATTTCAAATTACATCTGTCAAGAACTGAGTATTTATGGAATACATACGATGCATATGGAATACATACAAGGCAATGCATATGAAGTTTCATGAAGATATCTTAAATGTTCTGGAAGATATTAACTGTCAAAAGTGACGGACAGATGGACAGATGGAAGGACAATTTTGTTTTTATAAAAAAAGGAGAAAATTCATAAACGGATGATCAGCCAGAGCCCTTTTTTTATACAAGACACAATGTCTGCTCATGAAGCACACATCTACCAAGCTTCATAATGATATGCAAATAGTTAATGAGAAAATAAGTATAAATACAGTTTTCAAGCTTGGGGAGACAACTCTAAAAGTACTAAACTGACAATGCCAAATCTTGAATGGGACACAAACTCCTTATGATACAAGTACATACCAAATTTCATGAAGATTTCTCAAACGGTTTAGGTGATATTAACAGGGGGCTGTTCTATTAAAACATATTGGACACAGGGAAGGCACTTCTAAAGTGGGGTACTCACCCATAGATGCAATTTATAATTTTCTTATCATATTAATAAGAACTCTGTGAAATCAAAGTACCCTGGCATATATTTTTTTAAAAACTGCCTTCCCTGGGTACCATGTATGTTTAAATGGAACAGCCCTGGCAAAAAGTGTGATGGACTGAAACAATTTATAATAAAAATGGTGATCTCTCTTCAATGCTCATCACAGATTCCATACATATCAAGGGCAGTATCTAGTCATGATACAAAAGCTCATCACAGATTCCATACATATCACAGGGGAGTAACTAGTCATGATACAAATGTTCATCACAGATTCCATACATATCACAGGGCAGTATCTAGTCATGATACAAATGCTCATCGCAGATTCCAAGCATATCACAGGATGGTATCTAGTCATGATACAAATGCTCATCACAGATTCCTTACGTATCAGGGCAGTACCCAGTCATGATACAAACATAATTTCCTGATAATGTCTCAAATAGTTCAGGTGATATTAAGTAAACAAGAGAGGGATAGATGGATATAAAAATGACATATAGATAAGCTGTCTCCAGTATACCACAAAAACTTCATTCAGGGTGGGTGGGGGTATAATAAGAAGCTATTGTTTCAGAGCAGCAAATGTTTATATATTGCCAATACTACCTTGACATCTGAGTTTTGTTTTCTGATAAAACATCTTCATGTCTTCTTAAAACAATACTTGTTAAGTCTAATGATAATGCCATGATTGAAATCAGAGACATTGTCCTAAAATACACAAAAATAGTGCCAAGGGTATGAAAAATACTCTAAACCATTTCCTTGGAGGTGACTAACAGATTAGTCTTTCACTATCATGGATGATTTTAAGTTCATGTTCACTGCAATAATTTTCTGAACCCATATATTTTTGTTCCCTATGGTCTGAATGGGGGCTGTAATTATCTGTGACAAAAACATGCAAAAAATGAAATCCGCAATGTTGATATCTATCAGCCAATAATAGTCATTTCAAGCAAAGAGTATATACACTGATCTGCAAGCATATAATGTGACAATAGATTTGCGGCTATGCTGTTTTATTAGCTGGGTGTGTCATACATGGTAAACAGTGTATCCACTGAATGGTATAATTTATAATGATGAGGTTTATTAAAGTAGTGACTGCAGTACCTCCTTTTCTGCCACATCTGCTGGAAGGCATCTGCCAGCTCCACACTAGAGATCTCCTCTGAATCCTGGAACTTGAGAAACCCATCTCCACCATGACCTGTACATACAACACAGTGAAGCTTCCATCATATGGACACCACCTTTTTCAGATTATTTGATCATGTGGAGTTAGGGACTATTGATGTATTACCATATGCTACACTGGGACAAAACATGAAATACAAATAATGGTCCTGTGAAAGGCACATTATATGCCTACCCTATAAATAATAGTCCCCTATGTAGGCATTATTAGGGTATTGTTTACTGGAGATTAATGACCAATCAGTAAAGGTATGTGTGATTTTGGTCAAGGTATGAGTAACTTTGGTCAAGGTAAGTGGTCCTGAAGTAATCTTACTTCATGACAACCATTATTTCTTATCTGACTGACCATGACCATGATAATGAAGTACAGAATCTGTACATTACTTTATTACCCAAAATGCAAGCTATCAATAATGTTTTGTCATGTAGAACAAGTTTTTCTGCAAAATGCATTTTTCTTTGAGCTATAATGACCCTGACTTCTGATCTTTTGACCTCAAAATCAGCAGGCATCTTCCATACCTCTGGTGCAAGACCTCAAAATACATTGTTCAAAATAAATGATCTAAAACTTTTGTTATTATGCAAAACCACTTTTTTCATTTTTACTGTCACACTGACCTTGATCTTTGATATTTTGACCCCAAAATCAGCAAGCCTCTTTCTAATGCAACATGTAAGTTTTCGATGGTGATGGTACATGGTTGAGAACTGAAACGTTTGTGCAGAAACCATCTTTCTTCTTTCAGTGACCTTCACCTTTGATCATTTAACCTCAAAATCATAAGGCTTCTACCTTATCACAAAGTCTGGTCCAGGTCTGTGATACAGAACTAATGTTATTGTGTGGAAACTATTTTTTTACATTCATTCACAGTGACCTTTATATTTCATGTTCTGACCCCAAAATCAATAGGCTTCTTCCTTTTCCCAAGTGTAAACCATCCACAAAGTTTGGTTACCATCAATAGTGGAGAACTGAAACTACTGTGTAAACTATTTTTCTTTTTTTTCAGTAATATGCAGATTCAACACGAATGTAAATAATTTCATCATATTGATGAAAAAAAAAATTATGAAAATACAAGAGTATTACTGTAACCTTGGAGAAAATGGATACAACTGCCTATTTCTCTCTCAGAGTATAAGTGAAGACAGCATACTATGCTGTCATGTATGAAAAGTTATCAAATATATTTCCCAGATGATGAATATTTAAACAAAATCATTCATATAAGAGATACATTTGCAAAACTTACAGTTCTTTTACACAAGAGTCATGTCAAATATTTTTTACTACAGTTACTATTATTTGCATTTTAAACAGAGGTACAAACTTTCCAACATGAGAGGAATGTAAACAATAAAAGGAGATTATGTATTATCTCCATGCATAATGATATATGCAAATGCACTTTATACATATGTAAGCTGATAGGCAGTCAGGTTTGTTTTGATGTAAGATACCTTAATGAAATTTCTGTCTTAATGAAGTTTCCCGCTAAGCCTACATTTTTGTGTAATGTTATGTATATCTATGTTTTCTGTAACTTCTGGTATATGATTTTATTTAATTTTCGTGATTTTTATTCATGGTTGTAAACTGTACAGAATATTTTTTGTTATAAATTCTGTGCATAATTTGGTTCTTTTGAAAACTCAAATCATGTAGGATCTATAAATAGTTGTTTATGTACGTGTTTACAATTAGTAATAACAACTGTAATAATAAGACTTAAAAGGCGTCTATGGCGTAGTTTCTCAGTGACTGATGAGATATGGAAGGTTTGAGAAGAATTCTGTGGCTTCCCCTTTGTTTGTGTGAGGTCATGTGAATATAGTACATTGTGACTTGGTACGTCATAAATCATAAATGTATGTTGTCATATGGGGTCCATTGCAAAATACAGTCACAATTTACGGTGTATATAAGGAGAAAGTTAAATATTTCAGTTTCATTCCGATTTCCGGAGTCATTCACACTGTTTGCATTCCTGATGTAAGTCCACAGACGTATTTTATGTTGTACTTAGATATTTTTCGAGAGGAAAAATATGTTTGGACTGTTCAGTGGTGATAGAAAGTGCCCATTATTTGGACAATAATATTATTCTGGAACTGTTAAAAATTAATCAAAAGAATTATGGACAACGCCATCTCCACAACATCATGGTTCTTGGAGGACCTGTATATTTCCGGTATTTAAATTATATGGGACCATTCGTTCGTTTAGGACTTTAACAGACTTTTATAAGGACAAATTTGGATTCACTTCATTACACTTTAAGTTCCTCTCATGTTTTTCATTTATCATGTTAATAATTAAACTGTTTGTTGAGTTTTACATAACTTGTTGGTTTTGCTTCTTTTCTGTTACTTAAGTTTGTGACCATAGAGTTGTAACAGTAACCATATATTAATATTTTTAGACAACTACAATGTAGATCATGATCTGCCTAGATAATGTGCAGTGACAGATTTGAGTCTAACCAGCTTACACTTGTGTATACATGCTTTAAACATGAGCATTGTATACATATACAGTGTGACCCCGCTATAACACGGTAGTTGGGAGCCTTAGAACCCGACCATGTTATAGACCGAACCATGTTATAAGCAACCAGGTCAGCTGAAGAAAATGATGCATGTACCTGAAAAATTGTGCGGGGGTGGGGGTTGGGGGGTGTAGGTAATAATGTGGGTGCAAAATAAGTGCATCACTGGCACAGTTATCATCTTAAATCGATGCATATTAAATGAGAAATACACCTTTAGTGAAAACAGAGAAGGCATATATAATATTTTACTTTATTCAGAGAACCATGCATTGGTACATATACCTGTATACTGTTTATATATACATGTCTAATGTATAGCAATGAATAAAGTGTCAACACCATGTACTCACCCGCAAATCACGTCACATACATTGAATCCAGAATACAAGTAATTCCATCGAAAATATGCACACACACACAGATTTAAAATATTCAATAATTTTGCTACAGGTCATATAGGTCTGTATTCAGTGGGAAAAAATAGCACAATCATGTAACGAATGATGAAGCACATTTACTTTTCAGTACGTCCCAAGTTTGCGTCTTAAGCGCCGTCGGTAGAGTTTGTAAGCATAAACTTTTTTCCTGTAGAAAGGAAACTTTCACAGCATAGTAAAAGTGTTCCAGTCACATTGGAAACTGAAACAATCCATCAGATTTCATTGCTTTTATTTAAGTTCGGTACTGACATCCTCTGAAGAAAGGTTTTTTGTTTTTATTGAAGAATGTAGTCAGCTTTCTTTGATGAAGGGTACATGCGTTATTGAAGTCGCCGATAAAGGACAGCTTTGGAGAACCAAACAAATGCCCGTTTCTTAATGTGGCGGCAACATCTAAAAATTGTATTGCATGATTGAGACTGATTTTTACCCATTTGCTTAGTACGTTTTCATTACAATCAGTGCTTCAAAGGTAACGTTTTCTTTGAAATTTCAGCTACTATTTTATCTGGGTACATTTGTTTTAAATGAATTGGCCGTGTATGGTCAATTGTAGTTACTGTTCCTCCCTGCCTTTTGAATAGACAAGTGAGAGCTTGCTTTTATTTTTTTATAACATTTGTGGTAGTGGAGTGATGCTGCCTTCCATGCATGCGTCAGAAATTTAAAGAAAGGGTAAATCGACGCAGGTGTTCTGGTTTAATGACAGGGATTACTACAGAAAATGTGAATGTTCTGAAGGATTTAATTCTGAGTGAAAAGAAGGGGAATGTTGCTTACCATCCACATACAAATGTCAGTCTATGTAAATATATTAATTACTAGTGAGTGGCTGAAAATCTGACGAAAGATAGATTATGAGATAATGCCTCGTCCGGTTGATCTCCGCTACCAGAAATGTAAATTTGAAGAAAAAAAGGCGGATATCTCAAAACATACAGTACTCATGCTAGATGTCAACATAAGCGGATTATGATATAACAATGCACTGTTAAGATGGTTTGTCAATATGGACAAAGAATTTGTTCATGTAACAATAGATAAATTTCAGTGCATTTTATATCGACTTTGCGGCTTCCTTTCATGGGGCCTCTGAATTTCTCCACTCCAAACCTATGGTTGTATATACAAGTTTAAACAGCCAACAATGTCGCCAATTAAAAAAAATGCCAGATGGTGTATTTTGTCGCCAATAAGGAAAAAAAATTTTGCAATTTGCGACATTGGCGAAACCCAGCGCGATTCCTGAATAAACTTTTTACACGTTATTTTTCGTACTTTTAAGAAGACGACATTATTTTTTCGTGTATGAGAAAAAAGCATATAAAATTTCAGGAGCCACGCCATGATCGTCTTGTATTATTCATACGCGATCTCTTCCCTAAAATGATAATAAACTTTGTTTGTTTTTTTCGTACTTTTAAGAAAGAAATTTTTTTTCGTGTATGAGAAAAATACATGTATATGACATTTCGGGAGCCACAACATGACCGTGTTATATCCGAATTCGTGTTATAACGGAGCGTGCTATAGCGGGGTCACACTGTATATATATTGTATACATACCTATCTCTACGTATTCACCAATTATGCAGAAAAAATCTAACTCTTCCAATACATATTGATGATCAAGACTTAAAACTATTCATGGTATCTGTGCTACCCCAACCCCAATCCATGATTTTAACTAATGATGAAAATGTAACTTTTTTGACAAAACCATGAAAATTTAGACCCACAAAATAAAAGAATTCATGTTAATGGTGACCAAAAACTACTTATCAAGTTCCTGTGAAATTTGTGATGATAACTAGCATTATTTCAGGGCTACAATACTGAAGATTTTGACATGGTAAAGGAAAACTTGAAATGTTGAAACCAGCATTACATTTCTGTAATTGCATGTCAATGCTAAGGCTTCATATCATATTTCCTGAATCCATGGTGCTGTGAAATTATTGCACAACACTTTAATGGATAGACTAAATGAAATAAAATGAAAATCATAATCATAGATGTCATGAGGAGATATCTGAATGCCCTGCCACAAGATTCACTACTGCATGACTGGTGTCAATCTTTCAAGGCAAGTATGTCACAATTTATTGCAGCTAGTTTTAGTTAGATGGACAGGCATCCAGTCAAGCATGGAGTGTCATTAGTTGACTAAATAATGGCATAGTAAGATTAAGTCAAATTTACAGGACACACTGATTTGTATCTTTAAACTAAAATGGTTTATAACAATTTTCTACATGACTTATCTAGGCTGTTGGAAACCAGAATACAGTGAAATCTGTCTTTAATTAGCTGACCAGTATTTTTACTCTTACCTTGGGTGTGGCTTATGTTAATCAGATATTGCATAACAAACATTTCAATGAATCTTACCAAATCAGATCACCAAGGCAGGTATAAATATTTATCTAATTTCACATTTACATCGAGTCCGTTTGACTGGACAAGTGTTTGTCCTGAATATTGGGTCACTGACACAGTCTGCTTGATTGGACAAGTGTTTGTCAGTCTAGTTGGTCACTTAGTTGTTTGTATGCTTGGACATGTTTGACAGCCTAGTTGGTCACTTAAACAAATTTGGCCATCTGTATAACATATACAATTTAAAATTTTGTATAACTCCTAACTTTTTGGGTCTAATTTTCATAAAATTTTGACATCTTCCTTGAAGGTCAAATAGGGAGAAAATCTTCAAATTTTTTAAAAAAGTTTTTTGTTGAGCATCATGTTCAGATTAAAATTTCTTTTCTTTGGTAAAATTTACTCAAAACTGATTCCCCAAAATGTACCATGAAAATGAAGAGTTAGATTGTCCAAAAGACAGAGTGCATAACCTCCCTTGACTAATAATGGTGGATGTGTGTTGACTACAGTCATTTCAATTGAAAATAATGGATTTTGTGTAATGTATGGTCACAAATTGTGATTAAAAAGAAAAAACAGAAAAGAGGCTTCTGTATTCCTCCTTCTAAATTCTAAAGGAACAAAGATGCAGACAGTTGGGATATAGCAATTATAGTGTATCAAACCAGGAAGTATTATGAAAAGCTTCCAGGTAGATCCTACTGCCCATTTTAATTCTTATATAAGCATATTCCAGCAATCAAACTATCACAAATCCTTCTAAATACTGGAAAAATATTTCAACATATCATTTACACCAGGTATGTGCGACTTCCTCCTGGGTGCAGACTGGATAGCAAATTTTACTGCCACACAGTATTAAGCAAATAGCTGTATAAAACAGGTCGCACACCTGATGCAGGCTGTGGGCCATAGACTGCACATGCCTGATTTACACAGTAACCAGTGGCAATGAGAGCAAGTGGGAGACAAACAGAAAGAGAAAGAATAATGTTGAAAATAAGTCATCTGCTTTCATAGTGTGGAGCAATTTGAACTGCAGATACTTGGAGAAACAATAAATACATGTATCAAGTATAACACAGCAAAATGTTAGTGGGTTGTGTTAAATGCAGTTGGAGTCCCCATGTAACAATTCAAAGAAATGCATTTTGGTCCCCAAGAGTTACTGTTGATAATTTTGACTATAAATAGGGATCTGATCATTTATTTTCTCGACAAGACTTATATAATATTATAAATAACACACAATACTTAGATTGAACAGAAACTTTATTGTACATATAAAATAATCTTTGGTATAATGGGGGCAAATCCCATAACAGCACACTGCACCAGCCGAGCTCGAATTTTTTCTTCAGGAATACCTCTGGAAGAGAGACTTGGGGGAGTTTGTAGGGTTGTGAAGAGTGTCCGAAACCTTAATGTAGAGCCACAAGGGGCTGATATGAGGTATATAGGGACAATGATAACTGAAACTCGATAAGTCTGATCCTGAGGATTTCTATGATAACAAAAATCAGCCAACAGAAAATGGGTATGATAAGCTCTAAGTTGGCATTGTAAATATTCTACATGATAATCCCTAAGTTACCCCATATTGTAAATTAGCACTGTAGGAAACGGGTATAAAGTATACAGGCATAATAGTTGAGTACATTTACTTACTGACACAAACTGGGGGTGAAAAGCAAAGTTGTGAATGCAACAAACTTGGCAATGGCCCAAATGAAGTGAAGGGAGCCCTGTGGCTATGGTGTCAAAGTCAGGCGACGCGTTACATAATGTCAGGACTCTTAGATCTGCCTTTTTTTATTATTGCGACTGTAGTCTCATCGTCACAATTAAATCAAATTAAATTATAAAAAGTTAGAAAATATGCCAAGCTTCTACACAATATGTTCAAAATTCTTTCCAAATCTTGTCACAAATTGTTTTTTTTTGTCTTGAACCATCAATGATCATACTGACTGTAAATGTAGCATTAGTCTCATTACAATGTCTTAACTTTCCACAGGATAATTGTTTATTTCATAACCTATTGCAAATACCCTACATGATGATATCAAAGTTAGTATTGCAAATACCTCAAATGATAATCTCAAAGTTTGCATTGCAATGGCCCTACATGATTATCTCAAAGTTAGCATTACAATGACACCACATGATAATCTCAAAGTTAGCATTACAATGACCCCACATGATAATCTCAAAGTTAGCATTACAATGACCCCACATGATAATCTCAAAGTGATCATTACAATCACCCTACATGATAATTTCAAAATTAGCATAACATATACCCCACATGATAATCTCAAAGTTAGCATTACAATGACCCCACATGATAATCTCAAAGTTAGCATAGCAAATACCCTACATGATAATCTCAAAGTTAGCATTACAATGACCCTACATGATAATCTTAAAGTTAGCATTACAATGACCCCACATGATAATCTCAAAGTTAGCATTACAAAGACCCACATGATTATCTCAAAGTTAGCATTACAATGACACCACATGATAACTTTTAAGTCAGCATAGCAAATACCCTACATGATAATCTCAGTCAGCATTACAATGACCCCACATGATAGTCTCAAAGTTACCATTACAAAGACCCCACATGATAATCTCAAAGTTAGCATTACAAAGACCCTACATGATAACTTCTAAGTCAGCACTGCAAATACATCACATGATAATTTATAAGTTAGCATTGCAAATACCTCACAGGATATTCTTTAAGTTACCCTAAAACTTATCACTGCAAATACCTCACATGATAATCTCTAAGTTAGCATTGTAAATATCCTACATGATAGTCCCTAAGTTACCATTGCAAACACCCCACATTATAAGTTAGCATAAGTTACCATTGCAAATATCTCACATGATAATCTCTAAGACAGCATTGCAAATACTACATAATAATCTCTAAGGGCTGTTCCATTTAAACATACATGGTACCCAGGAAGGCAGCTATTTTAAAATATATGCCAGGGTACTTTGATTTCACAGAGTTCATATTAAAATGATAAGAAATTTCTAAACTGCATCTATGGATGAGTACCTCATTTTAAAAGTGCCTTCCTTGGGTCCAATGGAACAGCCCTAAGTTAGCATTGCATATACCCTAATGATAATCTCTAAGTTGGCATAGCAAATACTCTATATGACAATCTCTGAGTTGGTATTCAAAATAGCACACATGATAATCTCAAAGTTAACACTGCAAATACCACACAGGATAATCTCTAAGTTAACATTTCAAATACTCTACATGATAACTTCTAATTCAACATAAGTTACCGTTGCAAATATCCTACATGATAATCTACTATGTTGGCATTGTGGTATGTTGGCATTGCAAATACCACAGATAATAATCTCTAAGTTAGTACTACAAATACCTAACATGATGATCTTTAAGTTGGCACTGCAAATACCCTACATGATATCTCTAAGTTAGCATTGTATATATCCTTCATGATAGTCCCTAAGTTACCATTGCAAAAGTTTGCATAAACTTCTACTGCAAATAGCACTTGTGACAATCTCTAAGTCAGCATTACAAAGACCCTACATGATATCTTTAAGTTAGCATTGTATATACCCTACATGATAACTTCTAAGTAAGCATTGTATATACCCTACATGATAATTTCTAAGTTAGCACTGTATATACCCTACATGATAATTTCTAAGTAAGCATTGTATATACTCTACATGATAATTTCTAAGTTAGCACTGTATATACCCTACATGATAATTTCTAAGTAAGCATTGTATATACCCTACATGATAATTTCTAAGCTAGCACTGTATATACTCTACATGATAATTTCTAAGTAAGCATTGTATATACCCTACATGATAATTTCAAAGTTAGCATTGTATATACTCTATATGATAATTTCTAAGTTAGCATTGTATATACTCTACATGATAATTTCTAAGTTAGCATTGTATATACCCTACATGATAATTTCTAAGTAAGCACTGTATATACTATACATGATAATTTCTAAGTTAGCACTGTATATACTCTACATGATAATTTCTAAGTTAGCATTGTATATACCCTACATGATAATTTCTAAGTTAGCATTGTATATACCCTACATGATAATTTCTAAGTTAGCATTGTATATACTCTACATGATAATTTCCAAGTTAGCACCGTATATTACTCTACATGATAATTTCTAAGTTAGCATTGTATATACCCTACATGATAATCTCTAAGTTAGCACTGTATATACTCTGCATGATAATCTCTAAGTCAGCACTGTATATACCCTACATGATAAATTTTAAGTTAGCATTGTATATACCCTACATAATAATTTCTAAGTTATCAAGTTCTTTGTTATAGTGATACCTCACACTTTCACATATTTATCAGGGGCTGATGACACCTGTGCCAACTTTTGTGCACATCATACTTTTAAAAACAACAGAAATCTACCATAACAATGACTATGGGATTTTCTGGCACGGAAGATCAAAAATAAGTTTAAACAAAAATCTCCATATTTTACCTTTAAACAGATCCAATCAATCATATTTTTCCCCCTTTTCTGCAAGTGTACTCCTGATTTTAACAAAAGCTATGCTTATAAGACGAAGCATCTTAAGTTCATGAGATCAAGAGTAGTAGTATATAGCTGCATACAGAAGGTGCTTGCTATGCACAGGTGAAATATACTGAAAAATATGGTGGATGCCATTGACAAGTGGTCACTAGAACATATTTAACTGTAATCTTCACTTTATTACCTGTCATGTAGACCAGAATGTTGCTCCTCTCATCTGACAGCAGTCTCTTAGATCTTGGTGTGCTGGGTGGAAGACGACCTGTGAGTACCCTGATAAAATTTTCTACAGTCACCTGGAAACAGCACAGAAAAGTGAAATTACACAATATAACCTAGTCATATATAATAATTTTACAACAGATCAAAGGATTAAAAGGATTAAGAAAGAAAAATCTATTTCTATGCAGTTAATGTTAAGACGTGATATCCCAAAATTTTAAAATATTAACTTGATCCAGGGCTCTCAGCTATTTTTAACATTATAAGTATTTTAAAGGTCACTGGGTTTAAAAAGCATAGAGAATAATATTGGGATTTTATGGGGAAAGCATAAAAAATATTGGCATAATGAAATGCTAATATTAAAAACTGAAGCATTTGAAGACACAAATTAACCTTTATTAACAACACACCAAATAATTTAAATTAATACATGTATAATAACATCAGGAACTTAAGAACATACACATGTATTAAGTAAATCCATCATGATCAATTGTTCTACATCCCGCAAAATAGACTTCAAAGAAACATTTGCAAGTACTTCTCCATATTAAAGTGATTTTGTAACAATTTATATGGAAAGCAAATTTTCTAATAAATTATGTTTCTCCAACAATGCTTACCCAATCACATTAACATAGGATATAAGCCTGATACTTCCAAAATCCAGCCCTGCTAAAGGATGAAGTTTGTCTTTTCTGGCCATATCATACCAAGGGCAGTAACTCTTGCCAATTACTGCCAATTATCAAAACGAGGTGTTGCCAGTTTTTAAGGTGAGATAACTACCAATAAGGATGCTCCCATAGTATGGTGGATGAGTGGGTCTTTAAGTAATGTGGTTGGGTAAGTATTCTTGGAGAAACATAATTTACTAGAAAATTTCCTGTTTCTCCTTTGAATACATTCCCTGATCTCATTCACATTAGAAGAACAGGTAATAGATGGAGGAAATGCTGGGCATCCTACCTATACCTTGGGTATCCTTCTAGGAAAGAAGGATTGGATTCCATATGTGAACGATACTCTGATTTCCTACTTAAAGCAACACAGCCTCTGGTCATGTGAACTGTGACCACTCTATCAGGTTAAGATTATTGAAATCTTACTGTCAAAATTCACAAGTTATTCCAATGAAGCAAAGAGGCTGTGTTGGTTTAATTGGGTCTGGTTATCAACTGTGCCATGATCACAGGACCCATCACAGTCAGGTTTTGTCTCTGCATGCCAGCCAACAGTTTATATGATAACTGGAATCAAAAAATTGCACTCAAACATGAGGCTCACTGAGATTGCACTAATTTCATGAATTGAAATCCCCATGAGGTGACTATGATCTTTAGAAATGTCAGAGTACACCAAGCATATAACCCACTTAAGCCATGACAATCTGGCTTGGGAAGTGATATCCTGCTTTACTGCCTTCATGGGCAAAAGGAGTCATTTACGGTTGCCACAAACTGTCTTGCATGCTTCAGGTAGTGCATGAGAGTGTGGACAGGATCTTAAATGACTGCTGCTCTCGACTTATTTATAGATAAGAGCCAACATATGATGACTCTCCGGTCCTTTGACGGTAAATTGTGCCCGCATTTTCTCCTTGTAGAGCAAGAGAAAAAAGTTGACTAGTTGAATAATTAAGGTACTCAAAGGGTAGATGCTACTGACTCGACACCTGACCTTGAAAACATGCCACTTTACCTCAAAAGCCTTCAGAGTGGAGGGCCTTCCTGATCTCTACAATCTCTCCACAATCTTGTGAATGTCTAAATTCTTTCTCTTGCAAAGCTGTCCTAACAAGAGCCAGGCATGATGGAAAAGGTGGTCCAGGCATGGATGGGATAATATTTAATTAGGCCATAATGTTCCTGGGTAGGTTTATTGCTAGATCAAGCTTAGCACTGACCCAGGACTTAAGATATAACAATACCCACTCCTGTTAAACAAGCAAAAATATCTGCAGTGTGTGCAAATAAACAACCAACAATGTATGTATGTATCATGCAGACCAGCCAACTCTGACGAGTCTGTCTCAGTAAGGCAGTTGATTTTTCTCCGTAAGATTGACCAGTTTTCAGTAAGGTGTAACATAATATCAAAAACTGCTATTGTGAAGCTGGAAAACGTAAGCAAAAGTTCGACGCGGCAACGATAAACATTAATTTGAACTGAAAAGTTTGTAAAGTACGCGTAGACTTTATTTACCACTAGTCCTGTTGCACAAACTTTAGTTCCAAACCCTATGCAACTCAATGGCCTGTTGCTATCTCTCAACTTGATGTAATTCTTGGAAATTCTTTTTCCATTTCACATGACGCTGGCAATCATATCTCCCGCCACGAGACATACTCAAATTGGCACGTGATGTACAATAAACGTAATTGTGTCCTTTCCAGCTTTTATTCACAAGAATCTGAATACTCCTTTTTATTCTTCTGTGTTGATTATTAACACTTTTTTTAGAAGCTTATTTTCCCTTTCGTATTAAACATGCATCAACAGTTTGATCATGCAGACGCTTTGCATGAACAAATAGGTGTAGTTTAAAGCGTTTGGGGTGCTGCTGCAAAGTTAGTCTGGTTCCTTGACTAATTTTACTAATTTTAATATGAAACCTGGATCCACATCAAACACAGATGAACCAATTATCAGGATTTTTCGGCAATGATCATTTTTCCATATTTTTTGCCTGTATGCCGTACGTCCGTATTTTAAGGGTAATTTTCTTAAGACTTACAGCAAAATCGTAAGAGTTGGCAGGTCTGTGTATGTATGTATGTATGCAAGCACGCACACATGCATGCACGTATGTATGTATGCATGCATGCACGCACACATGCATGCATATATGTAGGTAGCATTGTTTAATAGCACCTCAGCACAAACATGACTATCTAGTGCCAGCAAATGGTTAAGTTCAAAAATATAAACTGAATAGAACAAAAATTACAAAGTATAAACCCTTCCAAAAATTCAGCGCAAGATAAATGTAAAATGTAACAATGTTTGTGCAATATTCATAAAATAACTCATAAAGTCAACAGAAGTGTTACCTATATTTAATTTGCATTGTTTGTTAGTTCTTTTTAAATTTTTTTATTTCATTATATGCTTTTGATAATGTAACATTGTATGTTGGACTTGACCTTGTCCAAAATCAAGTTCATTTTCTACTTGACCTGAATCATATATTTAATTCTGTAAACAATACACACATAGCTAAAATATTCTCTTTGTGTATGGGTTAACTATTAGGACATCATCTTCACAACCAAGGTTCTGATACGCTAACTCTGTCTACACCTTGGCGGATCGAACAAGTATTTTAGTGCTTTGTCCTAGCGACAACTACTGATTTAATGAGGTGCCCCCTGTAATATGTAATGCCAACTAACCAATAGTGTGTAACAGTGGTGCATTGTACATTGGCTGGAAATGGTGTAGGCAATTGACTTAAAAAGGATACTTTGTAAGTTTAACATCGAAAGTATGATTACGTACCAGAGGGAAGCCACTACAGGTGTGTTTGAGTGAAGGGTATTTGTACAAACACAGACTGGCAGTGGAAAAATGCTTATTTATCTGTCCAGTCAAGTTGTGTGCTCCCCTTGTCTCAATTATGTAGGAACAGTGTTCAAATTTGAACAACTTAATTTTGATTGGATGCTGTGGCTTGCTGCATCCAATGAAATTCAAAGACTGAAGGCAAAGAAATTTCTGCTCGATACGCCAAGGTGTTGATAGGGTTATTATATCAGAACCTTGGCTAGAGAAGATGTGTCTTTACCATATTTTATATTCTAACTGTAACAAAGATTTTATTTTGTAAACATTAGGAACCTTCTAGAACATTATTTTCCATTAGGTATAGTTTTTTTTAGAAAATGCTAATTGTGACCCCAGGTAAAGTAGAGGACTATATAATCTTGTTTTTTCCAGAAATTAATTATTTGTGCTTTCAGATCTGAGCAGAATCAATTTTATTATTGTTGTGTCCAGCAGTTCATCTGAGCTGGAATTTTATTTATTCAAATTATTTACTCAATGGAAATACAAAATGCTCATCAAAAATAACATTCTTGAAAATAGAGACCTTTGAATTGATGGTGAAATTTCGAATAAAGATATATTCTTGGACTGTATTATTGTGATCCAACAAAAGACTGCTGTCACATCACCAATGCACAGGCAATCACAGGCACATTAATACTTCCAGCACTGGATTTAATTTGGATTTCAACTAAAGTTTATTTTGAACTGTAATCATTATGACGTGTGTCTGTAATTCTAGGATTATTTGGGATTTAATTCACAATACAATAAGTCCATTTTTTTCAAAGTTTCACTCTGTGTTCTAAGGAAATAAATTATTTGTTGAATTTTACAAAGCCTGTTGCTTCTCACTCTTTTTTAATACTTATTTTAAGACCATAAAGTCATAATACATGTAAAATCCTTAAAATATGATGATATTCTCTTATATAAACAGCATTCCCTTAAAAGTCCAAGATTTTGTTTGGTGGTTATATCCTCTGTCAGTTTCTTAAAACAGCTAAAATCAAAATAATTCTGTCTCACGGGGTGGAAATTGACAACTCAACAAGAATCTGCCCCACTGTCAGTGGATGCTGGCAGGGTACAAGCTTCAGTCAAGGTTCACTTTCAGGAGGAAAGCATGAGTCAGGTATGTGTGTCTAATACACAAATGGCACAATGCCATCTCATCTCTCAGAGTGGTTTTATACAAGGGCTACCATTCACCAATAGTGGATTTGATGTTATTAACTTTGTTTATTGAGTTTTGATTCCACATCTTTTGCCAAGTACAACATATATACTGATTCATACAATATTTTATATGGAATCTTCAATCTGTAAACAGGTGATTGCACAGCAGATTTGGTTGCCCTTTCATTACTCTTTATGCCAATGTCAGCAGGCAGCCAAAAGTACATCATGTTTCTGTAATATATGGGATATCAATGGGTGGTCAGATTTAAGATTCTGCAAGGCTTCAATGTGGATAGGGAATGTGAAAAAATGATGTAAATTTTTAGAGGTTTCAATGTAGTTCAATGCTTTGAATAAGCTGTAATTTCTGCTGTAACAATTGAGGATTTTTTGGTAACCAGCTTAAAGTGTTGCAATGGCAGCAGCAACTCTGTCTCCATCTTTTGAAATGTCTGTATACAGGGTCATATTGCTACTATAGAAGGCTCTGATTTCATTGAATTTACTCTGAAAAGGAGGATTTGCTGAAGACCATTTGAATTTGCAAACGTTAAATATTATTTTAGGAGGTTTTGATAACCATGGTGGTGATTTAGGAACAAAGAATTCTGTAATCTTTCCAACACTGAATTTTGCTATTTTTAAGTGAGGATGAACGCATATGCCAAAACAAGGTTTGATTTCTGAATGTACCAGGTTTGGTTATTGAGCTTTAAGACCTCATAGGCAGGGTTAGATGGATTAGAATATACTCTGGTAGCATTGTGAACAGTCAATTTCATTTATGAGATAAAGTGATGGTTCATCTGCCTCAACATAGAGGCCTTCTGAAGGGAAGTTCCAAATGCACCCAGATGTAGTCTAAGTCCCCAACTGTGTATCATATCAAGCATATGCTGGTTAGATTTACAATCTGATCCATACGCATCTGAGCCAGAAGTTTTATCTCATTAATGACATGCATAACTAGAACAAGAACTCAGTTACAGTTAGTTTTGGATTTCAAAAATTGGAACCCAATATATTATGCCCATTTCTGAATTCTGTTGGAAGTAACTAATGAACTTACAAAAACAACAATGATGACATCTCATACCCTGGATTTTCCTCTGCTGTATTAGCAAAAAGGTAGTAATTCAACCTTGACTGTGGGCCCTGAGTGGCCATGTGGTCTAAAGCGCTCTCCGTTACGGATCACTGCCATCTCACCTCTGTCTGCATGAGTTCGAGTCTAGGATTCGGCGAATATGGATATGTGAGAAAGCTTGCCAGTAGCTTCTCGTGGGTCGGTGGTTCTTTCCGGGGATTTCCCGGTTTCTTCCTCCACCATTAATACTGACCGCCATGTATAGCCTATCCTGTGCTGAAAAATGGCGTTAAGCCACACAACAACAACAATCTTGACTGCAAGATCATGTCAAGTTGTCTGAATAAAAAAAATCTGGATCATAATGAGATGCAACTGTTGAGTCATCATCTGAATTTTCTGATACTGACAAGATGGGATCCAGCAGTAAAGATAATATTACCATACATACTTGTGTATAAGCCTGTTCATGTATAAGCCGACCCACCACCCCCCAACTGAATAGGTATAAACACAAAAAAGTGATAGACCCGCGTATAAGCTGACCCACAACTTCGTGACATCATTAAGATGCACGCGGTAAGTTCTAAATGCATTTATTTAGGCAAACTTATATTAACATAAATTACATGTATACTGCTCTCAGGTTGGCAACTATGATTATTAAAAAGAAATGGTATAAACTTGTTTGAAAAGTAATTTATTTAATTTTCTGTTTCTTATTGTTTCTGCCTAATTTAGATTTGTGTATAACTTGATCAAAAGAAGGCAAGAACTGAGCATTCGCAAGTTGCTGTAACAGTACCTCTCCTCTTTGACTCAATTATTGTTTGTTTATTCATTATTGCATTGGACATTTTATATCAGTGCACCAGTAATGACGTTTTTATTTTGCCTTGAAATTGTAAATACCTAACTCATTAAAATGTGATCCCAGTATGACAACACAACGAACAACAAAACAGTTTGACTCAATGCTTGCAATTAGGCTACTGAACGTATTTACATAATGGCGCCACTGCACGTACACTGTAGGTTTAAACATGCGCTGAATCAAGTACATCCCTTGGAGTCGAATCATGGGCACCACTGCACTAAACTTTAATGATATCTCCAAAATACAATAATGAAGTTTCTGAAATAATGCTTCAAAAATTATGCTAATGCTGTAAAAGTTGAGATGTAGTTTGCTTGATGTAAGCGACCTTACACCATACCTGTCAACTCTCACGCCGAGAGGGAAAAAAAAAAACCAATTGTTAGGGTTGTTCCATGCGAACCTCCCGATTTCATAACATCTCCCGATTTTTGCAGAACTCCTGATTTTTACATTATGTCTTCGATTTTCATTTATCCTTAAAAAGAAAAGTCCTGCATAAAAAGATATATTGTATGCAATCTATGGAAACCATTTTCTGTTGTATCACCTGTAAATATTGTTGTGATGAAATAATTACTAGAAAGAATTCGCTTCTTCAATAAACAGAATGTTAAGTTTAAACATTATTCATGTAAATTTATGATTTTTTTTTACCTCTACAAGAATACAAAAAT
The DNA here is from genome assembly GCA_016617855.1 of Megalonaias nervosa. Lineage (NCBI taxonomy): Eukaryota > Metazoa > Mollusca > Bivalvia > Unionida > Unionidae > Megalonaias > Megalonaias nervosa. Next base: position 244,337 of record JAECUM010000075.1, read on the forward strand.
CAGAAAATAAACTAGAACGAAAAATAAACCACAACAATAAAATTGTTGACAATTAATTTCAATCCCAAGAATGATCATTATGAATGCTGTAACTCCATATGCTATAGCTCCATTCCCACCAAAGAAACTTACATGAGAGAACACCTGGCATTTTTATACCGCATATACAAACCTTAATTACCATCGTTAAATTCAAAGAAGGAATGAAAATACATAACATGCAGCATATGTGTCCTCAAAGAACTAATTCAGAATACATATGTTTTATAGTAAACAATACCAAATGCCTTACGAGTTGACAATAAGGAAATAAGGTCGGATATACAATGAGGGGAAAATAGTTGCCACATGTACAGTACCGTGAGGCTGCCTATTTAGGTACCTTTGGTTCAAAAAAATTGGTAATCCTTTGTTATGTGTAGGCTTGTACAATAATAACAAGAGAAAAGAGTGAAGACAACAAGCTTTCTATATTTTAACAAAATAATTTATTTCCCTAGAAAACAATGTAAAAATTGGAAAATACAACTTACGGTTTGTCAATATAATCCAAAATTTAATCCTAAGAATGAAGAATACAAGTCCTATCAATAAATAGTTCTATTAGAATCCAAGTTCGAATCTCGATGTTCCAATATGGAAGGCGATGACGTCAGATGTTGTCCTTGTACAAAATAGCAACAATTCCTCAACTGAATCACAGTTTATGTTTCCGAATAATTCCAGAATAAATTTCCACTGAATTTCTTTCTCCCAGAATTTATAAAACAGTACACTCGTTTAGTTTTCTAGAGACTAAATTATTAAATTCCAAAAACTTTCAACAATAAAAAAAACCTATCCGGCCTTCGAGGTTTCAGAATACAACTGACTGATAAGCAATCGGGAAGAGTATTATATCTACTCTAATTAACATCCCATTCTCGCGAGACAGACTACGAGGTCTCCTAACACTTGAAACACGCAATAAGAAAAATGCAATTCGTCACGTAGGAAGACCTCTATCTACTATCACTCTGAAATAAATATAAAAATAAAACATTGTTTATCCAGACTAGACGAAATGACCTTGGCAATAGCCAATCGTTTTAGCGTAGCGCTTACACTACCGCAGACCAAGGTAAACTAAAAATATTGCAAATGTTAATACGTTTTACGTCTTAGATAAACAGAATTACTGAAAAAGAATTTAGAATCCCTGCAATAATCATTAGAATAAAATGTAATGAAACAAAAATAAAATAAAAAAGAATTTTAAAACTAACACACAAGCAATTTAATTACATATACGTAACACTTCCCCCCATAAAGAAAAAAGAAAGATTTATATAATAAAGCTTTCTTTTTACCATATGTAAATTATACACGAGATAAACAAAATTACATAAGAAAATTCTTATCAATTATATAAAGTGTATATGAAATAATATTTCTATACATGGGAAAGTGCATCTGCAATCATCTTTTCCTTTGATGTGCCTGATGTTGAGATTATACTCTTGCAAAAACAAACTCCACCTTAATAATCTTTGATTTTTATTTTTCATCTTGTCGATGAAAGTAAGGGGGTTGTGATCACTAAACACAACAACTGGAGAAGGAGCTGAGCTAATGTAAACTTCAAAATGTTGTAATGCCAATATTAAAGCCAAACACTCCTTCTCAATTGTGGAGTAATTTCTTTGGTGCTTATTTAATTTCTTAGAGAAATAGCACACTGGGTGATCAACACCATTTCTGTCTTCTTGAATCAATACTGCTCCAACCCCAACATCACTTGCATCCACAGATAATTTAAAAGACTGATTCAAATTTGGAGCTGTTACAACCGGCGCACTTTTGAGTATGGCTTTTAATCTATCGAAAGCTTCTTGACATTTTTCGGTCCAGAGAAACTTGTTTCTCTTACTTAACAAATTTGTCAGAGGTTCAGCAATATTAGAAAAATTGGAACAAAACTTTCGATAGTATCTGGCCATACCCAAAAATCGCATCAGTTGCTTTTTACTGACAGGCACAGGAAAATCAGAGATAGCCTTCACTTTAGCATCAATAGGTTTAACTTGACCATGTCCCACAATATGTCCTAGAAAAGTTACACAAGCACGGCAGAACTCACTTTTAGATAAATTGATCGTCAAATTAGCATCAGTGAGTCTTTCAAAGAATTTCCGAATCATGGCTAGAGGTCCTTTCCAGGTGTCGTTGTAGATGATGACATCATCAATGTAAGCATCACGATTATCTAGACCAGAGGTAATCATATTCATCAAGCGCTGAAACGTACTTGGAGAACCCTTCATCCCAAACGGCAATACTTTATATTGATAGAGTTCATCTGGAGTCACAAATGCCGAAATTTCTTTCGCTCTTTCCATAAGTGGAATTTGCCAAAATCCTTTCACAAGGTCAAATTTGGTGACGTACTTGGCATTTCCAATTTTATCAATACAATCATCAATTCTTGGTAATAGCAATGAATCTGTTTTTGTCACACTGTTCACCTTCCTATAATCAGTGCACATATGGAAAGTTTTATCCAGTTTTGGAACAAGTATACATGGTGAACTCTAATCACTTTTACTGGGCTCTAAGAAATCATTCTCCAGCAAATACTGAATTTCCTTTTTCAAGTATTCCTTTTTGAGAGGGTTCATTCTGTATGGGTGTTGTTTCACAGGTTTTGAATCTATAATTTCAACATCATGAAAAATTTTGTTTGTCCTCGTAGGAATATCTGGAAACAAGTGCTCATATTCGAATAATAACTGTTTAAGTTCATTTCTTTCTTCTTGTTGCAAATGTAAAAGTTTCTGGTCTAGATCTTTCATAATTTCCGAATTCCGAAGATTTGTTACTCCAAGATCAACGGTGTCCAATTGAATTTCTTCACTTAAATCCTCAGTTGGTGGGACATGTACAACTAAATTAATTGTATGATTTACTTGGCTATCTCTTTCAATATACTCCTTTAACATATTAATGTGGCAAAGTTGTGATTGTTTTCGCCTACCAGGAGTATTTATGATGTAATTTAAATCATTTGCTTTCTTTTCAACCATGTAGGGGATTTTGTGGAATGGGCAAGAGAGCTAGAACTCTATCACCAGGCTGAAAACTCCTATCCCTTGAGTTTTTATCATATCTTGATTTCATTCTGGACTGAGTAGAGCGCAGATCTGCTCTTACGACCTCACAAGCCTCTGACAATTTGTACTTAAAATCAGAAACATAATCAAGAAGATTGAGCTCAGTATCTTCATTTGAAAGAAGTTTCTCTTTCAACAATTTCAAAGGTCCATTCACAGTATGTCCGAAAACTAGTTCAAAGGGACTGAATCCTAAAGATTCTTGAACGGACTCCCTAACAGCAAACAAAAGTAAATGAATGCCTTCATCCCAATCTTTGCTCATATCAAAGCAATATGACTGAATCATATTCTTTAAAGTCTGATTAAATCTTTCTAAGGCCCCTTGGCTCTCAGGGTGATAGGCAGATGATTTAAATTGTTTAATGCCTAATTCGTGCATAGCTTGCTGGAAAATTCCAGACATGAAATTTGGCCCTTGATCCGACTGGACAGATTTGGGAAGGCCAAACTGAGTAAAAAACTTTATCAAAGTTTTTACTATAGTTTTGGTTTTAATATTCCTCAAAGGAATTGCCTCTGGGAATCTTGTTGACGCACACATAATGGTCAACAAATATTGGTTGCCTGACTTGGTCTTAGGTAAGGGACCAATACAATCTACCATAATTCTGCTAAATGGTTCGTCAAATGCAGGAATAGGTTGCAGATGAGCCTTAGGTATCTTCTGATTGGGTTTTCCTACCATTTGATAAGTATGACAAGATCTACAAAATTTACAAACATCACTTTTGATTTTTGGCCAATAAAAGTGAGTCAAGATCTTGTTATAAGTTTTATTTATCCCTAAATGACCAGCCAGAGGAGTTTCATGGGCCAAACTAAGTATTTCCTGTCTGTAAGATTTTGGAACTACAATCTGATAGTTCACTGACCACTCATCATTAGCAGGTACCTCGGGAGGTCTCCATTTTCTCATTAGAATTCCATTTTTAATGAAATAACAGACAGGTACTTCAGTGACTTCAGTTTCACTAATGGCCCTCTGAAACAAACAGGAGATCTCAGGATCTTTTTCCTGTTCGACGACAAGTGATTCTCGTTTAACACCCTGATTAGATAAAAGAGAATGAGTGTTTAAAAGAGGATCACTATGATCAATACCTTTTGATTAATCCAAATTAGAAGTGAAAGTGACCTCATCAAAAGCCTGACCAATACATGTGTCAGCTAAAGGAATATTTTCCTTATCAAAATCATTCTCAAGAGCTTTCTTTGCCATAGCTCTAGCAACTGCACAAGCTGGGTATAACTCAGGGTATTCTTTTTCAATAGGATCAACTTTCTGATCCAAAGAAGATTTGTCAGTTACAAGTGGATTAACCACAACCTTGTCTCCAGCTAGGTCGTTGTCTAGCAACAAATGAATGCCCTCAACGGGTAAGTTAGACACTATACCGACTGTCACTGGTCCTGAAACTAAGTCTGATGACAAATTTACACAATGGAGAGGAACATTAACAAAGCCGCACTCTACTCCCTGAATGAGAACACTCTCATTAGAACAGGACTTCTCAGAAAAAGACAAAGTACCTGATAATAAAAGACTCTGAGAAGCTCCTGTATCCCTTAAAATTTTAATAGGGATAGGATTGGCCAAATCACCCAAGAGTGATATAGAACCCTTCGACATGAATGATTCATAAATTCTCCATAATAAAATCAGACTGGGGTTTATGAGACCCAACAAATGTATTGCTTTCAATACATGACCGTGACCTTGACCTCTTAGAAATAAGACGATTTGGGATAGGTCTATCTTGATTCTGATGCCTATATTTCCATTTAAAGCAATCAGAAATGACATGTCCTTTCTTCTTGCAATGGGTACACATTGGAATAGACAAGGATTTTGAATTAAGTTTATCAGAAGCTTGATTTTTAGAAGTTGTACCAGATTGATTTTTAGGAGGAGTTGTATTGGGCTGGAATACCTTTCTACCAGTAGACTGCTGAGTGAATGATTTTCCTACAACAGGAACTTTATGAGTTAAGGAATACTCATCGACAGCAAGAGCATTTTCCAAGGTTTCAATTTTATGCTCTTCAAGATGATTCTTAACGTCATTAGGAACACAATTTTTGAACTCTTCCAGTAACACAAGTTGTTCAAGACTTTCATAATCATGTTCAACTTTCTTGGCTAAGCACCATCATTTAAATAACTGTTCTTTTTCTCTAGCAAATTCAACGTAAGTTTGTCCAGCTTCTTTTTTATAGTTTCTGAATTTTTGCTGATAAGCCTCAGAGACTAACGCATAACCCCTTAATATGCACTCCTTAACCAAATCATAGTCAGAACTCGGTTGTAACAGGGATGGATAGATATCTTGGGCCTTGCCAAAAATCACACACTGCAATAACGGAGTCCAATGCTCCCTTGGCCATTTCAAATTTTCAGCAACTTTTTCAAAATAGATAAAATATTTGTCTACTTCTTTTTCTCTAAAAGGGGACACTAACCTGACATTTCAAGAAATGTCAAAACTTGAATCTGTATGTAAAGTGGGATCATACTTGCCACTTGCCAGCTCAAATTCTTTCATTTTAATTTGAAATTCCTTTTCATCCTTCTCTTTTTGCATCTGTACATGCATTTGTTCTTTTTGAAATTCCAACTGCATTTATCTTTCTCCCTCTCCTGTCTCTCTCTCTCCTCTTTCTCAAATTGTAACTGTTTATCTTTCTCCCTCTCCTGTCTCTCTCTCTCCTCTTTTTCAAATTGTAATTTCATTTGTTCTTTTTGTAATTCCATTTGTTTATCTTCTTTATCTTTCTGTAAATGCATTTGTTCTTTTTCTTTATCTTTCTGAAACTCGAGCTTCCTCAACTCTATTTCCATCTTGTATTTCATTTTTAGTTCCATTACCTTAATGTCAGTGTCTGTCATAGACTTACTGACTGATGCCAAAACGCTTTTATCAAATATATTTTTCCCCACCAAATACTGGATCAAAATATTTTTAATTTCTTGTTTCATTAAGGAAGATTTTGCTTCAGAAAGATCGTACTTTCTGGCAAGTTCAAGCAACTCATCTTTTTTCTGACTATCCAACTGCTCCTGAGTTGGATTAGAAAGAAATATTTCCACTTTTGATGACATTGTGAATGAAAGCCTGTTGTTTTCACTCAAGATTTCAAATAAAAATGTAAAATGGTACTTGGGATTTAAAGACTAGGGGAATTTAAATTTCAAAAAACAATTTTCTGAAATATTTAACCAAAATTCATATATCCCGGACGAGCCCCCAATTTTCTCCTGTTACGTGTAGGCTCGTACAATAATAACAAGAGAAAAGAGTGAAGACAACAAGCTTTCTATATTTTAACAAAATAATTTATTTCCCTAGAAAACTATGTAAAAATTGGAAAATACAACTTACGGTTTGTCAATATAATCCAAAATTTAATCCTAAGAATGAAAAACACAAGTCCTATCAATAAATAGTTCTATTAGAATCCAAGTTCGAATCTCAACGACGTTCCAATATGGAAGGCAATGACGTCAGATGTGGTCCTTGTACAAAATAGCAACAATTCCTCAATTGAATCACAGTTTTTGTTTCCGAATAATTCCAGAATAAATTTCCACTGAATTTCTTTCTCCCTGAATTTATAAAACAGTACACTCATTTGGTTTTCTAGAGACTAAATTATTAAATTCCAAAAACAAATGAACTTCAAAAACAATCTGGTTTCAACAATTAAAAAAACCTATCAAGCCTTCGAGGGTTCAAAATACAACTGACTGATAAGCAATCGGGAAGAGTATTATATCTACTCTAATTAACATCCTGTTCTGCGAGACAGACTACGAGGTCTCCTAACACTTGAAACACGCAATAAGAAAAATGCAATTCGTCATGTAGGAAGAACCCCTATCTACTATCACTCTGAAATAAATATAAAAATAAAACATTGTTTATCCAGACTAGACGAAATGACCTTGGCAATAGCCAATCGTTTCAGCATAGTGCTTACACTACTGCGGACCAAGGTAAACTAAAAATATTGCAAATGTAATACGTTTTACGTCTTAGATAAACAGAATTACTGAAAAAGAATTTCAAATCCCTGCAATAATCATTAGAATAAAATGTAATGAAACAAAAATAAAATAAAAAAGAATTTTAAAACTAACACACAAGCAATTTAATTACATATACGTAACACCTTTATTTGCCAATCAATTGCTGGTGCTTGCATAACACACAGTAATGTAGAAAATGGTTTCTTTGATTTATGACGGAGGGCCAGTCATTTTCCCAAATAGCTGCATCAATAAGCTGGATTAACTTTTAATTAGTTGCGCTGGCTTTCTTGCTTGTTTAAGACTAACCTTTAGCTATTGTGCAGTTTGGCCACAGCTGACCAGAATATGAAAACAGGGCATGTCCTGGGGGAAAATAAGGGGCATCACAGGGAAAAATGGCACATCCTTGGCGAATTTCATGCATATTGGACCTGGAAGGTTGGTCAATATTTAGTGAAACCAAGGCTTTAAAAATGCCACAAAAAAACCTCCCGATTTTAGGTCCCAATCTCCCTATTGTTTTATTCAGTCTCCCTACTTGGATTTTGAAAAGTTTACAGGTATGCCTTACACCCCTGTTTTACAAAACTACAGTAATCACGCTAATATTATGGAATGAAAGGCAATTACACATAATGTACTGGAATAGTTGGCAGTCAAAATTCCCTCTTAACACAAGCCAGTTACTTATGAGATGCCAAAACATCAAGCTTTCCAATGTGTGGAAAGTTATGATGTTCAGGTAAAACACAAAACTAAGTATATTGATGATGATCTTAGTTGAATATAATGAGAATTTTAGCCTTTATTACAACTCTTTGTGAAGAGATATGCTGGTTATGTGCCTTGTACAATTAAACGTGCATACCTTTTCATAAATATTACCTGTTTGTAGGATCGCTTATATCACTGAAAATGAGTAACTTGTGAGCACGTGATTCAACGTAAATGAAAGAGCTATTAAGGACTAGCTGAAATGTCATCTGGAAGAATGCAATTTGGTCAAAACAATGAATAAAGCAAAATCTGCATCTAATATGTTTGGGAATAAATAAGGATTTAAGTGATGCTACTTATGCTTTGCACTGTGTAAGTACTGTACATTATAGTTTAGCCTGGTCTTCCGGGTAAACTCAAATGGCCCACGAATTATGAAGTCTGTATTTACCTTTATTTTACTTTGTGTTGGAGAAATCAGAAAATATGCACATGCAGAATAATAACAAAATCAATCATAGTACTTTATAACAGTTAAATACGTGTCAGGACACTGAAAATTATTTTTTTTACATGTGTATGTCTTAGGACACGGAAAGAATTATTTTTTCGTGTCTCAAGGTTTAGAGCCATTACAGTAGTCAACAAAAAGACTTAAAAACTGTCAAGTTTAGACATTGGCCTGCGGATAAGCTGACCCCCCCCCCTTCTTTCAGGGCTTTATTTTTTCCTAAATTATTTGGCTTACACGCGAGTATCTACGGTACTTCAATAATGATTTTTTTTTAATCACATGCTTATGAATTTACAGATAATTTAACTATATGTAACTGACAAGCAACAGAAGCTGCTTAACATGTCAACTTTTTCAATATCAACTACATCTTAAATCATAAACCAAATTACATTCTGATCAGCTGATATGTACACAAATATCAGTTTTACGACTGAAGCATGCGTAGTTCTAGTCTTGTTTGCAAGTGTCATGGAATTGTATAAATCTCTATTTATTTAATACATGTACTCGGGTTTCGTTTTTTTTGTGTACAACGATACCCAAGGGTGATTTTTGTATATTGCACATTATTTCCAAACAGTGAGTTCGGTTCATCCTATGCCGCACGTGCGAAATGCTTTTGATAGGAAAAACCGAATTTCACAGACGATATAGGTTACATCATCTGTGTGTAAATGCCTCACCCTAAAGTGATATATTCACATTACGGAATGTTTTGTCAGTAAGCAGTCTACTTAGGGACTTGCATATCTTCAGCTGTAGAACTGACTAGGGTGACTAGAGTGACTAGAATGACCAGGGTGATCAGAGTGAACATAGCAGCTGCAGAGCTGACCAGGGTGACTAGAGTGAACATAGCAGCTGTAGAGCTGACTAGAGTGACCAGGGTGTAGAGCTGACCAGACTGATCAGAGGGATCGTGGTCAACGTGGTACCAGCTACAGTGCTAACCACAGAAGGAATTGAAAGGTGGTCGGTGACTACCTGTAATGATACTTACTTGACTGACCAGTGTGACTGGTAGCCAAGTGTAATTTTGACGGAGTGTTTTTGTGATACTCCATGTATGTAATCTTTTAGCCATGGGTTAATTTTTGGGTTTTGTTATACCCATTGTTTTGGGAGTGTATAAGATAATTTTGTATAATATCTCTCCAATCAATTCACCACCTTTTACTATTTGAGTAAAACAATATCTCATATTTCACTAGTTTAATGAATACTTCATTTTTTACTATTGAGTAAAACACCCATTATTTTCATCGTGTGAAATTGCTGTGATTTGTTCACCTTTGCCCTTGTACTATGTAAAGTCATTCATTTGTATTTATATTTGTTGCATTTTTAGGTTTCGTGCGTATTATGTTAATTTGTCCAATATTTGGACCCATACACACACGTATCAATCATATTTATTTTCTTATTTAAACCGTACATCAATAAACACTATATTTGTTCTACCATCAACCGTGTTCTAAGTCCGAAATCCCAACTCGGTTATCTTGTTACAGCAAGTATGGTGATATGGAATCAGAAAATATCGATATCATTTTCCTACTTCTACGAAATGAGAGTCAAATTCTAATGGGTATTTAACAGATCAGAATATTTTCCTCAGTTAATATATTCAGTAAAACTAAGTAGGATTTTGAAAATGGAAGTCTATGACCACATTCTTCCTGTGAACCCAACATATAGAAAACTGAAGACTCAATTTTTGAAAGTTGACCCAAAACTGCACAGCCCGAAAGAAGAGACTCTCACTACAGACCCTGCAACTGTTTATGGTATGTAATAATTATTTTTTAATTAGCTGAAAAATTTGATAGAAAATTACAAAAGTTTAAACCATATTTGTGTGACCAATACTTTGAGTGACCAATACTTTTAGCAGGCATAGAAACTGAGTTGTCTTAATAATGACATGAAATGTCCTGAATTTTGTAGTGTATGGACAACAGGTTATGCCAAGAACTCAACCTAACTTCAAATGTTGTAGCATACAGACAGTAGGTAATCTCATGGCACTCATCCCAGCTTCAAATGTTAGCATTGTAATTATTCCTCCGGTTAATTTAATTAATAGAGATCTAATAAACATGTTTCTAAAGGTCAGCAATTTTCACTTCTAAAACAGCAGACTGTATATAGTGCTGTGCAGTACCTCATATCCTCTGTAGTCTACCTCCACATCATCTCCATAGACATTGATATTCTGGTTGGCATTGTTGAACACAGTAGCTGAAAGAAAGGAGCACAAGTGGCATTGTTGAACAAGATGGCTGAAAGGGAAAGAACACATGCTGGTTGTTATTGATGAAACAAAGTATATAAAAATAGAGGGCATAGGATGGGCACTGCTGAGGGATGTTCCAATAAAATATACATGGGACCCAGGGAAAGCACCTTTAATATAGAATAGTCACCCATAGCAATTTAGAATTTTGTACTGTTGTGAACTGTTCGAGTAATCTGAGTACCATTTAAAAAAGTGCCTTCCCTGGGTACCATGTATGTTTAAAAGGAATAGCCCTGAACAAACTGGCTACCAAAAATGACCACATGCTGAATGCTGAATTTCATCACTGAATGTATAGGGTTACTTTAATGTTTAAAAATTGTATTGATGATTCTTAGTTTAACATCTAGTGGTTGCAAAGTGGGTGGAGGGTAAGATCACTTTGGAGAAAGATGAAAATATGTTGCTCTGGTTTACTTTGCCTGAAATTTGCTATCAATACAATTTTGGTGAGAAAATTTCTCAAAATGTGATGCCTTTTGCATTTAACATGTTATGTTGAAAAAGGTGCAACTATTCTACTGTATATAGGAGGTTCTTCAGATCAAGGAATGCCTGCTCCAACAATATCTTGCATCCCATGTCATCACACCAATAATGATTTTGAGAAACAATGATTTGATCGATCTTTTTGCAAACTTGGTTAATTTTCTTCTTTCTGTTCTTATGTATGACTCATTTTCAATACTCTATTTTGAACTTTATCAAAAGCACATAAAACAGAGAGAGAGAGAGAGAGAGAGAGAGAGAGGGAGAGAGATTGATTCTAAGTAAGGACTAATAATAGTTACTGACATACCTGGTCGTGGATTTCTGGGATTACAAGCCATATCATCTGCCACCATCAAGATAATATGACTGAAAATTAAAGTGAGGTCATAAATATCTACTGGCTTGAAAACCTGTCAGTGACTAGCATATGGCTGGCCTGTGATGTGTGCAAGAATTACAGCCATTCAAATCTGGGGGGAGAGGGGTTTTCATTGACCATCACATGGATGATCTGTGATATGTGCAAGAATTATATGAAAATATGTGTTGTTTTTTATTTTCAGGTACAATTTCATAAAAGTACTGAATAGACCATTTTATTTAAAATTGAAAACTTTTCATTTTTTTTTATTTTAATAAATATAATACCAGAATATTATTTGGCTTCATGTTTTTTTTCCCCTATATGTTAAAGAGTGATTCTCTAAATCAGGATTTGACTCCCCCGATTTAGGCCTGGTGGTCTTGGCCTGCCACCCTGAACTTCCATTGTGATGTATCCAGGCTTTATTTAGTTTATATTCTGCAATAAACTTAAAGTTTTAAAGATAATTTATTAAGACTGTCATCTGAATTTTCTTACACCATCAAGTCATACAAATCTGAACTTAAATACTTTACTACTTCACACAGTAGGAATTTCCTGTCTTAATACAAATAGTAAGAATTTCCTGTCTTAATATAAACAGCAAGAATTTCCTGTATCTCAACTTAAATAGCAAAACTTTTCTACATCTTAATGTAAACAGTAAGAATCTCCAATATCTAAAATTGGCTGAAGTTCAGAATGACCTGAAATTTTCAAATTATCCGAACATCATAAAAATAATTATTGAAAATGTATTTTAAAAGAAAAGGAACATCAATGCAGTAATTATATCTTAAACTATCAGCTTCCAACAATACTAACTCAAAGTTAAAATATTAAGGATCTCTATCGATTCATTCATAATATGTCAATTTTCGAAGGACAGCAACTCTGAACATCGATAATTTAAACAAAATGTTCAATGGGAAAAATTGTTGTTTACTTATATAACCATTTCAACTTGCAATTAAATTCAAATTAAAAGCAGTTTGAAAAAAGAAATTTCTGAAGAGTGTCCACTTCCAAACTAACTGTACCTATCTGGGATGCCCAGACGTTTGACACTCCTGTATATAGACAAGACATTGGCCACATGACGATAGTTAAACCAGAATCTTGAGGCGTCGACCAGCACTGCCCAATTATTGGTGTGGTTACTGGCAAAGAACTCCTCAACTGGAGGCTGAAATGTATAATTTATCTGAACTATTAGTAGTATAAAAAAGTTCAGGATAATAACACTAAATCACATTAGTAGCTTTGCATGTATTCATACATCTTATACAAGTTCTAGTCCTTTTGATATAAAATTCTTCAATTTGACATCTCAAATTATTGTTCATTATCATTTGTTTCAGTATTATTTAATTAACTTTGTATTCAATTCTAGTTTCAAATTTATTGTTCATTTTTTTTTTCGTGTTTGTACATTCCAGATAATCCACTGTCATGAGAGATCAGTTTTGGAACCCAAGACTGGGTACCTGTAAATGTTTTAGAGACAACCATAATTACAAACCCAAAATAAAATGCATATATAACCATGGTTTGTGTCCATATGATCAAGCACTGTAAGTAGGAAAACAATCATAACACATTTATATGCATTAAAATAAAAATAGCTTGTAGCCTGGACAGTTTGTGATGTGAACTCTAATGATGATGCACATCAAAATAATGATCTATACATACTGTACACTTGATAAATCTTCTGCCAACCGAGAAATTTGTGTGAAGAGAGTCTCCAGATCATTTACTGCCAACCAAGAAATTTACATATGGAGGACATCATCAGCTGTTTGCTATTTAGGTTAGGTCCAAAACATGCTCCTGACTCCCTTCCACCAAACCCCTTAATCTTTTATAGAAATTAAGTTTTCTTTCAAACGATATAAACAATTTTAGCATTTGATTTTGCAACCAATACATTCTTTTAACTTCAATGAGTTTCATGATTTATAGATACTGAAATGACACAAATTGGTTGGCATGATTCTTTGCATATTTGTATTGTATGCAAATATACTGGGTAAAATTGCATGATGAAAAATTTTAATGTGTTTAAAATAAATCAAACATTTAAATTTTAAGCAACAAGTCAAAAGTATTAAACATATCTTGGCTTTATCATGAACAAAGAATAGTCTATGCTGAGGCAATTCACATCAACTGATCCACTACATCATATTTAATCATTAGAAACAAAGAATATTCTATGCTGAGGCATGTTCACTAATAGATCCACTTGTCCACATCGTATTTAATCATTAGAAACAAAGAACAGTCTATGCTGAGGTACATTCTGTAACAGATCCACTTGCCTACATTCTATTCAATCATTAGAAAACATAATCAGAAACACGTTTTGCTCACGTTTGAAATTTGACATGTCAGATAACTCTTGAAAAGCAGCACTATGCATGCTGGATGTTTAAGTGTCCAAAACTAATAAATAATGAGTTTTCCTGTACAGCATTTACCCCTGACACTTAAAAAAGAATAAACAAGCATAGTCTAAAACTAGACAGTGAAATACACACTTCATTAAAATCATATCTAATGCTTGGCAAACCATAAGACATGAAGAATAAAATCTGCAATGAAGCATATGATTTTCCGAAAGGGGTCTCAGTATAAACAGACTCCTTTCCAAAGAATTAACATGAAACATGAACAACTCCCCCAGTTACTTCCAATAAATTAATGTGACTTCACAGTATGTAGACCCAGCATGTGCAACTTCCTTTTGAGAGCAGCCCAGATAAGTGATTTTCAAGCTAAGTCACAGGCTGGTAGTTTGCACACAGCTGATGTAGACAACTGGCTACAAAGCAGAGTTGGTCACCCATAGCAGTAGACACGTGGATTCAAGGCAAGTAGAAGATCTCAAAAATAGCCTATAATATTCCCACATGATCCCACCAACTGATTTTAAAAACAGAAGGCATCAAGAATAAACAAAATGCACAAAACTTAGTCATTTCATACCTTGATTTATAACTTCTGACATGATTATTACCAGAGGGTCCAAAAGACTGTCAACTTGTTGGCATTTCGAATCAGACAGGAGTTTCTTTGGCAACAAAGTCATGATGTTTGCTTGGGCCAGTCGGTGTTTTCAAGCAACAGATGTGATGTAGTTCTGTGTTTGTGATAATCTCAATAATTCCATAAATTTTTTTAATTATATGTCTTTGAACACATGTATACAATAGTTCCTCCTATTTCTTTGTTCAGTTTGTCTTAGAAATAATATAACTAGACATTGCAAATACTGGACACAGATGACAGTTTTTACTGAAATAGTAGTGTCTGTGATTTGGATTTTTTAACATAGCTTTAACAATTTTTTTAGTCATATTGCTATGTTTGCAGTGTGACAGTTTATAGTGATGTCTAGCACTCGGGCATCATGCCACAGACATGTAGCATCATGTCCCACCCAGTCACATTATCCTGACACCAGTCCTAACACTAACCTCTTAATGCTGAGCACCTAGTGAGGCAGCTGTTAGTACCATCTTTATAATTGGTACAACTCAGCTGGGATTCAAACCCGCAACCTCATGCATCCGAGGCGGATGCTCTAACTACTAGGCCATCAGATTGGTCAATATAATTACTATTACTAATATTATTATTGAAACAGACTATTATAGAAACCAGATATGGACAGCGAACAATGTCTGGGACCACTTGGTGACAATCAGGTTAGAAATTATAAATCAATGAACGAAATAACAAAGTTTTGTGCATTTTGTATATACTTGATGGTTTTCATTTTTAAAATCAGAAGAGGGTTACAAATGGGAGGGTGTGTGAAATGCTACAGCTGGGAACTATTTTGAATTACACCAAATCGTTTAGTAATTTGTTTTCAAAATTATCACCTAGAGAAAAAGTTTTAATATGTACAGTGAGCATCACTTTGTCAAAAGTGACCTTCGGACATGAAAAATATACACTCACAAATTTGGGTTGGGGTATATAAACATTTCCTATGACTGACGGTTTACCCATGAAGCACACTAAGCACATGCTTAGGGCACCTGCCAAACCGCGGCACTAGATAAAAATTCAGATTGTCGATGATAAAATTGAATGAATTATACACAATCATTTTGATCTGCATACAAGAGTATTTTGAGTTGGACTGTTGGCAACACTGGTATTTTCCCCACCGTTTCACCTTTCAATAGGTTTTTTTTTGGAGTTTCACATGGGGGGGGCACCAGAATATTGTCAGTGCTTAGGGCCCTGAATGAGTGAATGTTGTGTTATTTTATAATAGCTATCCAAAAATATATACTTTCTTGATCTGACTTTTGTGTTATATTTTTTTTTAATGAATTTTTATTAGGCATGTGGATGCATGCAGCATTAAAAAAGAGCATCAAAACTATTCCTTGCACCCAAGGCTTATTTTCGGTACACAAGGTGAATCTCCACGCCCGTTCTGCAGTTAAGTTCTATAGACTGAACCTTGCTTTTGTAATTTTTAAGTATCATGGAATCTAGTTAAAACCATGATTGAAACATCAATTTTAAAGGCATTTCCTTACATCAGCGGTGTTTACTGTCAGTACACTGGTGGATAAACTAAGAAGAATTGCGAAAATCATATTTGGTCGTACGATCCTCCGTAAAGTACATTCAATGGCGTTCCTCCTGTGAAAATCTACAAACTAAAATCCCATCTGCCACAAAGGTAGAGGAACCAGACTAAATCTACCGGATGCGTTGTATTGTGACGTTTTTGGTACATTATGACGTCATTTCACGTGCTACCTTATAACGTAGTCGGTTTTGTGTTCTATCACCAAAAATAAATAATCCTATTATATATTTTGTTCTCCGGCAGTTTCTTAAATAACTAAAAACCCTTCAACTTGTGCACCAAAAGCTCGTACAATCATAAGGGAGGTAACCCAATGTCAAGAGCATGTTCCGGGCATAAAAATTTGCGGCTTAAGGAGGCCGCCATATTGTAAACATTTTTTTGTATTTATGCGCCATTGAATTGCTACTGATTTTGTAAAAATTCTATTGAGCTATCACATTTATTAATTTTCATTCCAGAATATCAAAACAAGTTTATTTTCAAAGTAGAAACAAATCCGTAAATTTCACGCTTTTCACCATAATTTATATATATATCTTTCTATGACGAACTACTTTTATAATTGCCTAAACGGATATTGCTACGCAAATGTGTTTTCCTTAGATACAGGCTAGCGGTGTAAATCATTGAAAGTAACCCTGTACTACGTTTTTTTAAGAGATCCTTGTTTCCCGTAAACAGCCAAAATTTCTACCCAGGAAGTAGCATTCATCAGATGCCACAACGGCAAAATGTCGACGGAGGAGGCTAAATCATATTTAGCCAAGCGAGAAATTCCTCGCTTGTTTGAGGTAAGTTTGTAAGAGAAAACTTAGAAAGCGTCCGTGTCAACTGCAGTTTTGCATGGTGTCATCTGTATCATCAGTACTAATAGGATGTCATTATAGTGGGTAAGTTTAATCTCTGTTTCGATAATGCTTGAATGAATATGAATTCCAACAGTCCCCGACATCATGCCAACTGTTTCGGACCTTGGCTTATTCGGATCACATTACATGCTGGTTCGGACCAAATGTCAGTCTTGTTTGGACCTAGCTGCGATGTCGTACCCACGACGTAGTCAGCGAAGTAGAGATACTAATATTAGTACTAATTTGGATTATGTAAATAGTATATAATAAAGATAAACAATGGAACACAAATACGTGTTTTATTTTAGTATTTAATCCTATTTGCGCATACAAGACTAATGTTAAAGTTTCTTTTTCAGCTTATAAACTTACATAAAATAGTTTTTATATGAATATCTACTGCTGGTTCCACAATGTCAATTCGAACTATTGTTCTTTGAAATCAGAATAAAATAGATATCAGCTGTCATGTTTAGTTTTTTTAAATGAACTTTTTAATGTTTACAAAAAGAAAACATGAAATAATTTTTTTAATTAATATCTACGAAAAACATTTTGAAATGTTTTATAAATCGGTCCAGTATGGCCAAAGTTCAACACTTTCAAACAATAATGAACATAACCCATGCTTTTTTGTATTTCTCTTGCAAACATTTTTTTTCTTCATATTTATTTACCTAAGAAATATTTCATAAGGAGTAATTTATGAGTAGCACAATATTAAAATGTACTTGACTGTTATCATTCAAATTTTGCAACACAAATATTTAATGTAAAGCACATATTAAATCCATCAAATGTTTGATTTCAGAATATATACCCCCATGTCGGCCAGTTCTGCATGTTGGGTAATTCTGTGCAACGATACGTCATTTATGTAAACATTGGATCACGTGTTATTTTTTGTCAAGAATCCATTTAGTATCAAGAATGAACGATCATATTTTAATTAAGGAAAGTGATATTCATAAAGTGTACAAAAATATCCCACATTTAGACTCGAAATGCGTATGAAAATGTGATTTCTAAATGTCAACATGAAGACCCACTCCATGACCTTCTTGAACCTGTAACCCAGAAATTCTTATTTACTATGTATCTTTTAGAATCATACAAATAAATAAATTATATAAAAGATGGAAATGTATACCTTAAAAAAGTTCTGTATCTTAATCCAAGTTTCCAATTTTGCAAGAAGTTTCTTAAGAAATACCTCGGCGTATAGGCTGTTTCTAAATTCTGGGGTAATTTTTCCCCATAAACAAGACGTTGTAAAAAAACATTACATCCTATTCATTGTTGTTTCTCTTCCAAATAATAGCTTATTTTTTTATAAAATGTTGAACTTTATTAAAAATTTTTACAAGATCAGTTTAGTTTGCTTAATATCTCTTGCTATTTGTTGGCATTGTTACATTGAATTTTGTAAAACTAGCTATAAACCTGACCTAATTACTCTACTGAAATGCTGACAGAAACAGTCCAAAGTAATGTATTTCATTTCCATTGCCCGGTGGATAAACATTACATCTTTTCAAAGCTGTTCACAGAATAGGCCAACATATCACGAGTCATGAAAATACGTGGGTGATATTCCATGTGTCCATAATTAATATTATTTTGAACAGAATATTTCTGGTGACAATTGCCTCTTTCAAATGGTAAGCATTGCAGTATTTTATTTTCGTCAATTGGTCAAATTTGGTATGCGTTTAGCTTCAGTATTGGAGACAGAAACCTTATGTGCGCAGAAATGCCAGACAGTATTGTGTATATATATATATATATATATATATATAGTTTTCAAAGTTTTTTAAAGTCAACATTATATTTTGTATTCTGTAATGATCAAAAGTATGCGCTAATTATAGCAGCATTGATCAAACAGGTTTGCAAAATTGCTGGTGAGATCATCTGTCTGTTATTGTTTGCAGTTAAATTTGTTAAGGGCATATTGATCAAATTATGAAACAGACAATGTTAACATCATGAGGCAATTTTAACTGATTAATTAAATTTTACTAGTTATTATGTTTGAATCAGATTTCATCATCGGTATTAGAGTTCAATAAATTGGAAATGTATAGTACTTAAAATTATTATAAGAAGTAGATACATTGCTTTATCTATGAAAATATTAGACAGATTAGCAAAGTATCACAGATAACACCATAATTACATTATCATTTGTTTATTATAATTAACATGAGGTCCAAAGATTTTCAGAACAAAAATGTTATGATATTGTGTTGAATTAACTCTTGAATTTGTCAGGACCCCAGTTTGGTTTTTAGTACATTTTTTTTTTAGTATATATATATATACTAAAAAAAAAATGTACTAAAAACCAAACTGGGGTCCTGACAAATTCAAGAGTTAATTCAACACAATATCATAACATTTTTGTTACTGTATATACATATATATATATACACACATATACATATATATATATATATATTAAAAAGATTCCCATCTAATAAGACAAAATAACATACTCAGACTAATATATATATCTATATATATATATATATATATATATATACACACACACACACACACACACACACACACACACACAGAAAAAAATATTACTGCCTTAGCCCAGTTTTTAAGTTTTTCTTAATATTAGGACTTGTATTATTTTTCAATAAAATAAACTATTTCAGTTTTGCACAAATGCAGATGAGTTGCTTTGTAAACATTTCATTGTCAAATTGGCAACAACTAAACATTCTTATATTATTTCATTTGATTTGTATACAGAATAGTACCATTACCTCACATAGAATTGAGGTTTTGTTGCCTTAAATGCAGTTTTAAATTGCCCAGTGTACCTGAGAAATAATGAGAAATATAATGTTGTTTAAACAATTGTAAATGTCACATTTTACATTCAGGCTGAAACTTGACAATACTTCATATGTTCCAAATCAGCATGTGAAATGGTCTGAATCAGGCTGCATCCTTGCACCCCTGATTTCTGTTTTTACTTCACTTTGTATTGCATTACTGTCTGAAGACTTCAGTTTTATTTCATATGCAGTTTTACGCTGGTGAGATCTTGAGTGACTTAAGATTTCCACCATTACATGATATCCATTACAAGAGTTATGCCCCCTGATTACCCGTTCTTTTGACTTTGGTTTCTGCATCAGAACTTTACTAGGTCTTGTTGGATTTCACCAAATTTGGCATGCAGCTTTATTTTTATAAGACCTTTAATGAGTTAAATTTACAGTGTTTCACAGCATCATTTACAAGAGTTAAAATCCCTGACATTCTATTCTCCTGACTTTTGTTCCTGTAGAACAGCTTTACTGAGAATCATTAGGATTTGAATCAAATTTTGCACACAGCTTAATATTGATGAAACCTTGATGGAGTTTCAGTAATTGCCTATAATCTGACTCTGTTTTTGCAGCATAACTTTACCAAGGTTTGTTCAATTTCATCTTGAATTTCTATTATTCCATAACACCATTTACAGGCGTTATGGAATCCAGATTTTCCATCTGCTTCACTTTGGATTTTGCAGAATAACTTTGCTAAGGAATGTTGGATCTCAACCAAGTTTATTGTGCATCTTTATACTGCTGATATCTTGAATGAATGGATTTCCAGCATTTCATATCATCATTTAGTGAGCTGGCATCATTGTTATGCACCTATTACTTATTATTATTATTATTATTATTATTATTATTATTATTACACACAAACACAGAGGTGTTTACCTCATCAACAGGTGTGATGGTCTCTGGCTTACCAACATTGTGTCTTGTGGTAGTACTTGGAGTTACCATTAGATCATGCACAAATTAAAGCCAAAGATCTTACAAGTGTCTTTAGGATTTAAAATGAATTAATGTGTTGAATGCCATGATATGGCTGCAGTAAGTGCTTTATTTTCTTGTTAATTAATTTCATTCAATTTCATATCATGAAAAGCATATGAGATGCTGTTAATCTCAAGTGCAATGGTTTTGAAAAAATAAATAATAAGTCTCTGTAACCTTATTACATGCAGCAAACCTCTCAAGACAAAAAACCCCCTTTAAACCAAACTCTGCAGGAAACAGAATTGCCGGTACTCATGTTTAAGTCAGGTCCAGCTGTAAACAATATAGACCTAGATATGACTCCACATAAAATGTGCTGACAGATCAAAGTCTGTGTTGTTTGTTCTTATTAGGCCTAACATGCTGCATAGACCCAGATCTGTTGGTGCATTATGCAGTGGCAGGTCTGAGTCTATGTGTCTGCAGTTGGATGTGACTTATACATCAGTATATGTGGTATTGAAAATCTGAGCTGACCTGATGAATTAGTGTTATTAAGTCTATGATCTCTGTCGGTTACCAATCAACATCCTAATCAAACCATCTATTCCTGATGATTTCACTTGTACTAATGAAACTAACAGCCTTTAGGAGACTTGCCATGGTGAGCTTTACATAGTAAGAGATAATTATCAGATGCTCATTGATTTTTGAGATTATCACAAAGGAAAATATCACAACATATAGACTGACAACCTCCCTTTGCTTCATGTATACTGATTAGGACAGTACATTATGTACATGCACAGTTTATGTTTAAAAAGTTTTTTCATAGGTTTGACAATCCCTAGATTTATCAAGATGGTGAGAATAATAGAATCCATATATGTCTTAGTATGGAATAAAGAAATCCCACCCAAATGTCAAAAGATTTTTTTATCCCAAGGATGGGATTTCTGTATTCCATATCAAGACATATAATGATTTCTTTCGGATATTTTTCATATCTGATTAGGTAGGGCTTTTTGTGGCAGAGTGGTCACTTTTACAGATCACTCACATCATACCTCAGTCCATATGGAATCAAGACTCAGTGCAGACAACGTGGGTATGTGAGAATTTGTTGTTGTTGTTATAGGGTTTAACGCCATTTTTCAGCACAAGATCGGCTATACATGGCGGCCAGTATAAATGGCAGAGAAAGAATCAGGGAAAACCCTGGAAAGAACCACCAACCCACAAGAAGCTACTGACAAGCTTTCTCACGAACCCACGTAGGCCAAGCCCGAGACTTGAACCCATGCAGACAGAGGTGAGATGGCAGTGATCCATAATGGTGAGCGCTTTAGACCACTCAGCCACTTGGGGCCCTGATATGTGAGAAGCTTACCAATAACTTCCTGTGGGTTGGTGGTTCTTCCCTGGGTCTTCCTGGGTTCTTCTTCCACAAATTATACTGGATGCCATGTATAGCCTATCATGCACTCAAAAATGGTATTAAAGTCACAAAACAAACTCAAACCAGTCACTTTTCATTGGTAAAAAAACATCAAACAGTATCATCAGTGTGGATATAGCTTAGGAAATTTCTGAAGGGTTTTACTTAATTGGAAAAGGCATGCAAAGTTTAGTTTACTTCAAAATTTGTCTTTTCAATAATTAAAACATAAGAAAATAATGCATCTGTGCATGTTCTCATAAAAACATTGAGATCATCTGCAGTATCAAACTCATGTGGGATAGGTATATTTCAACATTCCTTTCTATAATGGGCAAACTGTATCTCACATTAGCAGGAATGACAAAAGATAATTTTCTCACATGTGCAAACTGTATCACACAATAGCAGAAACAAGACAAACTAATATTCTCTTCTGTCATGGGCAAACTGTATCACACATCAGCAGGAATGAGAAAATAATCTTCTCAAATAGGTAGACTGTCTCACATTAACATGAATGAGAGAACTAATCATCTCACATGGGCAAACTGTATCAAACATATGTAGGAATGAGAGATATATTTCCTTTACAGGGAGGTGGGACTTGCCACTTATATGTTATACACAGTAAAACCTTGTTAATCTGAAGTTCATTTACCCGAAGGTTTTGAAATCTGAACACCATTAATGATTGGGAACAAATTTCCTCATGAAATTTACAAAGCATTAATTAATCCAGTTTCCTCATCAATGTAGATTAAATGACTAGAATATAAATTAACAGGTTTAATTGTCTCAGTAAATAAATAATTGGCAAAATGATTGTTTCCTGGTGAGTTCCGAGACAGTAAAATGCTACTTGACCAACTTGCTGCTTTTTGGATCTGACCATTTCTCTGGATTTATAATGGCAAAGCTCTATAAAGTGCAAATTATAAATCCACTAGACATTGAATTTACCTCATCATAAGCAAGTGATTCTCAGCTTATTTTTTCTTTTGATTCCTGGTAATTGATTTTTAGCATATATATTTTTCAGACACCTGGTAGTTGATTTTCATTGCAGTGTTTCTTTAGGATTATGATATGTCATGGCAATAACATTTCATTACATAGAACATTCCATGAAAAATTATAGTTCCTTGGATATAAATTTGTCAGTAAGTTTTTTTTGTCTTCAGAGGACCATTATCTGATTGCTGAATGACCCACCCAATTCTGTAATTCTCAATGTCTGTTTGACTGTTTCCCGTTTTCTATCTTCTAAGTATAACACGTTCTTGAGAATTTTTTAATAAAATGTGTGTGTGTGTGTGTGTGTGTGTGTGTGTGTGTGTGTGTGTGTGTGTGTGTGTGTGTGTGTGTGTGTGTGTGTGTGTGTGTGTGTGTGTGTCTACATATCTTTTGTGTGTTTAATAAAATGTCCTAGTTTATTAGTTGTTTTTCAATAACATTTTGTGAAACTTTGTGTCAGTGTATTTGTTATTATGAGTTTTTATAATTATTTCAATCAAAACTGAAGAATTTGAACTTAAAATGTAAAGTAGCAATATGTGTCTGGAGTTTTAGAAATGTCATAGTCAACTTAATTACCTTTTTTCTTCCAGAGCCTGATGACAGGGTTGATGTATAATCGCCCTGGCGATCACGTTCAATATCTGATAGACTGCCTTGTGAAAGTGAAGGACAAAGGTCAGGAGAATATCACTTGGAGTTCATTTGTAGACATACGGAGATCGAAAACACCACTTCCACCAATCAGCAGTAATGACAAAAAAGGGCACAAGTCAAAGGGTGGATCAAGATCAGGTTCAAGAAATGGACAGCGGCCTCTCTCTAGAGAGCGATCCAGAACTCCTGTTGGTAAGGAGCTGTACTGATGAACACAAGGATAAGCAAAACTTTTTCCTACTGTAAACAATGATATAGCTATTGTCAGAGCACATGAAACATTTTGAAATTATTTATTTGAACAACTTTTCATATTTCAAATTTCTTATTTCGTTACTCCTATTTTGCTTTCAATTTGAAATTTAAAAGCAATTTGTATGTCAGACATCTTGCATGCCACTTTGCTTAGTCCTCTAAAACCCCAATTCATTGGTCTAAACAGCTTATTTGTAAAAATTAATTTCTGTATTCATTTATGTTAAATGTTCCTCTAAAATGAAAGCATAGCCTGAAGAATCTCATTTTCCTTGAGGCAGATCCTGCCAAACTCCATTGACAGATCCAAAAAACAGTAACAAAAACTTGGAAAAAATAGCTGTATTGCTGTTTGTGACAGTATCCATGTTACAAATAAAGTAATTTGTGGCATCTTAATTAACATATAAAAAGTGTATCTTATGTGCAATTATTATTATTAAAAATAGTGGAAAGGGTGGACATAGGTGTATCATCGGAGAGTTTTAAAGTTGGCAGGGTGGGCATGGGTGTATCATTGGAAAGTTTTAATGTGGGAAGGGTGGGTATGAGTGTATCATCAGAGAGTTTTAAAGTGGGAAGGGTCAGCATGGGTGTATCATTGGATTGTTGTATAGTGGGAAGGGTGGGTATGGTGTATCATTGCTGAATTAAAAAGTGGGCATGGGTGTATCATTGGAGAGTTTTAAAGTGGGAAGGGTGGGCATGGGTGTAACATTGGAGAGTTTTGGTAAGAAATAATGGCATTATCTTTAAATAAAACAACTTATGATGTGGTTTTTCATTCAACTTCTTTCAAATTACCATTTCCACCCTCAGTACTTCTTAATGGCAATGTTCTTATAACATATGACAAATGACAACAGTTATGCTTATTTGGGTCATGTTTTAAAATCCAATTAGACAGATGATGAAGATATGATGATTCATTACAGATTTGTGTGTATTCGAACAAATATGTTTTTAAGTAAATTTAGAAATTATTCTTTGAATGTAAAAAATAGATTACTCAGATATTATTACTGCACAGTATACTTCACTCTTTGTGGATAAATTTTAGTCATTGTATGGAAAGAAAAAAAATAGTTCTTGGTTATGATAATAGTCTTCATTTACTGTTAAGCCTTCTAAGATGGATCAGTGCCTCTACCATGTTCATAAGCTCTAATGTATTCAGTTTTGAAGAAGTAATGAGAAAGTATGTATTCAATGATGACAAGAATATCTAATAGTAAGATTTGTATACTGAAATGTCTGTAGAACAGTTGTATTCATTTAAATTCCCAGATTATAGATAGAAGGAACAAAGTACTCTAGACTTTAAATGTCTTACATAATTTTGTTCTTAACAATGCCAGACATTTTCAACATTTTCCTACAGAATATACCTTAGTTATGGCCCCTGTTTGACTTTGACCTTTGCCCTTCAATGGCATCATATTGGCAGGGGCATCTGTATCTTATGGATACATTTGTGGTGTATTGATTTGATTTCAGCTCTAATAACAAAGCCAGAAAGAAACCACAGACATGGTATACATTGACACAAGACATGGAGTGATTTCAAATGTTCAACTCATTTGGTGCCATTGTTAATCTAGTTATAATTGCTGCTCTGTAAGGTTTCCAATTCATTATAGATGATTAAACATGCCAAGCTGTTTCAGCATTTAATTAGCATCATTGTAATATTTCAATCCAGTTTACAAATCAATACAAGGTTAAAACGGATTGATTTATGCATAAGCATTTATATTTCAAAATTAATGTATGTGCAGGGTTTTTAAATTCCATATAGGGACAAAAGTTTCAAATGCAAAATGATAGATCCAAAGCTTCCCAAAATTTTATTATAAATGGCTCTCTAATTTGAACCCTTCCCCTTCCTACAATTTATATGTTTTTATTTTGACAAACAAGAAGTTTTGTGTATGGAAATGACAAATAAAACACCATCTGTGCTTTCAGCAGAATAGAGTACAGGGATGATTTGGGGTGGGAGGAATTGGGATTGGGATTCATCAATACACTAATGAAGGTATTGCATCCTTTTATCACACTTGACAAATTTTTGGGGATACAACCCTACTAAATTATATTTTAAAGTAAACATGATGTACTATTAGTTCCATAGTAATCCTGACTGCCTGTTCATTAAACAGATAAAAGACCAAAACTGAGTGCTTGAAAATATTTATATAGTTATAAATCAGTAAACTTGAACAATACAATTTTATAATCCATTTGTTTGGTACCAAAAGAGTTAAATTTGATAATCACATTTCACACACATTGTCAAAGGGTTTAATTGGTTGCCAAAACTCATACACACTTGGGACCTTCTGTGACAAAAATAAAAGTTTGATAAGGTGATGGTGGTATTGTTGGGTAGCTGAAGATAAAAAGAACACAGATATGACAAATAGTGTTTGCTGTATGCGGAATTAGGAGAAATAATATTTGCTGAATTGAGAGTCTAATGTTACAGACTGAAAAGTAAAAATTTCCAGAACCTTTCTCCAAAAAAGAGCTTTTGATCCAAAAATTACAACTCATTATTGTAATATTCTATCAGTAGGTAAAAAGCTGGTGAGAATAGTATAATCAGACAGTTAATTTTTGATTTTATAGAACTGTTGTGAAGTCAATATTAGCAGTTAGAAAATGAGAACACTGAATTTTATTTTGTTTAGGTATGTTTAAGTTTCTCAAGGCCTGGCTATGTCTCAACCCTAAGAGTGTTCACTTGCATTCAAAACTAAAATAATAATGTGAGATTTAAGTTGGGTATACCAGTAACTTTGAATTTAATACATGGATCATTGAACTTTAATTTTGGCAGTCTTGATATTTTGCTGTTTGTATAATTTGCTGTGTAGGATGAACAAATATAGTTTCAGAGAATGTTGGGCTTAACTCAGCAACAAGATTTTGTTTAAGGCAAGTCTGAGCTTTTGAATATATTTGGCCAGATTATTTGTCAGATCTAAATTTTATACAGTCAGGTCACATTAGGTCTTTATGTTAAGGACATTGGACTTCTGTGTCTGTTATTTTAAAATATCTGTCAAAGCTTTGTTGGCTGATGCAGCCTTATTCATCGCACTATGAAAGGAATGTCTGAATTAGTTTAAATATGGCTTAGTTAATAGGATAATTGGAAAAATAAGTGGACTCACTGGTGCACCTTCATTGTCATGGGGGTATTGTATGTCCCTGTGTTCTACTATAACGATCAAGATATTGGGATTTGTTATGTTTTGAGGGGTACTGGCAGTTTAGGATTGGATCAAAAATCAGAAAGTAATATTATTTCAAGATTGTATTTATCATTAATCTAACAGAAGTAACAGTGTATGGGTTTATGTATCTAGAGGAAGTTATCTCTTTAAATAAACAAATACTGACTTCTGATCAGTTTATAGCAGGAATGAAGAAGATAATAAAATTAACGATGTTATTGAATCATGGCCATGCTATTTTACAGTCCAGATAGTTGATCCTATGATCATTGATAATTTGTATTATTTTAAAACCTCATTGAAATGTTTTGTGTGTATTTTTTCTTTGTTGAAGTGAAATCACTTGGTGATTGTCTGTGCACTTGCATGGAGAGCTCATCACTGTGTATTGTTGTTAGGTCCTGGTCCATTTGTGAGAATACAGACGTATCTGGGATATGATAAACCCTTGGAAGGTGACACATTTAGCTGGTCTGCAGTGAGAGCACTGAGTTGAATTGCACAATGGTTTCTTTTTGTATGGTGTTTTTTTGCAGCACTAATATCCCGACTTTAAGGCTCTGGTTTGGGTATTTTTTTTCTCTTGTCCTTTTATGATTATTATTTTCACATCAACAGTACTAATAATACTATACACACTGGGATTGGTGTATCATTTTTAAAGCATGATGTAATTTAGACCATTTAATCATAAACTCTGTATATTTTGTGACACTCACTTTCATCTCACTTAGATTTGTCTTTGTTGCTGTTATTGCTATTGTAAAAATATTTATACATTTATTGCCCTTGGTGGGGGGAGATCATATTTATATACTTATTACCCTTGGTAAGGGGAGATCATATTTATACATTTATTGCTCTTGGTTTGAGGGGATATGAAGATTTGTTCACCCAAGACAAGCCATATTCCATGAGGTTGAAGCCTATGTATAACATGACTTGTCACAGGTAAACAATTCTTCACATGTCCACCAAACAAGGGCAATAAATTGTTTATTATACCAAAAAACCCAGCCCAAGACAGTAAACATGATTACCTGAAGGTGACACAATGTTTTGCTCCCTGACAAGTGACATTCTGTGAATCTGTCATTGATATTGTTACTTATATGAGATATAATAACAGCTCATATAGCCCTGGAATAGGTCTAGTTTTTACCTGCATTCATTAAGATGATTCACTAAGTCATCTAGTTCTGTGTTATTATCTTTTAATGCTGGCATTGCTTGCCCCATTTAATTGTTTTCTTTAGCAAACCTTTTGTTTGTTTGTTTTTTTTTTAAGAATTGCTAAGTCTGAAAACAAAACTATTGACCATTTAAGTCACCCTGTAGCGTTTTGTAGAACACACATCACTGGAAAAGTGAGTCACCTCATTTACCTGACATCGGTATTTGCGGCATCAGCCATTAAGAAGACAATTCATTTGGTGACCTGTTCAATTGTACATCGGGGGGGGGGGGAAGAAATGAAATTTTAATTCGTTGATGTATCCTGATATCCATGTGGGATGCAATTAATACATGAGGTAAATATTCATTAAGCAAACACAATTGTGCAATACACTCACTTGCCCCTTTGACCTTTGTGTCAAAGTCACATGGTTTACAGCAATGCTTTGTTGTGTGGGCTTGACATGCAGGCTCTGGCTTGGTGTCCTCCACTCTGTATGGAGTGAAGTAATTAAAATGTTCACTTGTGTCAAAGTCACAAGGTTGACAGCAATGATTTTTTTTGGGGGGGGTTACATGCCGGCTCAGACCTGGTGTCTTCCACTTTATATAGAGTGAAGTAATTAAAATGTTCACTTGTGTCAGAGTCACAAGGTTGACAGCAATGATTGCAACAGCAGGGGGCGAGGGTTGACATGCAGGCTCAGACTTGGTGTTCTCCACTTTATATAGGGTGAAGAAATTCAAATGTTCACATGTGTCAGAGTCACAAGGTTTACGGGAATGCTTTGTGTGTAGGCTAATGACACACAGGCTCAGGCTTGGAGTCCTCAATGCTATACAGAGTGAATTAATTCAAATGATCACTTGTTAACCCCATGTAATTGAATATATGTACCATTAGTTTTTGATTGGCTAATTATTAAATTATTGGTTTATGGATTCTTATCTTACAAGTTTTAGAATATAATTATTAATAAAATGAAAATAAATGACAGAACTAAAGTGCCATTTGAACATATTGACTAAAGTATTCTCAGATACAGCAGGATATGGTTAACTTACTTTGCAACTTGTGGACCCAGATTTGATACTGATACCTGGAGACGTCACATACATTTAAACTTCCCTAAACTGACCGCTCTGATGTCTTGCCTCCTATTCAGACTGGGGACCCATTTGGGTCCTTGTGAAACCCTTTTAATATTAATCACGGCTCTTTAAATATCTTCTATGTAACAACCCAAATTTGGGATCCATTAGTGTCTGATTTAGGGAAGTTTAAATATTTAGAATTAGTGGTTGCCTGTCCAAGATCTCCGGTTTTCTCAAGTTTTTATTTGCTTTTTGTGATAAAATCTGCAATCTTATGATGTGATGTACCTTAACAGTTTACAAAACTGAGTTTGAGTGTTTAAATTTTGTTGGACCACTAACATTAAATGTAAAAATAACATTAACATTAATGAGAAAATTTTTAAAAGTTCCACTGATTTCTCAGCTATTTGTATTTTTCATGCATAAAATGGTTTTCTAATTATGTGGCTTGGGACTTGGAAATATGTGTATTGCAATGTTTTTGTGCATATGTTTGCTTTTTTGCCAGTTGAATGACCACATGATGTTAGCAACATTAAATACAAATGTCTGGCTGTCTTTTTAAACTTTTTAATAAATAAATAATGATCTATTTATTTTTATTTCAAAGAATTTTTAGTCTTACTATTTATTGATGATTCATTAGCATCTCACTTTTTCTGCTTGTGCTGTCTAGGTATATTAGTCAATAATACATAAGCTATTAGTTTGGTAAAATACTGGATGAAACTTCTAGGTATCTTACAGTATATTAGCTAGTAATACACAAGCTATTTACTTAAAATACTGCATGAGACTTCTAGGTATCGCAGTAGATTAGTCAATAATAACAAAGTTATTTGTTTTTTTAAAAATTAGTGCACGATAATTTTCAGTCCATTACAACAGAAATGAATGACTTTAAATTCTTATAAGAAGGAATCATATACATTTTACTCAGTAGAACCAGTACTTTTCTGAAAACCACAAAAAGAATGAATTTTTAGTAGGTAGAATAGAATGTTTTTTTTAGGTAAATTCCTACAGTGCTGTCCTGTGCCTTGTCAAGTCCTTTGACAAGATTATGTACAGAAGTGAAGTTACAATAGGTTACTGCTGTGTTGCTGCTTGCATTAAAATTTTGGATCAGAATGTTTTTTGCTTGTATTGGGATCTCAGGTGAAGTAATTCGGCATTGGAATTTGTGTGAGTTATATAGGAAAGATTCTTGACAGGACTGACATAGAGCTATCATGCATGTATTTACCCAAGCAGAACAAACACCAATTGGTGAGCAGGTTAGACCCGATCTGCCATCCCATAATGCACCAGCAGATCAGGGTCTATACACCACTTTAAATCATAAATAAAACAAATATCACAGATACTGATCTGACCTGGAGAGCATACAGATCAGAGATTAAGTTTCCATTATCATCCAATCAGAAACAAGCAGTCAGAAGTAATGTCATTTGTGATTGGTTGTGTTTCATAATTTCAAGACCAGGTGGCACATTAAGCAGCCAGAGATCCGGGTCAAGGCTGTTTGCAGTCAGCGAGTTTTATACATGAATAGATATGATACCAAATTTTATAGCTAAAGTCAAAATGGTATGAACAATCAATGGGTAATGTAATCATAATATAGGCAGTTGATATCCACTCACCATATGTTCAAACACTACAGTTCCAATGTCATTCTGGCTCAGTACTGTGTGAACACCTTGTCACATATTGTCAAAACTTTCTGAGCAGGTAGCTCAAGGTCAAGGTCAATCTCAAGGTCATCAAACTTGAGTCTATAGTATGGTGCAAGGACAACAGTATGATCATAAATACAGAAAAAACGAAAGCCCTACTAGTTACAACGCAACAAAAATGAGCAAGTCTAGATAGCGACGAACTCCAGGTTCTGTTTGACAATGTGAGCCTTAATATAACCTCTCAGGATAAAATTCTTGGTGTATTCATAGATAAGAATCTTACTTGGTCTATTCACATTAAACACATTTCAAAAAAGGTTAATTCTTATCTTTGGCTACTGAGGAAAATCAAAACATACATTCCTCTTCAGTATAGGGTCATCTTTTATAAAAGTTATATTCAGCCATATCTGGACTATTGTAATGTAATTTGGGGTAATACCTCTAATTCAAACATAACAACACTTTTAAGACTCCAAAAGAGGGCTTGCCATTTAATTCTAGATCAATGTATAGACAATTTCCAGGATGCAATGAATAATATAAAGGTTTTAACAATACATGAAAGAATATTTCTTAGAAAGGCCAAATTGATGTATAAAGTATCCAGAAAAGCCATTCCCGTCTATCTAAGCAATATCTTTCACCAAAGAGATGCTGATGGTACTCCAAATTTAAGGTCCATAAGAAGCAAAAATTACATTATACCAAGGCCAAAGAAGGAATTGTTTAAAAAAAGTTTTCAATATACTGGTCCACTGGTATGGAACAACATTCCTAGTGACATAAGGCAGGCTCCTAGCATTTCTTCTTTTCATGATCAATGTCTCAAATGGATGAAATCTTTAGACAATTGAACAGTTCTAGTACAATAAATACTGCCTGCTTTTCTATAATTTTGCATCATTTTCACAGTTGAAATTTTCAATGCAGGATGATATTTTATATTTTATATATGTTTATGTTATGTATTCACAGATGCCTGTGCATGCGTTCCATACTTTGACTTTTAAAATCACTTAATTATTTAGTGTCAAGCCAGATTCTTCACATCATGTTGTATATATTGTATATATTGTACATAACAGATAGGAGGCCTCAAGGTAGTGTTCTGTAACTGAGTTACCTTCTCTAGATAAAGTCTTTATTATTATTATTATTATTATTATTATTATTAGCATTATTATTAATTAGATCCTTCTGCCAGCTAGACAGTTATAGTTCAATGACATAGGTACACCCAAGTATCATAATATGGGGCCCAGGTAAATGGATGTCAGCTGCCTGTCATAGCTTCAATATTTTGACTTGGTCTGGCATTGATTGTTTGCATAATTTTTTCCTTTGGTTTTAATCAATGGTAAAATATATGTCTGTTTTGGATGAGTGTAGATATCTCTCTAATATACCAATTGCTAAAACTGTAGTTAAGGTTTTCTTTAGCTTTTGAACTGACTGCTATTAATAGGGACCATTTGCCTCAAGAGAAAAAGATATCCATATATTTAATTGTAAATTGCTGGCTTAAAGGTTAATAGTATGTATTTGTATCAGAAATTAGTATCATTATTGCATGTCATTATAACCTATTATTACACGTACTAATTATTGATACATACTATTAATACATATCATTACAACATATTATTACATATATTATTCATAAATGTGTATTACAACATACCATGATATGCATTAATCATTGATACATAACATTACATCATACTATTACATGTATTAATCATTATTACATATTATTACAACATACTATTACATGTATTAATAAGTATTACACATTACATCATGCTATAACATGTATCACTAATAAATTCCAAGATCTTATTGCATGTATTAATCATTAATTATTAAACAGTACAATTTATTTAATTCCAGTTTTACTGGTCAATGCTTGTCATAATGTAATAAAAGCATATAAATATTAAAACTTACATCAATAGGTTTGTTTACATTAGTTTAAAAACTTTTTAGTTTCCAGTATTTTGTTTATTTATTAGCATATAAAAGACATTTTGAAAATTAATGAATGCATTAATTGCTATTTTAATACATATATATATATATATATATATATATATAGGCATATATATATATATATATATATATATATATATAGGTATATATATATATATATATGTTAAGTATATATATATTTATGTGTGTGTGTCAGAATAATATGGTATTAGGACTAAAAGGAGAGAAAATTGGTCATTACATGTATTACAGTATATTTACTTATAACAAATTTCTCATCTCCTAAAAGTATAAATTTTATTTTTCAGATGAATTTAAGAGGGAAAAAACAACATCACCACTACCACCTATCCCAAGTGCCCGTAAAGATATCCCAGAATGTCCAATTGTCTTTATCATGGGTATGTAGATTCTGGCATTGCCATGAACAATCACTCAGCTCTTATTTTTGCAGGACAGACTTTCATTGATCAACATGTTCATTTTTTTTAAAAATTGTAGCTTGAATAGTGCCGAGTACTGGAAATAGATTTGGTATATAGGTAGCTGCTTCTTTACTGATGTGGTTAGAAATTAATGGAAGCATTTGTTGCATTTCTCTTTCCACCAAGCTATTATTAGATAAATGTTTTTTCTCAGTTGTTAACAATGCAGTTTTTATTTAATTTCATAGTAATTAAAATATAGGAATAGATATGATACTGGATAGCAGAGTTTTTTTATTCTCACATAAGCTGGTCTGGTGGCTTGTTTGTTTGTGGGTTTACTGACATTTTTATCACATGATTGCTATTCATGGTGGCAAGTATGTTTCAAAGAGAGAACCCAGTTAAACCCAGGCAAGAACCACCAACCCAGAGAAAACTACTGGCAAGTTTTCTCACATGCCCACACTGGCTAAGCCGAGATCAAACCCGTGCAGACAGAGGTGAGACTTGAGTGAGCTGTAAAGTCAAGTACCTTAGACAACTTGGCCGCCTGGGACCCCACCGGTCTGGTGACATAGGACGAAAAAAGAGGGGTTCATTCAACATAATACTTACATGTGGTTTTTACAGAGATGCTATAGTTTGAACATATATGAGGTTTTTTGGAACTAGAAAGAAGACACATCAGTACATATATTTGTATTTTGTTATGATTATGATGATGAAAATAATAATAATAATAATAATAATAATAATAATAATAATATTTTTGTAGTAGTACTAGTAGCAGCACTGTAAATGTTGTTATTGAATTATCATGACAGGTGGTCCAGGCAGTGGCAAGTTGACCCAGGTACAGAGGTTGATCAACATGTATGAGGGCTGGGTTCACCTATCCATGGGAGATATCCTGCGAGCTGAAATTGCCAAACGTGGTACGGCAGATGAGAAGTGGGAAATGTTGACAGATCTCATCAGCAAAGGAGAGATGGCACCTGAGGTAATGTGGGAAGTTATTATGATTCAGACATACTTTGGGAAAAACTATATTTTCATGTAAATGTTTTAATATTGGTCGGCAGGAAAACCAAGAACTGGTTGTTGACAGAAGGTGAATAATGTTAAAGAGATTGGATTGTACTAAAGCAAAGCAGCTCAGGATGTTTATTGGGAGGACACACACACTCACACACACACACACACACACACCACACACCCCTATATATATATTTAAGTCCAAGATTGTTTATTGAGAAACCTTATATCTAAATTCATCAGTTAATCTTCAAAACTGTTTATGTACATGTCCTTGTTGAAGATGTTGGACATGCATGTAGTAAACAGTTTATACTGGTATAATTACTGTCACACAAATTTGATATGAACTCATGTAATGGTAATTAAATTTTTAAACTATATACATAAATATATGTTTTCATGAACAAAATGACAAAGGAGTAAGTTTTATTATCTGCTGAAAGTGTCAGCATACATGTACATATACCAGTATGTAAATTAAAATCATGTTTATATAGAAATGTCTCTGTTCAATGACTTAATAACTAGTAAATTAGTCCTGTTTATTTGTGAAGAAATTATTAGTAATCCCTTTTTAAATATCTGCAATTTTTTTTGTTTATTTACTTTTTCCACTTTGCTATCTAGAACCTCAAAGAGTCTGTCTACAACAGCTGCTACTGAGTCCTCATAACTTACATTAGCATTGATTTCTCTCTGGCAATAATGAATTTGACAAACAATATCATCAGTTGTTGGTATTGTAGATGTGACAATGTCACTATTGGAATAAACATAATCTCATTTATATATCATCCTCATTACCAGACCCAAGTAAATATAACCTGTCATACACTGTAGCAGGGGGAACATAATCATCATTATCTCTATTACTGGTAATGATAGGTATAGAACAGCAGCAAAAGGATATTTTTTAAATCATTTGGTCAGAAAAGTTCAAAACAAAAACATTTCTTTTCATACGTTAATGGCATTGAATCTGCAATGCATGATTCTAAATTAGATTATGAATGAAGTGTGATTATCACACCTTTGTTATTCCAGTGACTGCCATTGCTTACCTGACTTTGGCACATCAGGTGATGAAAACATTATAACTGACATAATTTTCTCTTTCAGCCCACATAAATTAAATGCTATAACCAATTAAATTTTGTAACAAAGAGCATTAGAATAAAGCCTTTGGAATATATAGTAAATAAGAAATTAATCTCCAACATTCTAGTTTAGAAAATAAGAATGTTATAAGGAAGAAGCCTATTTATTTTGGCATCAAAGGGCAAAGGTTCAGGTCACTGCCTTAAGGAAGAAATAGTTTCTAAACAAAAGTTTCAGTTTTGACCATGTATCTTCACCAAAAACCTGTGAATGACCTGCATGTTGGGCAAATATGAAGCCTAGGGACTTGGGGTTCAGAACATCAAAGTCAAGGTCACTCAAAACAAAAAGAAAACTGGTTTTTGCATAATAACTTTAGTTGTAGAGCACGTACTTTGTCCACACTTTGTGTGGAGGTCTTGCACTTAAGGTATGGAAGAGGTCTGCTGACTTTAGTGTCAAAAGATCAGAGGTCAAGGTCATTGTGGCTAAAACAAAAACTGAATTTTGCAGAATAACTTTTGTCATAAAGTAACTTTCAAACTTTGTAGGAGGAGTGCCAGTAGGTCTGGTTTCACACATTTGTTTTCTTATTAGTATTATTATTATTATAATTATTGCTGACGCTACATTAAAAAAGTGCAAGCAATATTTTTTGTGTTTGTTTACTCATCATAATTTACTTTAATTTAATATTAGGATATGCTGGCAGATGTTTTCATGGAGCATCTGAAGAAACACAAAAATGCCAAGGGCATCATCATTGAAGGCTACCCACGTGACCTGAGACAAGTGGAGGAATATGACAGAGTTGTAAGTATTGCACATAGGTAAAACTGTTGTAGTACATGTAGTAGTAAACTTGCTTCCTGGTTCATGGTTATGCTTCCTGATAAAAGTATCTGGTAAAAATATTTGCTACTAAGAATTTTAAAAAAAGAACAAACACCCAGTGACACAAGGTCTGAATTTTGCAGATCAAAAACACCTTTCTTACTACAAGGATTAAGGATGAAATTGCCAATCTTTACATCAATATGAAAATGTCAGTGTTTTTCCTGCAGTTTAATAGCAAATGCTTTCACAAGGATGGGGAAGATGAGCATGTCTCTATGAAAATATTATCGTTTAAAAAGAGCCTATAAGACAGAGATCAGTTGGATGCATATCATAAAGCTTTTAAAGGACCTGAGTCTGAATATGTGTTAGGTATATGTATTAGGTAAGAACTTTTGTTTCTTGGTAAGCCATTTTCTTTCCAGATTAATGTTTAATTCTTACCCAGTCTTACACAGTTCTAAATTATAACCAATGGTGTTGAGTAAGTCATAAAAATGTTCTCAATATCTTGCACAAATCTAGTTGAATGCATCTTGTATCATCAGTGGGCATAATTCCATTTTGGGTTGCCATAATACGTCACATCTTTATAATTTATATGAAATGTTTATTTCTCTCTGATACTGATATGTATTGGTAGTTGCTCAACAGACTGGTCCTTACCCCTGTTTTCACTGTGTGAAGTGCATGTAAGTACATGATTCGACCTGGATTGAAGTTCAGTCTGTTGCAGGTTAACCTCCCAACATACTCATCACAGTGTGTTACCTCTCCTTACAGCAAGGATAACACCACTGGTACCATAAATTGGAATCTGCTACAAACTTACAGAAAGGCCCTTTTCTAATTCAATCATACTTTTGAAAAACTTTGCCAGTAGTTAAAAGTAAAATATTAAATATATTGCATAAGCTAGAGGATCTAGTGATGCTAAAATAACAAAAATAATGTTTCAATACAATCATGACCCTGGAGTCAATGGTTTGTAAGGGTGTTGCATTGCTTAGACATCATCTGGGGAGCAGATTGACCTTACAAGGAATGCTGGTACCCATATGCAAATGGGTTGACAGAATCAATTGAGTTTAGGGCATCAATCAATTTATTGTGGGACAGGTGGGAATCTTAGCTGGTTACCTCACTTAGTCTGAGGTCAAGTGGGTTTTTGGCATGTTTTTTTTTTTATCCATTAGTCATCATGATCATGCACATACTCATGAATAATATAATATAATATTTTTATATCTTCTCCAGATTTGTGGCTTTTTTGGCTCCCCTGGCAACCAAATTGCTTTCCGTAGCAACAAAAATTTAAACTTGTTTTTTACATCTCTAAAATCATTAAGCCAGTTTTAATCAAACTTAGCTGAATTGTCATATCTCCACCTCTAAAGGTTGGCTAATATAATAATATTTGTGTCTCTCCATCTATCCAACCATGCAGCACTTGTTGGCACAACTTGTCCTGCAGTTTTTGATGGATTGCCATGAACTTGGTGAGTATAATGGACCTGAAGATGTGCATATCAATGAAATCATTTTGCTCCTGCACACTTTTTGTTAGAGTTATTATCCCTTTTGTCTTGTAGCTTAATGCAGTGTATGACACAATAATGTAACTAGTCCCACAGCTTTTATGGATTGCCATAAACCTGGTAAATGTTACCATCTTCACCGAAAGATGCACATTTCAATAAATCACTTTGTTTCCAAAATAATTTGCTGAGTTATTGCCATTTTTGTATTATAATTTTATGCAGTGGATGACACAATCTTGTTCATGCAACGAGCCAAACAGTTTTTGATGGATTGCCATGAAACTTATTAGTTATTATGGTCATCATCTGAAGATTTACGTATCAGCAAATCATTTTGCTTCCACAAGTTTTGTTGGAGTTATTGCCCTTTTTGTCTTGTAACTTAATGCAGCATATGACACAATCTCATTAGTGCAACTAGTTCAACATTTTTTCTTTGCGGTGTTTTATTGATTGCTGTGAAACTTGGTTCATATTATGAACATTATCTAAAGATGCACCTAGTGACAAGTCTTTATGCTCACACAATTTTTGTAAGATCTGTTGCCCTTTTTAACTTACAGCCATGAAACTTAGCACAGATTATGGTCATCACCAGAAGATATGCATGTTGACAAATCATTGTGCTTGCACCATTTTCAGAAGAGCTTTGTGCTTTTCTTTTAATGTAGATTCATCTCCATCATTAGGTCGGGATGGGATGTAGGGGAGGTGGGGATATATTTAAAGGAACAAATTGATTATCATTCCTCTGCAAGAGACAGCAATCTTTTTTTGATCAAACTGACAGTTAAGGATACTTGTATGTAAAGTGAAATTTCATTAAGTACTCCAATTTGTATAGTAAACAAAACCTGAGTTTCAAGCTCATTTCCTTCACATTATCATTGCTGCCTAGTAGGTGAAAATTGGAATTGTTGACTGTGCATTTTTATTGAGGGAGGTGGTAGCTTCTCTAGCTAGCAAAGTTTAAACTTATTTTCGATGTTTTCTTTAAAGCTGCTAAGCCAGTTTTTATACAGCTTTGTAGAAAATTTTCCTATGACATGTTCTGTCAAAGTTGGTGGGGGGCATATCCACTAACCATTTAGTTACCATACCATCCAAAGCAAATTTATTTTCAACACTTCCAGTTTTGAATCAGACTTGGTAGGAATGTTCTTTCAGACACATTAAACTCTCATTGCAGTTGGATTCCCAGGCAACCATTTGCTTGCCATCGTGAGGAAGATACCATCACATGGCCATGGTGGGACTTGGAGTCCTGGTTCTGCACTGGGTGTGCCATTCACTAACCCTCAATGCTTTTCCTACTAACATTAAGACAAATTTCCTTTTCCATTAGGTTGGACGAGTCGACATTGTATTCCTGCTTGACTGTGATGAGTACAACTGTACACAGAGGTTACTAAACAGGGGGAACAAGAGTGGACATCTGGATGATAACTTGGCAGCCATCTCACACCGAATCAGCTTCTTTAAGAATAACACACTCCCAGTCATCAAACACTATGACGACATGGGCAAAGTTGTTGTGGTTAGTATTCAGGAAAATCTGTATGTCTCTAACTTGTCGTAAAAACTAAAGTTACCAAATACAGAGTTAGGGTAGACAGGGAGTCTCCACACCTACTCCACCAGTAGAGTTGTCATTAATTCATCAATGATGGCTCCCATCTCCTATTTCAAGATGAACTCATGGCCTCCACACCATCCCATTACCTGATTTACCTGAATTAACTAGGTACAATACTTAATGGTTTTTAAAGTTTTAAGGATATTGGAGAATTGTCAGGTAATTGACAGTATTAAATTGAACATTTTTTTATTCTTCTCAGAACTGTTTTTAATGTGATCAAAATGTTGCTGGCAGCAGTTTTGATAACTGTTTTCAGCTTTTGAAGTTTGCTTGTTGAAGATAAGACTTATCTCAGACCAGATTCTTTGAAATTTTTTTGTAACTTCACAGATCCCTTACTATAAAAAAGTGCAGTTCAAAGAACATGTAAAAGTATTCTGCATTATAGGCAAGGTTGTTTTATATTGGCTGTATGATACATCATATTACTAGTCCATAATATAATATGATCCAAGAAATTACAAAACTTATAAAAGAGACATCTATACAGTGTGACAACTTTTTTATGGTATTAGTTTCTGTTAAAAATGTTAATATTGTCACAGAGGTATAAAGTGAGGAAGCTCATCTGACCTGGCCATGTCTGTGAAAATTGACAATTTCATGCACTAAGTCTTTGAATTTGATCTGGCCATGTCTGCTAAAATTGACCATTTATACACTAAGTCTTTTATTTTGCCAGTTTTATTCTCTCACTTTTGATGTTGATTTATCAAGATTGTTTTGTTTCTGCAAGCAGACTGTTATCCATTTTGTGTTATTGATTTTGGTTTAAGATTGCTAATTATAGGTTCTTTTTCTAAGATGACTAGAGAAGAAATTATTTATCAAGGATATTCCTAATGAAAACATTTTGGATTTCTTTGTGCCAGAATATATAGATGATCCTTATTTCTTGTGTTTTGTTTTTTTTTCCTTACAGCTTGATGGAGACAGGGATGCAACAGAAATTGCTTTTGACCTGTCTCAACTCTTTGAGTCACAGTTTGCCAAACATATCAAAAAGAGGAAAGGTAAGTATTTGATTTTCAAACTTTCTGGAAAGATACACCAGATACATGAAAGGTCAGTTAGACTCGATAGAAGACATTAGCTTTTTATAAAAACTAGATTTAGATATGCTTAAAAAGTTCAGAATGTTTGTGCACTGTACAGATGAGTTCCTGGTTAGTGAACAGTATGTCAGTGCATCCTCATAAGTACTACCCATGCACCTCTGCACATTTTCTCAGTTTGCTTATCCAGTTATTAAATGCAATTTGGTATTCACTTTTTGGTATGGTCATACACTGGAAAATGGCACTTCCAACTGCATGACAGCTTTCAAATCATCTGCTTCTCAGTGAATCTTTGAAAACTGGATTCATCCAAATGTTAATTGGAGCTTAATCAAGACTATGGAATATGTGGCAAAGTTTAGATGCTGTGCTCCTTCAGGAAGTCTGTGGATTGATGTGGTGTTGCATTGTCATGGCGTAGATGGATGACTCAATTACTAGTATGCAGATGGATGGGTTATTAGTGTTCTACACTTTTGGCAACACTTTGGATGCAAAAAAGTGTCCAGTGACACTAGCACTGTCAAGCACAGGTATCTGGATGACCAGGCCTTTTGATTAAAAAAAAGAAAACTCTCTTAGCAGTCTGACCACTCCAAACTTTAGTATTTTCTCTTGAGTTGGGTTCAGGAAGGTAATTCCATGTTTCATCACTTTTGACAATCTCATTCAATTGTCTCTGGTCACTATTTTCACATTTGATGAGTAGCTGTTAGGTGAGTTCAACCTGTCTGTCTTGGCTTATTTGCTCTGAGGCCCTTACTTTTCTACCAAAACCTTCAATTGTATTTTGTTCCCCACGAATTTAGTACTTTCACTTATAAAATGGTATGTCTCTGATAGATATGTGATAGCCCTTGCCCTCAGTATGCTTTTCTATGCTATTTTTATATACCACAGAGAGCACTGGTCATAGTCTGAACCATTCAATTAATGAAAAGTTATGAACACTTCTCTAATAATAACTGTTTAAATGATCAGAATGGTATTTTCAATACTGCGTCCCTCACATTTGCTGTGGACATTGCAGATATCACGTTCATTCATTTGCTTGTTTGAAAGTTTCATTTGTGACTCAGTAAACTCATCCACATTGTTCATTTTATCATCTCTACTTTCAAATAGATGAAACAGCTGCTTTAGTTCATCCACAAACAAATCGAAACAACTAAAACCTAAAGTCTACTACATGAGCGTACATGGTTTGTTTACGAAGTAGTTCCTAATACACCATACTATTTTTAGGCACATGAGTTGTGCACATGCATGCAATATCAAGGTGTTCATTATTGTAGAATACTGCACAATTCTGACAATGTAAATTTCAGAGAAAAATGAGTATATAATAATTGTTCTAATTTTTCTTTATGCAGTCTTGTAGCATTTATACATTACAAACCTTTCCCATTAAATATGTTTGATAAATCCAATATCAGTTAAGTGGCTCAGATTTAAATGAGTTTTGCAATGTATTTTTTTCTTGAAATTGCAATTTTGTATGGTTCATAGGTTTTTGGGGTTTTATGTGTAAAATCTTTCATTATAATGTGATTTCTGGGCATAATGCAGTAACTCAGTGGATCCTTTGACCAAGCTCAGCCATTGTACTTGAATTGGTCCGTCAAATCAGTTATAATATGGATTGAAAGAAAACAACATGAAGCTTCTTGTCATGTTTTTAGTTCTTTTTCAAACATTATTTTGCAAAAATTAAATGCCCAAATATGATAAAGTGAAAAAATTAATTTATGTAAACTAAAATTATTACTCCTTATTTGACTAGCATTTGTTTATTTCCCCCTCCACGTACACACATTAAACACATACACATTCATCAAATTGTTTATCATTCCCACTATACTTCACTTTGGTGCATGACATGGTTCACAGTTATGAAACCCAACCAAGGTTATAATGATGGACAGTCGTGTGTAGTGTACATGTGAAATTTTTGCATAGCCTAAGTTATACATCTGTCATTGGGATTAAAACGTCAAAGGGCAAGGTCACTTTGACTTAACAAAGCACACTTTTCACAGTACATGTATATTATCTTTCAGTATGTATAATGGCCACAAGGTTATGTTGACCCATTGGTCATCTAAACCTGAGTATATTATCTTCATACATTTATACAGAAATAACTTGATTGGATCCTGTTGTGCATTCTCCTATTGCAAATTGAACTCATCTATAAATAAAATAGTGAAAAAGAATCATACCACTTCAGGTGGGATTTTTAGCACCAAATTTAAAGTGCTGTGGCAGTGGGTTTTTAATGCTGCTCAAGGGAGGTAACCCACTGTTAAGTAAAAGAATAAGGGTTTCGGCACAATATCATGATTTATACACCA
The DNA here is from genome assembly GCA_016617855.1 of Megalonaias nervosa. NCBI lineage: Eukaryota > Metazoa > Mollusca > Bivalvia > Unionida > Unionidae > Megalonaias > Megalonaias nervosa. The sequence goes on from JAECUM010000075.1 coordinate 287,715, forward strand.
CAGACCTGGACCAAACTTTGCAAATAGGTTGTACTTGTGGCAAAAACAAAGCTTATCACTTTGGGGGTCAAAGGTCAAGGTCACTGACTGCAAAAAGAAAAGTGGTTGGTGCACAAAAATTTCAGTTTTTAACCATGTACCTGAACTAAAATTTGTCACTGACTTGCACATTATAAGATTAAAAGCCTATTGGATTTGGGGTTTAAAGGTCAAAGGTTAAGATCATTGTGATTGAAAGAAGAAAAATATTTTCGGCACAATTACTAGAGTTCTACATTACAAACATGGATCATACTTTTTTGGATAGCTTGCACTTTGAGTGAGGAGAGGTCAATTGATTTTGGGGTCCAAAAGGTCAAAGATCAAGGTTACTATGACTGAAATGAAGAAATAGTTTTGCATTATAACTTCAGTTCTAGACTATGTACTTTGACCAAAGTTTGTGAAGGGCTTTCACTTTAGGTATGGAAGAGGGTTCTGGATTTGGAGGTCAAAAGGTCTTTCTGGCTCAAAGAAAAATAGGTTTGGCAAAATAACGTTCATTCTGGAGTAAGTTTCTTGACCAAACTTTGTGGATGGATTTCTCTTAGGGTAAAAAAGCATCTTACAGATTCTGGGGTCAACAAGTCAGCGGTTAAACAGTAAGTTTAATAAGAAAGTAAGTATTTCTGCACAGTTTCTTTAGTTCAAGACTTCGAACCTTGATGAAAGGTCCAGGTCAGTTAGACCCATTAGTCAATAATCTCCAGAATAAACCATGTCCTACTAGTTCCTACACAGAGGACTATTAAATACATAGCTGGTGTATAATGCATTGTGGACAGTACTCTTGCTGTATTTATACATTTTACATTTTTATATTTATATCTAAATTTTGGACAGTTTATTACTTTTATTTAGTATAATCTTTATGTCTGTCATGGTATTATGTAGTCTACATTGTGCTGACTTGCTGTTGATTGACATATATTAAATCAATCAAGTAAAGGATTTTTCCTTATAAGGTAACAGAGATCAATTTTCATACAGTTGCCCATATTTTCCAAGTACATATGACCTAGAGATCACTTCTAATATATAACCTAGAGATCACTTCAAATATTGACCAGTGCCAGATTAAACCCTGTGGAGGCCCCTAGGCAGTCAAAATCTCGGGGCCCCCCCTCGCAAATTATCTCCTAATACATCAAGATCAAATCAATTCAATATTATTGATCCGTTGTCACGGGGCCCCTAGGCCAGTGCCTACTCTGCCTATTTGGTAATCCGGCACTGATATTGACCTAGAGATCACTTCAAATATTGACCTAGAGATCACTTCATTGCTGGCTGCTATGAATGTAGCATCACATCTGGTTAAGTTCTCTATCAATCTGAGTTAAGAACTCTGCATTAATTACCTGTGTATAAGCACATTGATGTGAAATCCTAATTCTAACATAAATCTAGTGGCAGATTTACCAGCAGGCCAGACAGAAAAATTGTAATCTGTATGAAAATTTACTGGATGCAAACTACCAGTCATGCTTATGCACCAGACTGACTGGTACATGTTGAAGCGACACATTCCAGGCCCTTAGACATCTACCATTTTCCTCTGCTTTCTGGCAGTGGCAAAAGGTATATTTATAAGGTAGAAAATTATTATCAGATAAATCTACAAGAGGAGTCTTGAGTCCACATTGTGTCAGAGCACATTGATGGGTAAAGTTATCTTTCTGTTAGTGTCTGTTGTTCTGTGTTCCCATCTCTCATTAAGCTCTGATACATTACAAGGTACCTCTTTATAACCCCAGTGGAATTGTGAAAGGTCATGTTATCTTTGATAATCACTTCTACTGACTCATTCCCTTCCTTAATGTGTAACAGATGGCCTATACATAATCTCTTAAATGGTCTTTAGTCAGTATAATCACTGTAGTCAAGGAAAGACCAGTTACTTAAGTTACACACTTTGTGTAGTGTTTGTGCAAATCATGTTTTCAAAATGGACCATTTGAAGATTTGCATGCACACTAGGGAAAACATCTCAGTTTAATTGTAAAAACAACAATCTTAGACTAGAGTAGTAAGTCATTCATTGTAATAAGACAGTTTAAAAAAAAATAGATGCCAGGGTACTCTAATTACTCAAAGAATTTCTGTGAAAATAATACATGATTAAAAATGATAAATTACACCAATGGATGACTACTCCTCATTGAAAGTGCCTTCCCTTGGTTCGAAGTATGTTTTACTGGAACAATCTGCACTTCTAATTCTAATAATACATTGAAATGTAAATAGGACAATATCAATAGATATAATCTTCATTGTACTTATTTATATTCCCATGTATTATGTTATGATGTTGTCCCATCTGTCTGTCTGTTACCAGTTTAGTTTGTAAGCAATAACTAGTATTCTACATCATAGTTAGTTACCAAACTTTGTGAATGGCTGGCACTTGGGGTAAAGATTGGAACCCTGTTCATTTCAGAGTGAAAGGCCATAGTCACTGCAACTGAAAAATTAAAAATTGTTTCTGTGCAATAACATTAGTTCCACATCACATGCATGGACTAGTTGATATGCATTTGTGGTAAGGAAGAAACCTATTGATTTCAGAGTAAAAATGTCAACAGTCAAAGTCACTGAACTCAAAATGAAAAATGGTTCCTGCACAATAACATTATTTCTACATCACATGCATTAACCAAACTTTGTGGAAGGCTTGCACATGGGGTAATGAAAAGGTCTATTGATATTTGGGGGTCAAAATGCAAAAGATCAAGGTCACTAAGACTGACAGAAGAAAGTGATTTCCACATAATAACATTAGTTGTACACAACATGCCTGGACAAAACTTTGTGGATGGTTTGTGCTTGGGATATGCAAAAAGGCTGTTGATATTGGGGTAAAAAGATCAAAGGTCACAGTGAGTAAAGAAGAAACAAGTTTTTGTACAAGAACATTAGTTCATCATCACAGACCTGGACAAAACTTCATGGATGACTTGCACTTGGGGTAATGAAAAGTCTGTTAATTTTGAGATTAAAGGTCAAGGACTGATAAAGGAGATGTTGTTTCTACATGCAAATTTCAGTTCTTGGCCAGAGGAAATGTTGTTTCTGTGTGCAAATTTCAGTTCTTGGCCAGAGGAAAAGTTGTTTCTGTGTGCAAATTTCAGTTCTTGGCCAGAGGAAATGTTGTTTCTGTGTGCAAATTTCAGTTCTTGGCCAGAGGAAATGTTTCTGTGTGCAAATTTCAGTTCTTGGCCAGAGGAAATGTTGTTTCTGTGTGCAAATTTCAGTTCTTGGCCAGGTAGCTTCAAAGTATGTGTATAACTTTTGGGTAAGAAAGAAGCCTATTGATTTTTGCAGGCTAAAGTTCAGTGGTCAAGGTCACTGTGACTTAAGGATGAAATCTATAACATAACCTTAGTTCTTGACACATGCCCTTACAAAGGTGGCTTATGGAGGGTTTGCACTTAAGGTATGGAAGAGGCTTATTGATTTACTGTTAAAAATGTCTAGGATCATTGTCATTGTATCTCAAAGAAAAATGGGTTTTTACAGAATAACTTTTACACCAGAGTTAATAAAGCATCATATAGATTTTGATGTCAGATTGTCAGAGGTTATGGTCATGATAAGTCTGATAAAAAAATGATGGTTTCTGTACAACAAATTTAGGACAGGACCACATACCTTGACCAGACTTCAGGCCATTGAGATACATTGGTCAATAATCTCCATAATGTACCAACTAGTGTCTGCATAGTCCTAAGTAAACTGGACAGGTGTATGATGCACAATTCATGGTACTTTTGTCCATCATATGACATAAATAAATTTACATTTGGTAAACCCATTACATATTTCTTATATAGTTTTAATATCCTATCATTGTGAAGTATAAGTATAAGCTAAGTGGCAACCAAATGTAGCTTGAATTGTTTCAAATCTTTTTTTAATTCTCTGTTAAATAGAAATGAGATATTTTTGTCTTCTGATAAATATAAATGTAATATTTTTGTTGCTTCATCTGAAATATTTGGAAATTTAAAAATAATTTAAATATTTAGCTTTCCAAGACTCGGAAAAACATGGAGGTTATTACTCGTCTCAACTTTTCTGTGAAAAAAGCATTAATGTACAATTATACCTAAATTCTTCCTCATTTTGTAGACATTCCTCCAATGGCTATGACAGATCATTCTGTGGACCTAATTCCACCAGCTTCAGTCTACAAGGCTAGAAGAGAGGAGAGGGAGGAATCAAAGACAGAACTTAAACAAGAAACAGTCACCACCAGTGTTATTCCTCCCCCAACTATTACTGTCAAAGATGAGGGCAGGAAATCTGGTCAACCTCAGTGTCCTATTATTTTTGTTGCTGGTAAGTCCATAAGTTGGTAAACCAGGTACTTCAGTGAATTGAGTGGTATTATTAGGGTAAACAATGCCTGCCATATTTCCAGTCAGTTTTGGGGTTTTGAAGACTCCAAAGGTTTGTTTTTGAGGTCAAGGGGTGGGGTAGGGTGCATGAAGTAAAAACAATGTCATCCAACTGAGAATAAGTTATCTTTCTTCTACGCTTTTAAACAATTACTGGAAATTCAGATTTGATGAAAAAAAGAAAATAACATCTGTCTTATTTGAAGCATTTAATACACTTACAAACCAAAAATAATTAGTAGATTTAGCATTGTTTAGTACCATCATTACACATGCAGACATGTCAAAACACTCACATAATCACAACAACACATACACATGTGACAACACTCACATAATCACAACCACACATAAACATGTAACATCACTCACATAATCACAACTAACAGATGTTTAAATAAATAAAAAAAATATATAAAAAATTTTGTCTTTAAAATCCATTGAATGTAGAAATGGATCTCTGTGATTTGCATTTGAATCCAGCATATAGGCAAGTATTTTTGGTATGTGTCATTTCTTATGTTGCCAAGTAAAAGTAGTATTTATTATTGTATTGTGGTATTTAAACATTAATATTGCTCACCATGTGTCATGCGCTTAAATCCTTTGCTGATTGGCAAGAGAAAAAAAATAATTAATTGATGAAGATTGCTGAAGTTTATTGTTCATCAAGGCAGTTACACTATTGAGGTACACATTATGAAGATAATCAGCACATCCATTTACTGCTAAATCTGATCCAAAACAAAAAAAAAACATGAACAGTGGATGTGCTAATGGTGGTCTGAGACCATATATATATATATATATATATATATATATATATATATATATATATATATATATATATATATATATATATATATATTTATATATATATATATATCTGGTAGTACATACCATGGTAAGTTTCCACTGTACTGGTATTTTGTAGTTTTCTGTCATGGAATGTACAGAAATTCCCAATTAATCTTATTGCAAACTGAATGATAATAACATCATGTTTTCATTTTTCATGATAAGTAAATTAAAAAAATTATTTTTATTATTATTTTACAAAAGAGACATTTATTACAAATTAATTTCAAATATTACCAATATAATTTTATTTAAAATCCTTGAATCACATGTTTGACATGTGTCACATATGCCAACCTGATTACCAAATGAGATGTTGTGGAGGATATTTGGGATAAATCCAATTTTTTTTAAATTTTCGAATAAAACAAATGTAATTTTTTATGTTTTTTAGTACCGGAAATGTATGTCATAGTGTTAAGTATATGTTCTCATTTTTTAGGACTGCAAATCACCCTTAGATTTTCAAAAAGAGCAGATGTTTTCTGTTTGAATTTTACATAATTTGCCAAGTCCATGAAATGTTGTCTCATTTGTGTAACTGTGTTTTATGTTTTACTGGCCCTCTCTGATAAATATCTTGCCTGGGTGTTGGTATCCCACTCAATGTTTCCCTGGCTAGAGTAGCTAGGAAATTGTAGGCTTCAGTTATTTTAAGTTGTAATGTTTTATTTTCTTTTATCTCAAGATAATTAATATTATTTAATAGATATAATATGTTGCTATTATGCTATAAACAGACAAATCAGGAGTTTTTCCAGCTATTGACAGACAGAAATTATTTTAAAAAGTGTCAGGTTCGTGCCTCAGAACATCAGATCATTACTCCTTAATATAATGGCAGCATACCATGATACATTTTGTGGTATGTTCAGAAATACTATGGTACAAATATATTTCATGATAGTTCTAATGTATATACATATATGTTTCATGGTTAGTTCTAATGTATATACGTATATGTTTCATGGTAGTTCTAATGTATGTACATATATGTTTCATGGTAGTTTTAATGTATGTACCTATATGTTTCATGGTAGTTCTAATGTATGTACATGTATGTTTCATGGCAGTTCTAATGTATATACATGTATGTTTCATGGCAGTTTTAATGTATATACATATATGTTTCATGGCAGTTCTAATGTATATATATGTATGTTTCATGGTAGTTCTAATGTGTATACATATATGTTTCATGGTAGTTCTAATGTATATACATGTATGTTTCTTTCAAGGTGGCCCTGGCAGTGGTAAAGGGACTCAGTGTAAAATGATCGTGGACAGATATAAAACCTTTGTCCACTTGTCCATGGGTGATATCCTCAGGACTGAGATAGCCACAAAGGGCACAGCAGACAAAAAGTGGGGAATGGTCAGCTCACTTGTTCAAAAGGGAGAGATGGCACCACAGGTATTACACACTTAATTATGTTAGAGGTCAATATGTCAAAGTCACTGAGTCTAATTTTTTGTTTGGTTTGTATACTGACTATGCATTGTGCATATTTTTTCCTTATTTATTACTTGCTGTGTGTGGCGGCATACATATTGCCATATTTCATCTATGATAAGTCAAATATTGATGATTATTTCATCCCCAGCCTTTACAAAATTTTGACAAATATTAACTTTAGTATGGTTTTTTTCAGTTAATAAGCCCTTGTGTCATTTAATTATCACATTTACCAAGCCAGCTTAGAAAATACTGTTTGTATATGAAGTCAGGTCAACAGCAACTTGAGTCAAAAGTTCTTTCTCGTGTTATATGTATTGTTTAGACAATTTATTCCTTATATTTCTTGCTACCATGTGAAAGATGTCAAAATTTATTTGCAATAAATAAATTCACATTGATTACATTGAGAGATTTGTCTGGATTTTAAAGGTTATATATTTATTTATTTATAAGACAATTAAACATTGTCATCATGAAATGGGAGATTTGGTCTCCTGTTGGGAAAGCAGGAGTTTTACAGATTTTCTGTGAGATTTCACATGTATATAAATTTTTAGATAATATTGGATGGATATGATTTAAATATTCATGGTTCATGAGAAACTTAATACATTACAGTCCCCATTAATCCAAATTTGTTTTCTTCCCACCTATTTTGTATGAATTTAAGAGGAATATGAATAAACAAATAGGTTAAAAAAATAATACAGGAAAGATATATGTTCCCAGAAACAACTGTTTCACAAATATCACAGTGTTTTGAATAAACAAATTTAGGATAAAAAGGCTTCAATGTATTCTTAATTCTGTTAATTTAAATTGTTCCACAACAGTATTAAGAAAAAGGACTGTTTTATCAATGAAAGCTTCATTGAGACTGTTCATGATTTTATGAAGAATTCTTGGAATTATTCTAATTGATACTCATGCAGTTTTAGGTTGGATTAATTATTGTGTCAGGCTGATTGATCTGACTAGCCTAGATGTTTCCATGTCCCTGGGAATTCTGATGAATGGCATAAGAAATATAGGTATAAAGTGAATGCATTAAGCATTTCATTATATCTAGGACCCATATAAAGAATTGCATTATCTACCACTGCTACTACTACTACTACTATTGCTGCTGATGCTGTTATTTACTAACTACTGTTACTACTGTTTTCACTTACACAACTTCCAGATGAATATCTGTTTTGAATGCTACTTTTTTAAAATCATGGTAATTGTTTGTTTTAGGAAATGACAATAGACCTTTTATCCAGAAGTCTAAAACAATATCCTGATGCAAAAGCATTTATTATAGAAGGTTATCCCAGGGACAAACATCAAGTTGAAGAATTCAATAAACATGTAAGTATGGAAATCAGTGGAGTTCAATGGACAACACAGTGTAATCACTTTGGTGTAAAATGTAAGGCTCAGTGATCAAGCTAAACAAATTGTAACTAATAAAGAAATAAACATAGAAATTATGATAGAAAATTTTACAAAGAATTTCTGACAATGGTAATTTGAATTTTATCTGTTGAAATATGATCAATGTTTTATTTAATAGGTTTATGTGTGAAGTGTTCATTTCAACTCATGCACAACATTATCTATGATATGGAAAGTAGTGATATTGAATACAATGCACACTTCAGTTTGTTCCAAGATGTATATTAATGACAAAATTGACCAATAAAGAAACTTATGATGTCATAAGATTCTGCTTACAATCGCATTTTTTTAGTCCTAGTTTGTCTTGGTATAAAAATTCTGTAACCTCTTCTATCCAAGTAAACCATTCTGAGCTGTGCATTGCATGTGCAGATGATTACAGTTGAATTTTTGTTCACCGTAATAGTTAGTTTCCTTATATTTTATCCCTTGAATAGCTATTCAAATTTATAGTCAACACTTCTATCACATAATAGTGGAAGTTCAAGAATAAAGTTTTCAGATTTGTGCCATTGAGTTAGCAAGAGAAGCAAGTTATATTGTTCATTAGAGAAAAAAAAGGAATTGTTTTGATGCTTAACTTCGGACTAAAAGGTTTTTAAAAAAATGTCTTTAGAGAATGAGTTGCCAAGTTAATGAAATTTGGATGGCTCAAGGGAGGTAATTTATCTATGTCTCTGCCTATCAACTATGGTTTAACAAATAAAACGCATACTTGAAATGTTTCAGCTATTTGTAGGTGACTAAAGTAATTTTAGCTGTAAAGAATTATGCCTGCCCACTAAAATTACATTTACATTTGCCTAAAAAAAGAATGTCTTTGTGGAAAAATTGTGTAAGTTGATGTTATAGAATTCAGTATACAACACTTCTATTGCAGATTGGTGGTTTGAATTTTGTTTTATTATTGGATTGTGAAGAATACTACATGCAGAAAAGACTGATTGACAGAGGCAGGAATGAGGACAGGGTGGATGACAACCTGACTGCAATAGCTAACAGACTCAATTTTTATAAAAACAACACTCTTCCAATTCTCAAATATTATGAAGACAATGGCCAGCTGGTTGTGGTTAGTAAATACTCTTTGATTTTTTTAGGAGAGAGAGAGAGAGAGAGAGAGAGAGAGAGAGAGAGAGCAGTTATCTATTCATATTTGTTGTTATCATGAAAGTTTCTTCATCAATATATGTTTGTCACTTTTTATTTATTTGGCTTTTCAGCACTTTATACTATAAATTTGTTGCATTAGAATATCATTGTTTCCAATCCCAACCAGTTGGACTTTTATGTCATGGCTTTGAAAACTCTAAGTATATCTGTACCTTTATACGGAGAATATAAAATGCAAATTTATTGAAGTGGACTTTGCACTTTTGCCTAAACAACTCTAAGACTTGTGTGTCATGAGGAATTTTTGCATAATTTTTTAAATTTAGGATTATATTACATTCCCTTTTTATAATATTTTGTTCAATTTCAGCTAAATGGTGACAGAGACATGAAGGAAATCTTCTATGATATTTGTCAGCTAATCGAGTTTGCTTTCTTTGGGAAAAAAACCGGGACAGATGTAAGTATTGTTTATATATGAATTCTTTCATTTTTATGTCACTCCTGAAAGGCAGAATAACATTGATGCTTCTGTCTAGATTTCAATAGTAGAACTTAGGTCTGGGTTTAAAATTAAGTCTAGAATCTGATCTGATTGAATGAAACTTAAGTTGAGATTGTAATTTGTCCAATGTAATATTATATTAAAGTCCTTTGTTTAAAGCTCAAAGCATGTCATTGAAATGGGAAAAAAACAATTGAGGACTTTATTCTGTATACAATTATTGTTCTTATCACAATAGGTGACATTTAATACTTTTCATATATATATTTAGTTGATGTTAATATCTCAATGCACTCTTTAGAGAGATGCCTTTATTGCATATAAATATCTCATGCAGTCTGTGGAGAGATTCCTTTTTTGTCATAACAATCAACATATTATTTTCTCTGAGAGGCATTTTGCAATATTTCCCTTATGACAAGCTGGTATAGGGTGGGGATGGAAGCCATATAATTTGTTGTTTAAATTTGGGCAGACTTATCTGTAGGAAAAGCTTTCATAAAGTCAGATTTGCCAAAACTTTGTATCAACGGTGGATAGGCTGATAATCAGAATGTGGTTTAGATGAGAGAATTGTGGATTACACTTGGATTATTCATGAAAATGTAACATGTATTTGTGCAAAAACACAAATCACAAATTCCTTCTGTGTGCAGATATATCACTATGCCTTTAAAACAAAGTTTAACAAATGCAAATGCCATCACATCTTGACACATGACTAGTTTGTATGCATGGTCTGCAAACATGACAGAACAATATCTGAAGCTGATGAGATGAAAATAATAGGCCTCACTGCCATTTCCAAAAAAGTATCTGTTTTTTCCTATATAATGTTTCCTAAATCCCTGTAATATCCCTGTTAATTCTGTGGGAGAAGCACATGTCATATCTCTGTTAGTTCAGTGGGATAACCACTTGTCATATCCCAGTTAGTTCAGTGAGATAAACACTTGTCATATCCCTGTTAGTTCATTTGGATAAAAACATGTCATATCCCTGTTAATTCTGTGGGAGAAGCACATGTAAATATCCCTGTGCATTCTGTGGGATAGACACATGTCATATCCCTGTTAATTCTGTGGATAAACACCTGTCATATCCTTGTTAATTCTTTGGGAGAAGCACATGTAATATCCCTGTAATTCTGTGGGATAAGTACACATGATATCCCTGTGAAATATTTTTTTTTTTATTTATCTCAAATGTTACCTAAAATTCATACTGAGCAACAAACCATACGCTCATCCAGTAATGAAAGTGACATACCATGGTAATATTTTCTGCAAATGAATAAAAAGTAAGAGAACAAAATATTCTGCAAGTCAACTTTGCTTTTGAATAGAAACTTAGATCTTATATGCCCAGGTGATTGATACCATTATTTGGAAACAAATTTTGAAAATGTTATCTGTGATTTCATCTAAATTAATGTCAAGCATTTTTAATAGTTAAGAATATTACGCAAATTGCAACATGAGCTGTGTAGGGAATTGTTTTTATGGTAACAGGATATTTTTCCAAAGATATATACATTTTATTTCTATAAAAAGAACAATTTTTGTCTTCAAGGGAATAGCTGATAAAGCTAAAAGCAAAAAGCCTACACATATAAACTTGGATGATCCACAAATAATCGAAGCTGCCACCAGAATCCAAGCAGGGGTTCGAGGTCATTTAGTGCGTAAAGAGGTGAAACCAAAGGAAGTGAAAAAGAAGAGCACCGATGTATGCATACAATACACATATCTGTATCTAAAAACCAACCTATATCATGTTATTTCTGCATCTATCAACATTGTAACTCACCTTTTATTGGGAACTTTGCTTCTGTCAAAATCTTGTTTTGTGTATTCTTTGCATCATGTAGAAACTTCACATACCTGAATCTTGCTTTTTGTATTCTGTGCATCACATAGAGACTTGGCATTCTGTCTGGTTTGGTTATTTAATAACTTCAGAATGTACTAACATTATAATAACAGCTCAGTTTTGATGAGTTTTATACTGTTTTTATCTTGCTTTTGTTTGTAATACAGCATCTACAACTTTAGGAAGCCATGCCTTCTTGCAGTAACATAGATAACTATGTTATATCAAGCAGTTTTATGCTTTAGTGTTGCTAGCTTGCAGTCTGACTTTTTTGCCTTATTCATAGCTAATAGATCTTTCTCCAGTCATTATTTTTCTATTATTTTATTGGTTTATTCTCTTTAGCTTAAACCTTTTTATTATACTGGATAGTTTTGTAAGATCAGGAAGGCATTATTTGGTAGTGTTGATATATGTAAGAAATCTGGCATTAATTGGTACTGGCAATATATCTAAGAGATCTGGCATTATTGGGAACAATTGATATATCTAAGAGCTCTGGCATTATTGGGTAGTGTTGATATATCTAAGAGATCTGGCATTATTGGGTAGTGTTGATATATCTAAGAGATCTGGCATTAATTGGTACTGGCAATATATCTAAAAGATCTGGCATTATTGGGTACAGTTGATATATCTAAGAGATCTGGCATTATTGGGTAGTGTTGATATATCTAAGAGATCTGGCATTATTGAGTAGTGTTGATATATGTAAGAGATCTGGCATTAATTGGTACTGGCAATATATCTAAGAGATCTGGCATTATTGGGTACAGTTGATATATCTAAGAGATCTGGCATTATTGGGTAGTGTTGATATATCTATGAGATCTGGCATTATTGAGTACTATTGATATATCTATGAGATCTGGCATTATTGGGTACTATTGATATATCTATGAGATCTGGCATTATTGGATACTATTGATATATCTAAGAGATCTGGCATTATTGGGTACTGGTGATACATCTATGAGATCTGGCATTATTGGGTACTATTGATATATCTAAGAGATCTGGCATTATTGAGTACTGGTGATATATCTATGAGACCTGGCATTACTGGGTACTGGTGATATATCTATGAGACCTGGCATTATTGGGTACTATTGATATATCTAAGAGATCTGGCATTATTGGGTACTGGTGATATATCTGTGAGATCTAGCATTATTGGGTAGTGTTGATATATCTAAGAGATCTGGCATTAATTGGTAATGGTGATATATCTAAGAGATCTGGTATTATTGGGTATAGTTGATATATCTAAGAGATCTGGCATTATTGGGTAGTGTTGATATATCTATGAGATCTGGCATTAATTGGTACTGGCAATATATCTATGAGATCTGGTATTATTGGGTACAGTTGATATATCTAAGAGATCTGGCATTATTGGGTACTGGTGATATATCTATGAGATCTGGCATTATTGGGTACTATTGATATATCTAAGAGATCTGGAATTATTGGGTACTGGTGATATATCTATGAGATCTGGCATTATTGGGTACTATTGATATATCTAAGAGATCTAGCATTATTGGGTACTGGTGATGTATCTAAAAGATCTGGCATAATTGGGTACTATTGAAATATCTAAGAGATCTGGCATTATTGGATACTGGTGATATATCTGTGAGATCTGGCATTATTTGATACTGGTGATATATCTATGAGGTCTTTTCAATTTCCTGACACAATTGCAATGACTATAAGGGATCTTACATTGGTATTCATTTTACATAAAATATATGACACGTGTTGAATAATATTACATGTCATGAGCTGCTGGCAGCAAGTTTCATTTTGAGTTTGATTAATTTCATGTCGTATGAAAATAAATTTGAATTTTTATTTTTGTTATAACAGCAAAGACTTTGCATTAGTCATTGATGGTGTATGTAACATTTCTGTGTATTCTGTCGCAATCTGACATACAGTTTTGTGATACGATATTATGGCCATAATAAATAGGAAAATAATGTGACAAAACATAAATGTAAACACTAGATACTGAAATTCATTTGTTACTGTCATCTATCACTGGTTATGCCAGTATGAAAATTTATGTTGTTGCAATTCCTTTCAAGGAATCACCAGACAATAAATTTGAGGTTCTGAGCTGGATATGGGAACACCTTAATTTGGATGACGCAAATGTGGTAGATGCTGAAGTAAAAATTCAGGTTGGGGTCAGGGTTCTTCTAGTTAGGAAGCAGATATAAAAACAACTCCACATCAAGAATATACAGTTGTGTCTGAAGTTGTGATATTTGACTTTTTCTGTGATAAAGTGGTACATATATTAGCATGGTGGCAGCACTGGAGAAATACCTTGCTGTTATAGTTGAACACAGCTCAGATAACAGTATGTTTGGGAAGTGGGTTTTTTTTGTATCAGAGTATGGTTTTATGCCTCTTTGGAACACAGTGAACATGTCTTTGTATTTGCTGCTTTATTTGCTCATTTTTTAAAAAATCTTTTTGTGGCCCATTGTAAATGTGGAGGGGGCATAATACAATTACATTTTTATTACCCCACCACAATAACAGATGAGGGCCTATTGTTTTGCCATGCCTATCTGTCTGCAAGTCTATGCATCCCTGTATCCGTCCCAGTTGTAGTGCAGCAGCCATACAAAGCTACTAGACTTAGAACCATACAAGTTTACATGCCTTATCATGGTTATAAGTAAATGGCTTGATTAGATGTTTTGGTTATCACATACCTTTCCATCTTTTTTAAACACATTTTTGAACTTACCAGGAGCAGACTCTTTTGCACAATTTAACAAAAACCACATGAGGCAGACAAACAAATTTTGGTAACCATATTTTGTATGTATGTTTGGATGACCTGATTAGATTTGTATGCCATCATAGCAATTTTTAAAATCTTTATTTACTGCTGAATTCTATGGAATTAGACATTTTTAATGACCTGCAAAAAAGGGTGAAAACTGTTGCTGGGGAAAAATAATGGTCTCTAGTGGAGTCACATATGTTTTGTAAACACAAATTTAGTTATCTCTGTCAGAGTTGGTTCATTTTGCTCTGAGGTAATTGTCTTCTGCACGATGGGCTGTATGGTCATGGGCTTTTGTGTGGATGGACCTTGGAGAATAGAACACCTTTCTGCTACAAGTATGTAACTGTGACCAAAATTGCATGTTTCATAAGCCTTTATGCACTGATACCCATTGGGTTTTGCACAATTTTGTACTGATGTGTGATGCATATACATTACCATCTTACCAAAATTAGGTCATTTATATCCATATGTTTGCATTAAGTGAATTTTTATGTATATGCACCATAGCAGTACATCTGTCTATAAAATAATGGATGCTCCTGGAAAAGATGACACCTGCCTGTCTAGAATAATCTGTTGTAAAGCAGGGGTTTTAAAAAGGAGCAGCATGGCATTTATATCTTGTAAAAGAGGAACATTCATGAGCCATTAGAACTTTTTGAGCTTGAAAGGATGCATTTGTTACTTCCGTTGACATAGTATAGGGTTTGTTAAAACTGTTATAATGAAAGTATCACACCTAAATGCCTTCCTACCTTCCTACTGATATTCACAAATACACACACATTGTGACTGTCCATAATCTATACATACTTTTAACAGCAACCATATCCATCCAGTTTGAATTGAAAAGGACACATTTGTTACTTCCATTGTCGTAGTATAGTTTGTTAAAACTGTTATAATGAAAGTATTGTGCCAAAATAACCTTTCTACTGATATTCACAAATACACACACATTGTGACTGCCCATAATCCATACGTACCTTCAACAGCAACCTCCATATCCATCCAGTTTTTTTCTTTATTTCTATTTGATCATTTTCCCAAGTCATTTTACCCTTCCTTTCTGGCCACCTTCCTTTCCAAGTCAAAATTGAACATTTTTGGGGGTTTTCATTGTTACATACTGTACACACTATATCATGCCTTCCTCTTACCTACCTATGTATCTACCTACCTACCTACATACATACATACAGTAACTTCCTCATTACATTGATAATAAAATATGATATACAAGAACAGCAAATATCTTGTTATTTTTATGTGTGAATAGTTATCAATTCTTCAACTTGTCTAACAGCAGCACATTATTACAATACCTTTCAAGGCATCACCAGCTTATAAATCCGAAGTTCAGAGCAAGACGCCAGATAATTCTGATTCAGATGATCTGCAAGTGATAAGTGCCACGGTAAAAAGTCAGACTAATGTCAGGCGTCATTTCGTCAGAAAACAAACAATGCATGAAGCTGATGCTGAGACAGTAAGATTGTGAAGTTCTGAAGTTTGATTCTTTGGCCGATGATTTTGGAATGTTGAAAAGATTTCACATCTTCTAGAGTAGCAGTTCACGCAGACTTGTAGATTTTTCTCAGATGATAGTGTTGGAATGGGTTGAACGTCTGATATAAAGACATTCTTAAGTGCTTTCATTAGTTTGTCTGCTTGCATCATTTGATGACAATTTTTGTCAAGGATCTCTTTCTACTAAAAGCTCTTTCACCAAGCAGATGTTATATTTTTTTTCAGCTTTTCTTCTTTTAATTATTCATTATAAGATATTATTTTGTTCCACTAACAACTTTTGCAAGGGAGTGGGTATTGTTAAAATGACATTTTATTGCTGTGATATCAACCATCGGTATGAGATGAACTTGTGATTGACCTTCATTTATTAAAAATATGAAGGTCAAATATGCTTTGAAGTTTCTTCATATGCAGTATGGATTAGGTTGTTCTGCAATTATTCCAGTTCATCCCCATCACTGTATTTTCTTTAAGCTACTGCTTGTCCATAATAACATTTAAAACATAATGTTTGAGTCTTTATAATAATATTATTATTGTTGTTGCTATAATTATTGTTTTTATTATTATTATTATTATAATTATTATTATTATTATTAAAACAACCATAATGCAGTTTAATGGATCTTTTATTGCATGCATTTCATCAGCTGCCTTGTATATTTTTGATATTGTATTAGTTTTAGATTGATCTTTATTTTACTAGCTTCATCTTTAAAGGTCTTTTAGAGTTGGGGGCCCTGGTGGTTCAGTGGTAGTCATACCTGACTCACAAACAAAAGGGTACAGGTTCAGATGCTATCAGTGGACCACTGATGGGTCAGCTACCAGTGTGTGTCCTTGGGCAAGGCACTTTATTCCCTTTGCACTGTAAATACGGAAATCCCTACATATAAATGCATGATCATTGTCAAGCTGTTCATCACTCGACCTAATTGGTTAAGGGTGCCACAGTAAAATGGTGGAGGGATCTACAAGACATTCTGCCATACATACAATGGCAAATTTTTTTTTTAAAACCCAGGCAAGAATTAGTGTGAAGTTGTTCCTTTATTTACTAACTTCATTTTTCAAAATCCCAATCCTGGCAGAATTACTTCTCCTATATGCTTCCATAAAGGCTAAATACCATATATACTCACATATAGGTGAAGTCCAGTTGCAAGCAGCATAGATCCAGATCTGCCAATGCATAATGTGCCACTAGATCAGGGTTTGTTTTGTTTGTTCTACTGGTTACTCTTTTTTTTTAAAAATCCATAAACCCAGATCTTCTAGCACATTATGCAATGGCAGGTCTGGGTCTGTACAGTTTGCAGCTGGATATAACTTATAAGCGAGTATATATGGGATACCTTTTTCATCCCTATAAAATGTACATTTTTTCAGATGTTTATTTCCAGAAGTGTAGGTAATGACTAATCTGTACTAATATATTTTCTGAAATTGACCTCTTTCAATACTTTCCATTCTAGATTCTTAATATCATCCAAAAGTTCAAACCCCAAAAACATATGAGCATTGTTAATAATTACTAATATATTTTGTTAGCAAATATTTATATATCAAATGGAATATGAAATGAAATTCTGTATTTAATCCTGATTTTTTTAATGAAAACTAACATAAATAAGATAATTCTTTTAAATATGCATTACTTAATATTTGAAAGGACAAGGCTAAACTGAATGGACTTTTGTCCCGAATGTGGTAAGTTTTTGAACCCCAGAAATATAGATATTATATTTTATTCATCCAAGAGTTTTCAAACTAAAGTGAGACTGCAGATATTACTGAAATTCAGAATGAAACATCAAATAATATAAATTATTTTCTTTAATTTCTTAAATATTGGGGATGGAGGAGAGGTTCCCCAACTTTAAAGCAACATTTACCATACAGTCAGTCTACATAATTTTGCTGATAAATTGCAGAGGTACTTAGATAGGTACATGTACTGTACATTAATAAACCTTTTTTAGATCTTCATAAAATGTAAATTCAGATTCAAACTTGCAAGTTTTTATTATTTATTATTTTATTATTTTTATTACAAGTTTTTCATGCACTATTATAATAATGGCATAAGTTGCTTTCCAAATAGCTCAGTGGTTACAGCATATGGACAGTGTATTATTATGTTTAAGGATTAACACCCCAAAACATCTTTTTCCTTTTACCGTGTGTCTAGCCTGTCATAATTAGCTTTCAATTTACACATATTGACCAGTGATTCCAAATGTATGAAAATGGGGTTATATTATATATACATTACAGATCAGATGAATGTAACTAGTGAATGTCTGTATTAGGGTCAAATCCTCACCTAACATGACATTGTTCTTTATATTTATCATTTTGAAATTCTGTTTAGATCTCAGCTTTTACTTATCTTGATATAAAAGCTTTACTAAATACAGTTGAGGGTTTTTTTGAATGGCCTCCAATGTGTCTCATGCATGGTTATGTTTATAAAACCATGCGGGCAGACTTTTGGGTTATGTATGAGAGGGAGTACAGATGCAAACAATGTAGTGCAGTGGTTCCTAACCTATTTTGGCCATGACAATAAAAATAATTTGTCTGAGCCTCATGACCCAGTTTCCACATTTTGGAAAGTTTTGCCATCCTCAAAAAAAATCCTGGCAACCCTTCAAAACATCCTTGTGACCCAGAGGTTGGGAACCACTGACATAGAGGGTTGTCCACTTTAAACAGGCTTTTCTCTTTAGTAATGTAAAGTTTCAGTTTCAAAGTCTGAGAATATGATTTGACCAGCTATTAACTTTTCTTGAGTCCTTTGTGTTAAAACTGTTTTACAGTTTTGAAAAACGGTTGCTGGTGTTTCTGGTGAAAGAAAATCATATCATATATGCATGGGTGGTCTCATTTATGTGTAAAATGCTTTAACTGGCATGTATCTATTCTATAATATATATATATATATATATATATATATATATATATATATATATATAATACCTCAACTGACATGTATATATTCTATGATATAGGTATAAAATACCTCAACTAGCATGTGTTACATTTTGTCTTATATAAGGCTTTTCTTATGATAGAATCAGTTTCAACTCTTTACATTTTATACATTTTGGGTTTTTTTTCCAACAAAATGGAAGAAATGAACAGGTTGAATCACATTCTTGAGACTTTTTGTAAAACAACATCATGCATAAAACTGAGATGTTTGTTTTAATTAGATGGCCCATTATATTGTTGTGTGTCCATTGTTACATAACATGAAAGGTACCTCATGGTTTTATTGACATATCATTTCACCATGCAATGGAAAATGATTGGTACTGTATTTTTATACATAATTAACTTGGATTTAATGAAGTACAAGATATAATTAAGTCATGATTGAGGTATTCAGTTTCAAATGCCAGTGACCTCTGTATGAACCCCAGTTTGCAGTCAAATTTGTCTAAACTTAAATATTTTCACTGATCCCTACATCTTTACTACAAAAGAGATTTTCAGTACATATTTCTGCATTTACTAACATCAGTGTAACGTTAAGCTCTAGCAAGAAAAATAATTGATTGTTTATATTCATGCTATGAAGGGTTAAAGTTCAGGAAAATAATCTTCAGGAGTAAGAGAAATTTTTTTAAAGATTCTGTTATTTTGTAATTCACTTTGGATGATTTGAATCTCTTTCCAGAATTGTTGATAATGACTTTTTCATTCCATTTTTCAATGCCCTTTTTTTACTCTTTCAGGCAAGGAAGAGTGATAAAAAAGGTAGGTGTATTTCATTCTGTCCTCTTTGCTTTTCATTTTCTTTTGGATTTTTGGCTTTTATATACTTGTTGCTTTGTAATTAAGTTTGCTGTTTTTTATACTTTCTTCTTCTGTTTGCATTGTGCATACCAACAAAGAAAAGTGTTAAATTAACTCACTATTTAGACTACTGATTTTTTGAATGGAATAAGTAGCCATGTATCATGATAGTGGAATTTCTATGTGCTTTTTTCCCTGCAACATTAGCAGTCAAGTTGAAAATCAAAAGGAGGTAAAACAATTTTTGTCACAAAGTGTCAGCGTTGTGAAATTCAACATCTGCAATATTTCAAATTAGTAAATCCATGAAAATTTAACAACACAGAAAAAACTATACAGTAAACAAAGCAATAAAATACTAAATACATGTACATTGGTAAAGAAAAAGAAGTCAATAGTGGATACAACAAAAAATCCTTGCTGTAGGTAGTTGTTTAAATTTTAATCACCTTAAAAATTATTCATTCACACAGACTTCATATAGTAAACAAAGCAAGTTAATCTTCTGACCAGGTTTGGGGTGGTGGTGGGGGGCTTTCATTTGATATGGACCCAATACTGGATGGGAGTTGCATGTCATGACAGTTTATAAATAGAAGCTCCTGTTCGTTTTGTGTGTCTGACTTTTTGGAGACTTGAAATTTTCATTTGTAAGAACTATATTTGTTCCAGTATGTTCAATTTATGAATTATGAGGATGAAACAAATGATAAAATGATATAAGCACTTTGAAAGACTACATATTGTGCATGAAACCAGCCAGTACTACATTAGGATATGATAAGTTTGTTTGTTATTCCAGACAGGCAAAGAAATAATATCATTCCTTAAAAAGATATATTGACAAAGAAATGCAGGTTGAAATATTCAGATTTAAAAAGTTCAGTTTTTGGCTCTACTGGTCATACACCAGATGAGTTCATGTGGTGGCCTGATGTCTATCATGTCCGTCTGATGGTTAGCAAAAGTTTTGATTGCTACTCCTCCACTGATGTCTTCTTCGTCCTGAATGAATGTAGTGTTGATCTGACATCTAATACAAAAAATCTTTTTGTTGCTACTCTTAAATTGAAAGTTGTATCAGCAATGAGTTTTCACCAGAAGACTTCTGAAGATGTTTAGTTGGTACTTGATAAAAATGGTACCAATTTGACATCCAGTATGAACACCATAGAATCCATCTTGAAATCCTGTTATTGCTATTCCTACTAAATGGAAAATATTGACATGGCTTTTACACCAGAAGACTAATTATGACAGCAAGTTTGTCATGAATGAAAATGCTGTTGATCTTGTTGTAAATATGGCTGCCACAATGAATGTATTGAAAATCTTGTTACTAATTCTCCTGAATGGATGGTCATATCAGCATGGGGTTGAAAATGGTGCCAATCTTCTAATATGGCTGCCACAGTGGTTAATTTGAAAATCTTATCACTTAAGATTATCAGAGATGTTTTTGACCTTCAGAAGATACAAAGAAGATATGATCCAATCTTGAAATCCTGTGCATTCTTTTTGGAGAGTAGACCCTCAGTTCCTTTGAAGGATTCTTGTTCTTTCTTCAGTTCTCTGTAAAGATGCATCATTATTTGGATCTTTATAATGCAATGATATTAACACCAACATTAAATTCACACAGTCAGTACGAAACCTCGGTGTTACTCTTGACAGTACTCTCTCATTGCACCAACATGTCATGAACATATGCAAGGCTGCATATCTTAAACTGAGACGCATCAGCTCCATTCGCAAGTATCTTTCAGTTGATGCCACTAAAAACCTTGTGTGTTCCTTAGTACTTTCAAGACTGGACTATTGTAACTCAATTCTGTCTGGTTCGTCTCAATATCTACTCCAGAAACTTCAAAAAGTTCAAAACACAGCTTCTCGGATCATCCTTAGAGTACCACGATCAGAGCACGCCTCTCCCCTGCTCTCTACCCTACACTGGCTATCCATACGATCCAGAATTAAACACAAAATTTGTTCTCTGTGCTACGTTTCACTGACGGGCTCCAGTCCAACATACCTATCTGACCTCACCCATGTGTACACACCTGCAAGATGCTTACGCTCCTCTTCTGACACTCGTATTCTCATTATTCCCACTATGAAGATGAAATCATATCGACAACGCTCTTTTGCATACCAGGGCCCAGCAACGTGGAACGAATTGCCCACTGCACTTAGACACAAAGACACAGTGATCTCATTCAAGAGCGCTCTTAAAACTGACCTATTTCAGCTGCAATAACAGACTTAAAGACCTAATAATATATCCTTGTCTTAAATATTTACAGCATATTTTCTGTTTCTACTTTCGTGGTGTTTGTTTCTATTTTTGTAATCATATCATTATATATGTATTTTTTTAGGTGTTGTCAAATGTTGTAAAGCGCTTAGAGCTTCTAAAGATTAGGCGCTATACAAAGTCCTCATTATTATTATTATTAGATAAGGGTAAGTATCCATACTGCTGCCAAGTAGGTTGTTATTCAAGTAAAAATCAACTTCGATGAACAATGAATGCGTGGAATGTTTTACGGGAGCTAATAGTAGAGGCGCCTTGATGTACGTTGTCCACTTTGAGAACTTTTACATTCAGGTACAATTAACTTATTCAGATCAACGCAATCTTCTTTTGCCTTTGATTGCAAATTCGATAGGACTGAGGTAGTCAAAGATGACACAAGATGAAATTCTACCAGTTGGTATTATTGTTTCGTCATCATCATATGTGGCATGGCAAACAGATCGAGTTCTGATTTGGTACATACTCAAGAATCTCGGTGCATCATTTCTTTCTCCTTTTCTCAGTTAGTAATCAAAACACGTCCAGTTCTCTGAGAGCTCCTGTTCTTAATCTTTTCTTGTTTTTTTCTGAACGTGTTTATGAGATTTGAAGGCTTTTCAAAGTCTCCTTCCGCCTCGCCCTCGTTGAGGTGCAGAGGATGAAGTAAGGTCTTGGCCTGAGTGTGAAGCGAATTTATATTCCATATGGTTGAAGCGATTACCGCTATTTTTAATGATTAGTTTGGCAAATCTATGGAAAAAGGTCGAAAACGTGTACTGATCGAGTACTATAAAATCTATCATCGGCTTAACATGCATTTTGTTCTGACAGTAAAATAATGTCCATTACTTGTTGTCCTGGTTTAAGTTTATTCTGGGTGGATACACTGCTCTGGTCAAATTAAAAATGTTTACAACAATCGATACCACAATTATATTTTTGCCTTGTGTAATTGAATTAAGGTGTTTGTGATTTGGAATTTTAACATAACTTTAGCAATTTTCCAGTCATATCGCTACGATGTCTGCAGTATGACAATTTATAGGGATGTCTTGCAAGGGGGCATCATGCCGCAGACATGTAGCATCATGTCCCACCCAGTCACATTATGCTAACACCAGACCGACCAGTCTTAACACTAACCACTTAATGCTGAGCACCTAGTGAGACAGCTGCTTGTACCATTTTAATAAGTCTTTGGTATGACTCGGCTGTGTTTCGAACCCGAGACCTCCGGCATCCGAGGCTGATGTTCTAAAAACTAAGCCACCGGAGAGGTCGAATTAAACGAAGGTCTGAATTTATTATTTGTGTACTCTGATGTGTTTCCCACCACGTTGTACTCGTCCACATCAAAGTACACAAATAATAAAGATGCTGAGCATTTAAAAAATACCCGACAGGAAATCTCATGGTATAGATAAGAGACTGAAGTTTGACTGGTGATGATGTTTGGATTCATAAATGAGAGGATCCTTTTTATTCAGCTGTTCTGAATCCTGTTCATTCAAGGTATCGAGAACAGAAGTGTTTTGACCTTCGTTGATATTCATGGCTTCCGATGGATAAATGATTTCTAGTAAAGTAACTTATCTATGCGCATCGTGATTCATTTGTATGGCTTGAAGTAATTTGTCCGTGCAACAACATAAGGTATTGTTGAGAAACATACATAAAAAGTTAAATAAAATTAGATATTATTAGTTCGATGGTTCTGGTTCTCGAGGAGTCAGTCGATGTCTAAAGAGAATGATTTTCCAAATGTTCCAAAAGACGGTTGCAGCTGATATGACTAGTAGATACTGGTGAATGGACATGTTGTTGTTACTGCCTGTAGTGTATTGTTAGTTCGATGGTTCTGGTTCCCGAGGAGTCAGTCGATGTCTAAAGAGAATGATTTTCCAAATGTTCCAAAAGAGGGTTGCAGCTGATATGACTAGTAGATACTGGTGAATGGACATGTTGTTGTTACTGCCTGTAGTGTATTGAACTGCGGACTGGAAAGAAGATGACAAATGCAATTGCTGAGTACAATTGTCCACAACTGTTTTCCTCCATGCTGCAAGATGGAATTGGCCGTGGCTTCACCGATGACACAATACACAACAAAGATTTAACAGAAAAAGACGATTTGAGTTTTGGGAACACTTTCTCAGCACCACACTCACATAGGTTGCTTTTTGTTGTTCTCGAAGAAAGGAACTCGGAGAAGTAGGGGTAGCTGCTGTGATTTAAAGGCATGATGTTTACGTCTTCCTTTTAATAGTCAAAGATTTGTGAAGAGGCAATCCAAGAATTAAAACTAGGTGGATGTCCTTTACAATTCAATTTCACTTCTTCGAATCAGCATTTGATCATTTTATGCGTACTTTGTAACCGAATGCATTCACTGTCGTACCCGTCTTCCTTTTTGACACTCTTTGTAATTCTGTTCATATCTTTTCGTTTACAGACAGGACGATAACGTCTTTGTACTTGTCCAGTGACAAGAAACAATTCGGTTGACCTGCTATGGAAATATCATTTGTCAAATGTGCGTTTGGGTTTTCCAATCAGAACCGAATCTTCGTTCTTTAACACCACTTCTTTCTTTGGGGTGGTATGTGATGATCCAAATAATCGTTAAATGTTATCACTTCGTTGTCAGGGTTCACTTCTTCGGTGCAACATCCGATGCGAGGAATGTACGATTGATTGTAAGCTTTGTCAAGTCGTGGTAACACGTCGATATACCCGAGAGTGTTGATGTGTAATATATTTCATCATACGTTGTTTCAAAAGTTTTTAAAACGTTCCAAGACACTGACTTTCGTTTCAGGACTTACAGTGGTAACAAAATGAATGTGTTTGTTTTATCAATTCAGTTTGAACAATTTGGTTCAGAAATTTGGTGACTTTTTGTTTTGCCATTGTAGATAGTGACGCTCGGTTTGTTTTAGAACCTGTGTGCTCATACTAACTCTGAAACTTGACTCAGAATTCAAGGGAAATCACCAAGCTGAATTTTAAAACAAGTCGATGACACAAAACAAATATTTGTAACCACGACCGTTCTTTGCCAAATGAGAGACATCAGCTAAGACCGCTGAAGGTGTCTTCAAGACAGGTGTAACTGTTCTTGTTGTGCTCCTCAACAAGTCACCCACTGTTCGACACTGTTCTTGGATTAGTTAGTATTGGTTTAAATGAGGCTTGACATGTCATAGGAGCAATAGGAGTTTCAGTCGGTTGCGGAATAGTAACATTTTTCTTTATATCTTTGTTCATTTGTGTTTATCCTTCTTTCATTTTTCTTATTTGGAAGAAGGCCCCGACATCATCTTTTTCGCTCAAGGTTTCATTTCTTCTCCTCTGTGAGTGTGGGAGGGTGTCAACAAGGAAGCTGTAGTCTTACTTAGTATTCAACCAAACAGAGTTTCAAACACTTCTCGTTTGTCTTCTTCTTCTTGAGGCTGAGTCTTGGTGACTTTCGATTTGCTTTTAATGCACGTCGTGAAATTGCTTTGAGTAGGTTTAACTGTTTCTTCTAGAGCTTTCTGGTGTAAGAGTTGAAGTAGTTGCAATACTTGACAGTAACGCTGCAATTTTCTGTTTCTGACAAATAAGATAAGATAGGAATTCTTTATTTCGGACTGCATAGTCCATACATCTAAATTAAAATATCAATATAAAATAAAAGTATGTTAGGCATAATTGATTATAGATATCTTGTGTATAAATATACACACACATTTACAGCAATGGACTCTGTCCAGCATTGTTAAGAACAAAATGATGTAAGACATTTAAAGAGCAATTTCTTCTATCTTCCTGTAACACGAGAATTGACACTAATGTCTTAGTTCCACAGAGATTTCAGGTTACAATTTTTACGATTAGATACTTGTTAGAGGCCCTGTTCCATACCGAAAGAGTTAACTGACAACGAAGACATTCTAATCAATAACTAGTGTTCTTTTCATAAAGTTTGTCCACAGAAACGGAATAGACTGTGCAGCAACAAACTTTGAATACTCTAATTTTAATATTCAGAGAACAATTTCTAGAATTATGTTTGTTCGGGAACACAAATATTTGTAATTTCTCGTGAAATCTTCATCACACGACAGATTTAATTTTAAAATAAATTGTTGACATATGTAAGAGCATGGCCGTTAGGATGTACAGGAGGAGGAGATGGTGATTTGAAAGAAGTTCAATGAAAAACCATGCATACCGAGTTTTGTGTATTATAGATGATATCAATGTCATTATCGTATTGTTCACTTAATTACATTGAGGAAAAACTGTAGACTTGCATGTCCAAAGTAAATTCTTGAGGAAAATGGCTACCCATGCAGGCTGAATGTAAATCTAAGTATGGAAGGCATGCAACTGGAGAGGTTGATATTCATTACAGGAGCCTGGGTCTTGTATTTATTAATTTCTACAGCAATTATTTATTTCCTAACTTTATATACTTTGAATCAATCCTTGTTGCACAACACGCAGCATTTCGTTTTTCAAATTTGCTTGTCAACTAAACGACCATGTCCTGAGCAGTGGATAAGTTTATTTTGGTGGACAAGGAGATTTTAGAAATCCATGCTGTAATTTGAATCTATAATGTTCAATTCAGAGCAGACATTGCTGGAATAGTGAATATTTTTGCAGATATTACTAAATGCACAACGTCAGTCAACAAGCAGCCTCTGTATTTGAAAATGCAAAGTCCCGTGCCCATGGTCTGTTGTAACTACCAAGTTTGGCCAAAGAAATTAATCTAGAACAAAAGTTATTTTTAAATTTCAAGAAATAAAAAGATACAGTTAAATACATTCTTGGTTCCCTTTTCATACTTTGTAGTGGTCATTGCATCACACCTATTCCGTTCTAGAATGAAAAGTTCGATTGGACTTCAGTGCCTCTTTGTATGGCAGGAATTTATAATTTATGGCAACTAAGGATAGATATGAATTATTCATCAAAATGCCTAATTAAAATGCCTCGTGCTTCTACACATTATTACAAATCGTCAAATCATCTGTTGTAAATTTGATGATTGCATTTATTAATTCATCACATACCGACAATGCCCCAATCTAGAACACAATAGGTTTCATTTGATACTTTGATATTTAGTACCTTTAAAAATTATTTTCATTTTCCAGGTCTTTATTTTAAACTTATCTTAACAATAATCACACATTTACGTTTCCTACATTCTGCTTTTCCTGGTTTGCCAAATGGATTTTACTTCAGTGGCAGGTATAATGACTTCTAATACATACATTGTGCATGAAATCTGTGCATGGTTTGCTTATAGTTTCTGGAATCATTAACAAGCTCTGTCAAGAGCTTTATGAACAGTACATTATATGCCCACCGTTTTAATAAACAGTCCTCTATGAAACTTCTAGTAGGCATGGCTTCTATTGAAAAAAAAAAGACTAAATGGTCAAGGTATACAGTTTGATGCAGGACTACATATGTAACTGGACATCCTTGCGTAAGCGTTATAGAGATAAATGTGTGTTTATGCTGAATTTCATTTAGCACGAACGTTAAATTTGTACGGGATGACCAGTTATCAGTTAATAGGATTTACACTAAGAGAAAATAGGCAATGGAAGTTTGATTTAAAGAAAACACAAAATGTGTTTGAAATACACTTGTATATTGACGACTCACATTTGTGTTACCTTCTTGTAAAACAAACCATAATGTGATAAATAAATGTACATGTATATGAAAAATCTGAATTCGAGTACATGTTACATGTTGGAAAATTCATTCAGCAGTCAACTCCCTTTAGCAAATAGATATATAAATAAAATATGGTAGTTCTTATTTGATCCTTATCCCGCTGACAAGAGACAAATGTCAATAAGCAATTCAATACGATATTCATATTCACCAGTCATGTACCTGCATACTTGTTCTTAACATACTAAATGTAGTTAGATTTGCCTAGAGTTTGGTCTGCCTGAGATAACAAACATAATTATTTTGCTGAGGCTATCAAGGGGATGAGGCCACAAAAGGAAATGAAAACTTATAAAGAAGTGAAAATTTTTTAAAATCATTTTTGCAAGATGCACCACCGCTAATGTCTTTGACGGCAAGATATTTAGTCTCAATAAATCTTAATTTAATTTGTATTTTACGCCGCCGTTGGTAGCTATCTTAAGCGTAAAGGTACTTTTTTCTGCAAAAAACGGAGACATTCACTGAAGAATAAATATGTTTCAATCCCCGATCGCTTCAGAAAATGCAGCAATCGATAAGATTCTAGCTGGCTGGCTTTGATGCTGGGTGCACGCGTTAATGAATTCGCAGTGAAAGGGGCACCCGTTGGAGGACCAAACAAATGCCAATTTGTTAATGTGATTTGAACATTAAAGCCTGTTGGCAAGATCAAATAATTGAGGAAAGATAGTAAGGATTGAAACTGGCAGTTTGTCGACATACATAATTAGAAAACAAATGATTTGTTCAGTTTGGGTCTAGGGCTTACGCAGACATGTACATTTATCTTTTAATTGCAATACCAACATAAGCAAGGTAAATTTGGTAGTAACAATAGACCATGGGCCTGGGACTTTACATTTTCATTGACATAGGCGATTTGTCGACATATGTAATTTCGATATAAATGGGTAGGATTGTACTAGCTCTTTTTTGCAAGAACCATTATTTTCTTATTAGACTTACCATGACACTAGCCTTCGACGTTTAGACCCTAAGTATATATGTTCTTCATTATCGCACAAGGTTTGGTCAAAGAACATACTCTAAAAAATAGTTATTGTGCAGAAGCCATTTTTCTTTGAGTCATAATAACCTTGATATTTGACCTTTGATCCACATCAACATGCCTCTTCCACATCTTAAGTGCATGCTCTCCACAAACTTAGGTCACGGTATGTAGTTTAGAACTGACGTTATCTTCCAAAAACCATTTTGCTTCTATCAAGGTGGCCGATCCCTCTTGACAGCAATATCAACAGTCTTCTTTATTACCCAGTATATAAGCTCCCATAAATTCTGGCAAAAATATATGATCAAAAACTGAATTCTTTTTCTTGAGAAACCATGTTAATTTTTCCCTCCACAATGACCTTGACCTTTAACCTTTTGCAACAAATATGTAGGTTTTTTCCCTAACCCAGGTCCACGGAGCCTCAGTGGCTCAGTTGTTACTTTGCTGACTCACAACCAAAAGATTTTGGATTTGACTTCTATGATAGGATCAGCCTGAGACAGCTACCATGGTGTCTCCCTGAACATAGCACTTCAGTTCAATTACCTCGGAGATAAATAACGTACCTGTGTTGCTGTGCCATAAAACAGTAAAACCAAACCAAATTAACGCAAGTACATGTCATCTTCAAAGTCTGGTTGAAATCTGAGAAGTAGAACTAACGTTATTACATGGAAACCATTTTTCTTCATTTAGTCACCTTAACCTTTGATCTCCAAATCCCTAACCCCTAATGTAAGAGATTTTCAAAGTTTGGTACCAGTGGGTGGTGGAGAACTCTAGTTATTGTGCCAGTATTGATAATAATGCCGCAAGCACATCAAATAAGAAAGGCTAGTGTACCTTACAACTATTAAGCAATTTCAAATTGTTCTTTATCCTTTATCAAAGTACATTTAGCAGTCTACATATCTCATAAATCTGAGTTAAATTATTTGACTGTCATTGAATAGATGAATGAAAAAGAAAACCATGTACTGGATGTGAATCAAAGTTAAGAACTTTTAACACGTGCATTCACGTAACTTGCACCCAGCTGCAATGTTATAGAGTTGTAATTATGTTGTACAATGCAATGTCATAAACCCATGCCTTCTGTTGTAGAATCCAAAGGCATAGCCCAATATATTCTATTATAAAATCCACCATAGATTCATACCTTCTGTTGTGCAATACAACAACACAGACCAAAACCTTTTGTTGTACCAGCATAGATCCACACCTTTTGTTTATCAATCATATGTCATAGACGCATAGGTTTTGTTGGTCAATCCACTGGCAAAGAACCATATTTTCTGCTGCAGAATCTAACAGCATAGACACATTCTCTTTGTTGTACAATCCACTGGCATATCGAGCCATAGTTTCTGTTGTACAATCCACTGGCCGTTAATTTGTTTATTCTCTTTATTACGTTAGGTAAACATTAAAGACTCGAGATAGAACTTTTAGAGCACAAAGTTCAAATTCAAGCTCAAAACTCCAAAATTAGATATGTTGCCTGGAGCCCGTTATCTGGGCAGTGCTAATTTTTGGCTGCACCACTGAATAAGTAACCCTTTTATAAACTTTTGTGCAAGAAAGTTGCCTCTTTGGTTTCCATATGGATCATGCTTATTAGCCGAGGAAATAAACATAAATGAGCTCTAATGCTACTTTTAAGACTGACTGAATTGAGCACCCCCAAAGCTGTCATACTACATAGAGTGCACTCCTTATCCCAAAGATGATCAATTTTATTAGCTGACTGAAATGTTTATCGATTTCATTAGCTTGGCCATCTATCAAGAGCTCAAGGTCAATGATCATAGACAGATAATGTAAACAAAAATTGAAGATGGAATATTCAGCATAAATACTGGTGAATTTATTTCCACAGCAGCAAACAGGGAGTAAAATATATACAGTCAAGTGTATACAACAATTCTCTATAATATTTGCCTATTGATACGATTCTCTGGTCTTAAACTAAGTAACAGAAAAGACCGAAGCGTACAAGTTAAGTAAATTTCAACAGATAATTTATTTCCCTAGAATACAAAGTGGTAGTTTAAAAGAACTTATATTATTGTCAATAAAACTTCAAATAGTCCTAAAAGAATCATCACAAGTCCAAAAGTATAGAGTATTCGAAACGAATCACAGTGGATTTCCGAATGAATATAAATTTTCAATGTGCTGATGTGCCAATATCCTGGAATAGCGTTGATATGCTAACAGTCTTGATGGATCACAATAATATAATTCAATATGACTCTAAATGAATTCACAATAATTCCAAAATAGCGATTTAGTCCGAACGTATTAGTGTGCACTTTTGAAGTTCAAATGAAGAATTTAAATATATAAATCCTCTCAAATTAAAACTGAACACAACTAAACGAATGATTCCATAATTCAGACGTATCAGTAGAAACAAAGAATTTCGGTTTACTTCTCTCTTATATAGAAACCCATGTCGCAATGTGATGACCAGGATGAAGTCAAAGGTTCATTTCTAGAACATTCTAAGTTGTCAACAATAACAGGTATGTTACTAAACCTTTAGTAAAGAATTTGGAAAAACAGCAGGTACATCAGACTAGACCAGTGCTGGGCAGCAACGTGACAGTCAGGTATTTATATGAACCTGGTGAGCTTGAAGGTGCTAAAAAGGAGCAACGGATTATATCTGGAGCGTAACCACTCATATAATTTCCAGCGTGGTAAGATGAATGTGTAGGCCAGCAATAAACAGACTAGATTTGGTGCTTTCTCAACGTGGATTTGTCCTTGAACAACTACAAGTAATTCCTGAAAATGCACAATTGCAACCAGGATGGATTCGCGCTAGCAAAAATCACTAGCCCATCGGCGTCGGCTACACTCAAGACATGTCAGTGTGGCATTTTTGCTTGTGCGGCGCAGACTACTGTCGATTCTGTCCACGGTAAATTGTCGAATATCATTAGGAAAATATTCCCACAGTATTATTGTGTTACGGCAGGCGCAGTGATTAATTTGTCATTGCTTCAGTGTCATGATAAATTCACCATCAAGATCAAACTAGCCTTTATTTTTTTTGTCATCTCGCTGATATCCAGCTATTTTTTCTTTACCGTGCAGGGAATTTTAGAGGTGGATCCCACCTGAGATTGATTATTAACCATTCTCCGCAGCTGAGACATTACTGTAATACACTAAGTTTGACCATTCGACACGATCATCGACAATCCAAATATTAGTATCTGAGATTGTTATTCCCTGCGTTGAATGAACTGTTATTGCATATCCTAGAGTCCAGGACGATGGTTGTGCCAGAGCCGCCTCAACAGCCACCACGCGAACAAGAACTATATCATTAAAAACGAGCTTTTGCTGCA
The DNA here is from genome assembly GCA_016617855.1 of Megalonaias nervosa. Taxonomy (NCBI): domain Eukaryota; kingdom Metazoa; phylum Mollusca; class Bivalvia; order Unionida; family Unionidae; genus Megalonaias; species Megalonaias nervosa. The sequence continues at coordinate 319,956 of JAECUM010000075.1, forward strand.
CCACAGGGTACGTTCGTGGAATATCAACGAGAATATTCTAGCGACGAGTGTCCGCTGAACGATAACATATTGGAACTGCCAACGTTGGAAATTTTTCCTTACGAAGCTCAAATAATCTACGCTGAAGTGAATCGCGAACAATTTTCCTTGATGCAACTATCAGATTATTTGAGAGCCATAAATTCCAGAAGTCATTGGTCGCCGTTTCTGGCATTACACTGCGCATTAACTCACATTCAATCTTGTCCGGCTGAATGTCTAAATAACGCTTTCAGCTCTCGTAATGATTCATCGCTAAGCCAATGATCAAATAACATTTCCCCATAAACGTCGACATAATTTTTTGGGCCAATTTTGTGGTGATTCTCCAGTAAACGAAGGAGGTTGCCGATAAAAGCCGCACATGATAACTGCAGTTTGTTTTGTTTCTAACCAACCAAGAAATATTTCTAAAATTGGACACGGTACATATTTTGTCCCCAGTGATGATTTTGGGAACATATTTCTCACCCATACGAGTTGATGTCCACACATCTCCCTTCCATCGAAAGAAGTTGTGGTAAGTGCAAGACTTAACGCCGTTCAGTCTCACCTCTCTTGAAAGCTGGTGAGTTGGGGTTAGTACTATCATATACAAATTTCTAAATAATTCTAACGCACGTGTTGTTTTATCAGAATCGCCAGGACAATTAAGATAAACCGTTTCATGGCGTGAAATGGGATCATGAACCGATGGTGCTGATGACAATTGTGATAATTTATATTTGCGGTAATACACACGACGAGGTTTAAAATCTGCAAATTTAGAATAATTACGTATTTGTTCATGTTTTATTCTCCAATGGCTCCAAAGAGTTGAGTCGGTATTGTCAATATGGACCATTGGAAACATTTTAGAAGGTCTATGCTTGATTTACTTATATGAAATGAGTCCGTGGCGACTTTAACAGCGTCCTTTCGAAATCGGTTAATCATCGATAACAGGTTTATTGATCCATACGCCAGCATCGAAGATCTGAGATGAGTAAGCTGGGACGAATCGACTTCGTAGTAGCACACGATGGTACCCATTGTGGTTCCGTCTGGTAAGTTTGCACACTCCCTGGACGCTAACACCCCTTTTGCCGCCGTATTTGCAATTATAAAATCAAGTTCTAATTGGTCCATAATTAACCTTGTACATGTTATCAGATGAGGCTCCCTTGGTAAATTTTACAATAATATTTAGGCTCATATCCTTTGCAAACAATATACCGTCATCCTCTGGCAGCCAGACCTTTTTTTGTGGCCCATATGAAATTATTGCCGTACCCACCGTCAACAATGTCAATATCCCTGCATCAAGCATATATCTCAATAACACTATTGGAGCCCAACCACGTTTATTTTTTGTACAGTAGTCAGAAGATTTATCCCCGTATCTGGTTTATTAAAATGACTACCAAACCAGAACTAACCAGATGAATGTTTGCTGCAAACTCAAATGATTCAATCTCTGCAAATCCAGTTAGATCTACTGCTGACAACGGACCATTTATTGCAACTCTGGTCATTTCATCTGTTGGATAACCAAACCGTGAAAAGTGCGGGCTCACATTCACCCCCGTCAAGAAAACTGGCGGGTAACAAGACACTATGTCAACTAAAATCACATCGGCGGAATTGTATTTTGTGTTCCAAAGGCCGCCATGTCCTAATTCAATACATGAACGCGATATATCATCAAGAAGTCCCGGGGTGTTGGGCGCCATGAATTTGTTTTTGTTGGGCGACACGAGCAACTACAGACGTGAATGTAAAACAAATATTCAGCAATTAATCTGTATCAACGATGGTGTAGTTTAGCGCTACCTCTATCGCCTGATCACGGAGAGATTCCTCGCGATAAAGGTTACCCTAAGGCAGCATTAATTGATCAAACCCGGAACATAATTCCGAATCTGGATCGCTCTGAAACAGCCAGACTGAAACAAGATCGTGCTTACTTATATAAATTTCCTCAAAAATATTACCGTGGTAAAATCTAGCAGTTCTAGCTCTAGGGGTGTTCTCTTTGATCCACTGGTTTCAACCGAGGGCGGGGGGTGGGTGGGTAAAAAATTATCAATGACCATCCTATTGTCCGTAGAGAGCTAGGGTAATTTAAAGGTTGGACAGCCCTCTGAACCTCTAGGCTTTCGTTTCGCTACTAGAGGTTCCGCCGGTGTGTGTCCACACAGAGATTATTTTTTACTGGATAATGAATCAAGAAAATATTAACACTATTATATCTGAGATTGAAAAATTACAACAAGACGGTCTAGCGGTTCAGTTTGATGTTGAAAGATTCGAGGACGATTTTGAAAAGATACAGCAGCGACGGGAAGAGTATAGATATACACTAGCGGCAGAATATAGATTTATCACATTA